>OU343126.1:18635900-18657310 GCA_910594945.2 Amphipyra berbera | reverse complement strand
TATATTTAAAAAATCGTCACGTGTTTTAAAAAAAAAGCTACAAACGTTTGATTTGATTAAAGGCCTACGCAGACCGGAACGGCATGGCAAGGGATTTTGCCGTCAGTCAGCGCACACTAGCCGCTTAGATACCGCGGCATTCCAGCGCCTTGCCACGGCGTACCGCGGCACGACAAAGCACGCCTCGGCAGCTCCTGCTGCCCGATACACTTTTAGTGTGCATTCCCCGCTTCTCTACCCCCGTCTCACCCCGTGGTATGTCACAACGAGCGCCGGAGTCCTTGGCATGCCGTTGCCTACCGCAGTACGGTCTATATGTATTATCGGGAGCCTGTGGCGCGTCTTTCAATGCCGTGCAATGAAATCCCTTTCCATGCCGTCCCGGTCTGCGTAGGCCTTTAAACAATATCTTAATTAAACGGTTTTATAATTAGCTTCACTTCGTACAATTGTTTGTTTGATTCAAATCTTGTGACAGATTTTGCAACTATTTCTGCTTAACCGATTCTCCTGAAACTTCGCACACAAATTCAATTCCCACGACAATACAACACTATAATTTTAACCTTCAATCCTCAAATTCTAATGTTGCAGGGGTGCTGCAAGATAAAATTGTTAAACATATAATTATTTTTTGCAGGTGAATATTATTTTATATCAGTTTCTGATAACATTATTTCAAATTGGTTCAGGCAAATTTTTAGATATAAGATAAAGATAAATAAAATAATCTGCACCTTTTCTAGGAGTATTTTCTCATCTTCCGCTGTAATGCCAAGGCCAGGTAGAGTTGTGTCACCCGCTATAGGTATAATTTTTTTTAAATCTTGTGGTCGCTCTTCTTTGATTCTTGAGAACAGCTGCAACATAACAATTAGCTAAAGCCTTGGATTCACTAAGAGATAAAATGTTTCCCAACGCTGCACACTGCCCCGCAACGTTGCGCGCAACATTGTGAGACATTTCTACGTGACGTGGGACATGTTGCAAGCTACCGCTTCGAGAGTGGGCACAGGTGGGTGGGAGCGAATTGTTCCGCGACATGTTGCTCCAATCGTCCCTTAGTGAATCCTAGGCTTAATTATCTATACTAATATTATAAAGCTGAAGAGTTTGTTTATTTATTTGTTTGTTTGAACGCGCTAATCTCAGGAACAACTGGTTGGAATTGAAAAAATATTTTTGTGTTGGATAGACCCAAAACTGTGACAACTAGTCTAACCTTGGACTATCGGTATTGCCCAGTATTTGCATGGGCTGCGGAGGTCAGATTTCAGTATGAAATTTTAATATAGTATTCAACAGCATCTGGTCCGGAGCCGATCACAACGTGGTTAGGAATAGGTTTGTCCAAGATCATGAATTATTTGGTCATCGAATAAACGACATATACATTAATTATATTTGATCGCAAGATACTTTGCAATGTCGATCAATGATTAAGTAACCAGCTACCTAGATAGAATAATAATGGTTTTAACATGACACTTATAGTACCTACTTACAGGCTTATCAATCATCTCTTCTAGCCTTTGTTGGACACTGACGCCTTTTTTCTCACGGATTAACACGTAAACGTTGTCGATATCCTTGCAACTATACAGCAGCTTTTCGAGAATCACCTAAAATAATATAAAAGTGGAATATAGTAAAATAGAATAATAGAAGAGGTTTCATCGGATTTTTAGGATTTGATAATTGATACATGATAATGACGATTGCAGGCGCGGTCGCAGCCAAAGACTTTGGGGGGAGGGGGGGTCATATTAATAGTAAAATAAGTTGAGCACACAATTTACTGCACAATTATTTTTTTGTAAATTTTCTATTTTTAGGGTGTTTGTCAATTTGACGTGTACGATTTTTGGGGGGGTCATGACCCCCTACGACCCCCCGCCCTCGGACCGCCACTGAACAATTGTATGTATTTCCTTTTCGATATTGTTTGACCCAACGTTTCGATGGACAAAAATCGAGTAAAGTTGAAGCAGCTGTAGGCAACTTATTACCAGTGAGTGGCACCACCAGAATTAGAAGCGGGCAAGATGGAAAGTGATCGCAACGCTCTCAACGATCACTTTTCACATCCCGTTTTTCTTAAATAACGCTGTGAAACTTGTTTTTTAAAATCTCCTCGCTGAAAGCTTGATTAAATTGATTAAATGACAGTTATTTTAAAAGGGATTCTGCGATTCTATAGTATTATGGATTTTGTTTACCTATTGTAATATTTTATCCTTTCTTTATACAGCTACCAATTTTAGTATTATTATTTTTTAGTTTTTTTTGCCTCGAATTTATTTTCAAAAAAATATTCAGATATTTTTTTACCTTTCCAAGGAAACCAGTAGCGCCTGTAATGAAGACGGACTTTCCCGCGTAGAAGTCAGATATTGGTACGTAGGCGATGGACTGTACGGGAGTTTTCATTGCTGAGTCCATTATCTGGTATATTTCATAAATATCTGAAAGAAAGATTCATTTATTCTATTTGGGATGTACTTAAGCACTTTAAAATAATACCTGGATGACCGAGCTTTTTTGGTTAGAAAAAAAAAGGAATTAAATGGTCTAAAAAGAAGAAAATAAACTTTAAATTAAATCGATCCCATCAATTTATTACATTATACAACTAATTTATTAAAACAATATAAAAGTTTGTCGCGAGAAATACAATTTTATGAAGGACATAAGTACATTTTTCTTAGAATTACTACACTTTACATTTATTAGTTATTGTACATACATATTGCATTCTTGTTTATTTAGTATCTCCCGACAAGCTTTTATAATATTTAAATAAATTAGTTGTATAATGTAATAAATTGATGGGATAGATTTAATTTAAAGTTTATTTTCTTCTTTTTAGACCATTTAAATAAAAGCTTGTTTTTAAAAATGTTTTTTGTACTATTAATTTATTTATTTTTTAGTCGGTATATCATGTTGAAATTTAGAACGGTCTTTCATAATTGAACGCGTACACAAAATTTCGTGTCTGTGCTGCTAAACATTGAGGAGTTTCATAGTCAGGACCCAACCCTGAGAGCAGCAACCATGTCACGGTAAAACGTAAAACCGGCTATCATAATAAAACGCGTACACAAAATTTCGTGTCTGTGCTGCTAAACATTGAGGAGTTCCCTAGTCAGGACCCAACCCTGAGAGCAGCAACCATGTCACGGTAAAACTTAAAACCGGCTATGACAATAAAACGCGTACACAAAATTTCGTGTCTGTGCTGCTAAACATTGAGGAGTTCCCTAGTCAGGACCCAACCGTGAGTGCAGCAACCATGTCACGGCAAAACTTAAAACCAGCTATCACAATAAAATGCGTACCCAAAATTCGTGTCTGTGCTGGTAACCATTGAAGAGTTCCCTAGTCAGGACCAAACCCTGAGTGCAGCAACCATGTCACGGTAAAACTTAAAACAGGCTATCATAATAAAACGCGTACACAAAATTTCGTGTCTGTGCTGCTAAACATTGAGGAGTTTCCTAGTCAGGACCCAACCCTGAGAGCAGCAACCATGTCACGGTAAAACGTAAAACCGGCTATCATAATAAAACGCGTACACAAAATTTCGTGTCTGTGCTGCTAAACATTGAGGAGTTCCCTAGTCAGGACCCAACCCTGAGAGCAGCAACCATGTCACGGCAAAACTTAAAACCAGCTATCACAATAAAATGCGTACCCAAAATTCGTGTCTGTGCTGGTAACCATTGAAGAGTTCCCTAGTCAGGACCAAACCCTGAGTGCAGCAACCATGTCACGATAAAACTTAAAACCGGCTATCATAATACAATGCGTACACAACATTTCGTGTCTGTGCTGTTGAGCGTTGAAGATTTCCTTTATCTGGAGCTAATCCTGGATGTCGATTCAGGTCATGCTTACCAAAAAAATGTATTGTCATCGGAAATGAACCAACATTTTTAAATTCAACTCCTTAGGATAAGAGGAAGTGATTCAAAATTCAGTTGCAAGATTTCAATCGAACATACATACATACAAACATTGCAAGTTAAATAAAAGCGTATAAAAAGAAAAATAAATTATAAAAGCTTGTAAAAAAAAAGAAGGAACTTAAAAAAAAGGGAAAAAAATAATCAGCAGGACTCGAACCAGGGTTTTCAGGTTTCCGTGACCACCCGATGTCCCACCTGAGCTATTATAACATTGTAAACGGTGGCGAAATTTACTTTCGTATTCTAATGATATTGTAGCAGCTTTTCATTGCCTAAAAACACGGATAAAAAGACTTTTTTTTAAATGAAACCTAGCTAGATCGATTTATCGCCCCCGAAACCCCCTGCATACTAAATTTCATGAAAATCGTTGGAGCCGTTTCCGAGATTCAGATTAAATATATATACAAGAATTGCTCGTTTAAAGGTATAAGATTAATGAAAATAACAACAAAAACTGTTTAAGGCACAGTTCAAAAATAATGCTTTCCAGAACAAAATAATAGTTGCACTTTAATTATAATATTGTTAGAAAGAAAGAAGAAAGAAAAAGTATTTATTTTCCGCCCACGCGGACGCACAGGACAGAAGTGAATATACAATTTAAAAAAAAAAGAATGATTTATTAATCTAAAAACGAATTACATGAATTTCATAAAAAATATTATCAAACTTAGCAAAATTACAATCTGAGGAACAAAATCATCACCTATTAATATAGGAAATCAACAAGAGAATAATGAGATACAGAGATACCAGATTTCACCGAACGGCTGACGGTCAGAGCTTCCGCACGCAACGCAGTCCAAACAAAAGGTAACCCTGACCCGTTGCCTGCGGTAGCTTTATAGTGCCCCCCCCCCCCCCCGCGTCCCTGGACCGGAGAGTAGTATCCAACAATATAATAATAATCATCTTCCTGCCCTGGTCCCAAGTTACTTGTGGTCGGCGCAATATGTTTTCCTCTTCCATTATTCCCTGTCAGCCGTCTCATTATCATTTACTGCCTTATCTTTCATATCCTCCCTCACACAATCCATCCATCTTTTCTTTGGTCTCCCTCTCCCCCTCCATCCATCAACATTTATATTCATCACTCTCTTAGTCACATGTGTTTCATCCCCCCTCATCACTGATATTAATATCTTAATTATAAATAGTAGAAGGGCATTTCTGTTTTCTTTTTCCGGTTTTAGCTGTAGGTATTCAGTAAATGTATGTCATTTATTACAAGTAACACTTCAAAACAAGTTGAACGTTTTAATAATAATTTTATTAATTTGGTTTAAAATACCAATTTACAATACGATTTTTTGTTATTTTAGGAAAATCAAAAGTTTTTCCGTGATTGTAATCAGTTTTAAAATGAAAAATTTTAAAATTTTAACATAATATTTTTGAAGTATCGTTTAAAGTCAGAGAGTCTTCAGACGATTCATCATCGAGTGAGGGTTCGGGTAAGCAATCAGGTTAATTATTAGTTAGGATGGGAGAGAAGACTACCAACCGTGATATTCTTCAGGAAGGATTTTTTGTTTCACAATCCGCAAAGATCTTTCTTTTTAGCTTCACCTATTTATTTATTTCTCTTCACAATAGGTTACATATATCAACACCTGCAAGGAATAACATTGTAACTCAGTTTGAGGCAATTATGGGTTACAATCATATTCATGCTGTTCAAAAAAACTCTTTTTTTTTGCACTCACCCTTGTGTCTAAACTCCTTCAGGTAAAGGATTTATACAGTGTAAAAACTTTGCATGTGAGGGTCAACTGCTGTTAATAAAAGGGTATATTTAGTTACACATCATCATCATGATCATTGTTTATGCTCGCCATTTTTAATATAACATTGTAATACGAGATACAGTCTTGTTCTTGAAAATTATTGTTTTGTTATATAAGCTACTGATTTTAACTGCTTTTACACTATATGCGATTGTATGTCTGAGTTACAATGCCATTATATACAGTTTATATTGTGGAATGTCGTTGTAACTCACAAAAAGTCCTAAACTATATATATTTTTAATAATATAATCATATCAAAGTGTAGCTATTTCCTCATTGATTAAAATTTTCAAGTTTGGTTGCCTCTAAGACAACCGAAAACAGAGATTTTTTTGTATCTTTAACGCGCTTTCCTCTAAAGTTACTAAATATTAGTTACAATGTTACTCCTTGCAGGTGTCGATATTTTGATTAAGCTTACTAGTTACATAGCTAGTGCAACCTGTTTTGTGAGAGACTGGTGCCTGAGATAGGTTGCTAAAACGTGTATTACAAGTCACCAGTGCCCCACTCCACGGACTGTACACTGAGCTTATAGGTGGTAGGTTTGTTGAGTCACCGCAGTCAACAGCACCATGAAGATGAAGGAAGGCGGGGCGAGCGGCGCGTCATCAGCTCCGCGGTCAGCCGCGCGCGCCTTCATACCGGGAGTCAGCTGTTGCACCCGACCAGGCACGGCTGCGCTCGCGCATATTAGCATTTTAATTGTTTG
The DNA here is from genome assembly GCA_910594945.2 of Amphipyra berbera. Taxonomy (NCBI): domain Eukaryota; kingdom Metazoa; phylum Arthropoda; class Insecta; order Lepidoptera; family Noctuidae; genus Amphipyra; species Amphipyra berbera. The sequence goes on along the minus strand of OU343126.1, from coordinate 18,650,834 downwards.
ACCGATCGACCGTTTTTACATATTCTCAATGTATTTTATATTACCAATACAATCATATTATACAGTCCACTATTTTATTTATTACTCCACCACGAGCTAGCGTCGTGACAAGGTTATATTATTATGTACCATAGCTCGGAGAAAAGAAACACAGTAAAAATAAAAGTAGAACCAAACAAACCAATATAAAATAATGAATAATAAGGTCCAATAATACAATATAATAATATAAGGTACAAACGGTACCGGTTACAGATAAATTCCATCATATTGCGGTGTGTGTGTGTGTGTGTGTGTGTGTGTGAGTTTTTCGATACTAATATTATAAAGAGGAAAGATTTGTATTTTTGTATGTAACGAATAAACTTAAAAACAACTAGACCGATTTCAAAAAATATTTTCCCGTTAGAAAGCTACATTATCACTGAGTATATAGGCTATAGCTATATAGCTATAATATTAAATATTATTTAATATTGGGATAAAACTTTTTACGCGGGCGGAGCCGTGAGGACACAGCTAGTATGTAATATTTGTGTTACGAGTGCGTGTCTGTGTGAATATGTGCGTGGGTGTGTGTATGTGCGTGTGGTTGTAAGTGTTTATGGCTCAAGCACAGCTGGCTAGGGTATAGGGTAATCAAGATACAGGGCGTATTAGGTTTTTAGTTTCATCGTAATTTAGGGATTTTAACCATTTACTTATTACGGTTTTGCATTTAGACCTACATAAAGGGTAGACGGATAAAATGTTATTCATCTTATTGTATACGTACGTAGGGACCAAGGAAGCAAAAGAAATTGTGTGATAGGCTTGTACGAAAACCCACCGACTAGACAGTGCCTTTCCTTCGTTTGTTCTTAGTCAAATCTGGATCATATGGTAAGATAGTGTTTTTTGAGTACTATTTGAAGCCAGAAGGTCTGCCTGACCGTAAGGACATCCCATTATTTACATAGTCCTAATGGAGGGAAGCGGTAGGGGAGTCCAGCACTGACTTTCAGCACTGCTCGCTGTACCCTTTCCAGTTCTATAATATGGGATTTTGCTGTACCTCCCCATGATGATATGCAGTAATCTATAATCCCATCAAAAACATAAATGTAAAATGGGAGCTAAGTTCAATAATAAGAATATGCGTGGTTGTCGACTTCGCCGACAAAAAAATTGAGATCTAAATGGGTGCCAAGTTCTGTAGATAATCCTGAAATTTATTTACATAAAGCAGATATCTTAGGATAAATTGAAGCTCAAGTTTGACTTGGCTTTTATAGTTTTAGATATTTTATTTTAGTTAACCTTTATTTATAGAAGAATGGTTTTCATTACAGTTAGTGCAAATCGTGGGCGTAGGTGGAGAACTAAATAACTGACAAATTCAAAGTTCCGAGAAAATCGCGTTTTTGTAACATTAAAATTCATAACTTTACTTGTAAGAACAATTTTTCGTAGTCGTTTTTATATGTTGTATATCTTTATCATTTTCATCTTTTGGGATAATTTTTCAAACTTTAATTATAACCGTCAATAAGAAAAAAAATAAAAACTAGTTATCCAATTTTCCCCCTACCTACCTTTCGGAATATAATGTAATTAGTTATTTATTCCTATCAGTTGTTTAGTTGTTATTTGTCCCACGTATGAAATCAATTATTTAATACAACAAATTGAAAGTGCAGAAATGAATAAGTACCTACACTTATTAATTTCTGCCTAAACTTTATTGACGTGGTCGCACCATATGTTGTAGTGGCAAAATTAAATAAGATACTTTGTTCAATTGTATCGTTACTCAAGTAAAGATAAATTACGAGTTATTGATTTATGTCTCGAGTTATTTATTTTTGCTTCTCCGATTTAACATGAATATAACGATATATACATTTTTACCTGGGTTCATTACATTAGGATATTGTTTTATTGACTTAAGATATTTAAACGTGAGTAAGACTAAAAGGTGCGGGAATTTTTTGGCAACAAGAAAATTCATAAAAGTCAATTTCGACAAAAGTGTTAGTTATTTAGTTCTCCACATACGCCGACGAAATAAAGTTTTCATAAAAGTTATAACACAACATAAAATTCGCACTAGATTTAGAAAAAAAATGCAAAATTAGTTTTATTTGTCTTGTAAAATGACTTTTTTGCCTTTACGATAGTGTACCTAATTAGAATAAAAATATATGTAGAATCTATAGATGAATGACCGATTCCTATAATTTACGAAGCGTTACTGGATAAAATTGAGACTTGTATCTTTACCGATAATGAAGCAAAGACCCCGTACAGAAATAACTATAACAGGTAAAATTAGCTTACTAGCCTTTTTATATGGTTACTTTAGCAATAAAAAAATGCTGCTATTAGTAAACAAAACGATTCGTTTTTATTTATAGGAACCGGGCATAAATAATTAATTTATAAAAATCGATTCTATCAATCGATTTGTGAACCGACGTCATTTTTGTAAATCATATTTTTTATAAAAAAGATGACAGTATCTATGTGTATAGTAATAAAAAAAAATACCTTAGATGTCAGTTCAGCAAAAACTAAAATAAACCACAGTAATATGTGTAGGTACTGATGTGCGTTTCGGCTAGATGCGGTCACTGTCGTTAGCAAACGAACACTGTTATAATAACGAGTGTTGTTATAAATATATATATTTTGTACACTAAAATTAATATAGGTCAAAGGCCAAACTTCTAGATCACTCTGAAGTTCGGCGAGTGGTTGCGGAGTAGCAAACCTAGTAACACCATTTTAGACCACCGGCCGACCATTTTAGAGGCCGATTCCTATGATTTACCGAGCGTTATTAGTTAAAATTAAAACTTTACACACAAATCCAATCTCAGGACTCTACAAACCTCACAAAACAAAGTTATCAAGACATTGTTCAACTATGTCAATCTTACTAGCACAGAAACTGTATACAACGAAACACAAACATTTAACTTAAGACAACTTTACACATATACAACATGCATTTTAGTAAAAAAGATTTTAATAGGTAAAATACATTCTGAAATAAAAATCACAAAAAGGACATACCAACACAACCTCAGAAACACTAACAACATTACACTACGGAAACCTAGAACAGAAGAAGAAGGGATAGCCAGAAACCCAGAAAACCAGAAACCCAGAAGGAATATTATGTTTGAGGGGGCACAATTATTTAACGACCTGCCTAATGAAGTCAAGGATTGTGAGTTAATTGGTTTTAAATCTAAGCTAAAAAAAAGTTTATGAATATGATAGATTTAAGAAACCCGTCTGACACTAATTTGTTACACTTTATTATTATAAGTTATAAATGTAAACTCATTTCAAGTGAACTCTGTTCTTTATGAGAAATAAATTCTTTATACCTAACTCTTGTATCTTTACCTTCAAGTGACACAATCAAGTATTTACCTATACAAAAAACTAAACGCCATAACGCACATTGGCTCTTCAAAATAGTATCAGGGAAAACGATTCAACAGACAAAGGAGAAAAAATTGTCAAATTTTGTTTCGGTTGATACAATGGCCTACAAAATGAGAGCAAATTAAGTGTGGGGTTCAAGCGCCACAAAAATGCTTTCAAAAATTTGAAACCTAGCTCAAACGACGCAGAAAAATTCGCTGATTCCAAATATGTACCTATCAAAAAAATATCAAAAACAAATGTCGTCTAGCTAGACCAATTAATTAGCCTTTCAACCGTCGATTTACATATATTATTCATTTTAAAGATCAAAACGGGTCTACAAATCCAATACCGGGTGTGTGAGGATGACATTGTAGCGTACCTTCATAAATTCTTTTTTATCACTGGTTGGCCATCTAAATTCTCATCTGAAATTTAAATATAGTGACGCCTGTATAGTAAATACAGTTATGCCTGTTTCTCATTGGGGTAGGCAGAGACTAAAGATTTCCACCTGCTATGATCCTGACACACCCTTTTCGCTTCATGTACATTCATTAACGTTCTCATGCATGCTCGTCGGTTTAAGGTGCTACTAACCTGGCCCTTTTTAAGAACGTCCGCGACTTGTTCGTGGTACGTTCGCCGAGGTCGGCCCCTTCGAACTGTTCCATCCACACACGCCTTGTAGGTACATTTTTTTGAATGATTTTTCAATTTCTCAGATTCCTCTCGTCGAAGGGACGGAGAGTTATGAATGAATGAATTCTTTATTCCACCTAAAATAGAGTACAAACATTATGGTTTAGCTATTTAGTGGTTTTGCGCACCAATTTGCATAGTACCACTTCGAATCACACCAATAGTTGTTCTGCCTAGCCTTTTCCCAACTAAGTTGGGGTCAGCTTCCAGTCTAACCAGATGTGGCTGAATACCAGTATAGAATAATTAATTAATTGTCATTACGTCATCACCATTTTGTATTTACGAGGCGGATGTCTACAATAAAGACAATAACACGTTGATTTTACTATCTTAGGTAGATCAGATACTAAACTACGTGGGGCAAGGTCCCACACAAGGAGAGGTCGTCTGCCGGGGTTGCGGTGCATGCCCGTGGCCCGGCCAATGTTCAGGTAGAGGAACACCGTGGGTTTTTAGTCGGTAAGAGTCCGGCATAACCGTCGCCTTCCCCGGGCGAAGGGTAACGATGAGGATTTTCACAGGATAAAAAAAGAAAAGAAATGTAGGTATCTACTAAATTACTAAACTAACATCTTTTGAATGCGGATTTACGAAGCGTTACTGGTTAAAATAGAGACTTGTATCTTTACCGATAATGAAGCAAAGACCCCATACGGAAATAACCATAACAGGTAAAATTAGCTGACTAGCCTTTTTATATGGCCAGTTTGGCAATAAAAAAATGCTACTATTAGTAAACAAAACGATTCGTTTTTATTTATAGGAAATATATCACTGTACAAGAATGGAAAATGTATGTGACCACGCAATAAAAGAAGAAAAAAAGTTTCATGGTCACGACGCCGTTCTTGATGATATAATATAACACAAACGACATATCAGACGAGAGTGAAAATGAATACGAGAGTGATCATTAAAATGATGACGATGCAATATCCGGCGTAGAAGAATTGTAATATTTTTTTTATATTTGAATTTTATTTATTGGTCTCAGACTTCTCAGTCACACTTACATAATATGTACACATACTCATTACTCATACATATCATAGCTGGCCTTTATTTTAACAATTTTTGCTTATTTAGTTTTATTTTATTTTTAAACTAGAATACCTCTCCCACTTATGGTATGTACCTACCTAAAACATAACAAAATACATTTTTTAAAAGTTTTTTGTCTGACTCTTCTTTTGGTGATCAGTCACACAAATGCAAGACTCAGCTTAGGCCTCGCGGACTGTATACCCCCGAGCATTGTCTTTCGTAAGGTTAAGGATGCGTTCTTAAAATGTAATTTATGTGGTTTGTTTTTGTTTACAGTAAAATACTTTTCAGAAATAAATGCAGCAATGCTCAATGCATGCAGCAATGATGTTGCAAGCGTGATGTTGCCAAAATATCATTGTTAACTTTAGCGGATGATGGTTTCAAAGCATAGGAATTGTCTTTTTCAAATAAAGAAACAATTATAGTTAGAAGGTGACTACCTAAGTTTTTTTTTCTACAATTCGTCGTTGTGCAGTGAAAGCCTCGTAAAGCATAAATTCATTTTTATTTTTTGTTATTCATTTGGTGGGTAGAAATCCTAATCCTGGGTCCGTTCGTTTTGCCCCCGGTTTCGATTGCCCCCGTTCGTTTTGCACCCGATTAGAAACAAATGAATATCAATGTTTTTTGGCAGATTTGGACTAAGTACTGTTGACGATAAAATAAAATTGTTTAAGAATTTAATAATTTATCTATACGTGTATGTTAATGAAACAGTCTTAAAAAATAAAAAGCTATCGATATAACTATAAGCTTTTAGCTATAGCTAGCAAGCTTATAGCTATATCGATAGGTATTTGGTTTAAATTAATTTCCACTAGCTAATAAAGCAACACGAGGCAAATGGATATGATTTATCCAAATAGAATGCAATCAAGAAAATTGGCTTCCATCCGCTGCGTCAAAATTATGCTCGAAGCAATTAAGAAGCAAAAACTTAAGCATATTTACAGATTTGTCATAAAACAATCTCATTGCTTCCTTGATTCAATACGTTATTAAAGAAAATTTCGTTTTGGCCGTGTTTAAATCTAATCATTAAATAAATCTTATAATGAATCTTATAATTCAATTATGAACCCTGAAACCTCATCGATATCATTATCAATACATTTTTATTTAACCATCTCTACAAAACACAAATTATTTATTAGCGCGCCAACTACCCTTCTAAAGATTGAAACGTCTTCTAATTAATTGTTACGTACTTTTGCTATTTAACACTAGATGACTTTACTTGCAAATATATATTTTATACTAGCTGTGTCCGCACGGCTCCGCCCGTAGCTTATGTTACTCAGTGATAATGTAGCTTTCTAACGGAAAAAGATTTTTTGAAATCGGTCCAGTAGTTTTTAAGTTTATTCGTTACATACAAAAATACAAATCTTTCCTCTTTATAATATTAGAATACATGAAAAGGTTTTATATGAAAAGTCTCCAATAGCCCCTTTATACCTTTTTAATATGTATTGACCGTCTTTGCTCTAAGCTAAGGTCTCAGATTAAGGTTTAGTGCAAAGGTTTTGTGTGTTATTTAAAAATGACGAGTGAAGGTCCTTCGCAAGGGCTGGTGCGGGGAAATTACGAATTTATCAACAATAAACATGGTGGAATAACGTTACTTACCTCATCATCGTTTATGTCTTTTATTAATACACGACCACACACTTGAAAACATATTATTATTATTTCTGTGTAAAGTATAGAAATATCCGGCGAGTAATACAGTTTTTCCACCATGCTTTTTATCTATTTTTTATTTAACTCGAGGCGCTAAAATGCCTCACGTTAAGAACCTATCTTTATTTCTTGTAATATTTTTTTTATTGAATCAAAAGTTATCAACGTTCAGGGTTAATCTATGTCAGCAGTAGATCACGGTTTTTTTAAGGAATTACATGATTTAATTTACTTTGTATAAAAATAGGTAAGTAGGTATGTAGGGTAGGTAAGTAGGGTAAGTTCATATTATTTCAAATAATTTTCATAGCAGGCATTAAACATCCAATATTTTATTATTTTAGTGAAAGCACTTTTGTGTCTGCCAGTAAATTTAATTAAAAATAGGTTAAAACAAAATCGGGTGCAAAACGAACGGGGGCAATTGAAACCGGGGGCAAAACGAACGGACCCACAAGCTTTAGGGCCAAGTCACAAGGGTATGATCACGGCTATCCCCTGAATATCACGAATATTTTCTTTTTTCGTACTTTTTAGAGCGCGATTTTTCTGTAGTAAGAAATACTGTGACTTAATATTTGCAACAGTTCTCTCACCTAAGTTGGGAATCGGACCAACACACTCAAAAACTTAACTAGACTTGGATATATTTAGAGCTGATACATGCACCTAGAGACAGCTCTATACTTAACTAGACTTGGATATATTTAGAGCTGATACATGCACCTAGATACAGTTCTATACTTCATTTATGGGCGACCAAATACGGTCCACCTGAAGGAAAATGGTTGAAACATTAGTATTGCTAATGCACTGCCAACCATAGAGACTAAACATACCCTTCAAATTGGATTATAGCATTGCTGCTTGGTGGCAAAAATAGATGCGGTGGTAGTTCTTCTCTGGACGAACTCTTTCACAACAATCGTCAATACGTACCTACTACAAACAAAATGTAGTACATAAAGTACCTACTGTTTTATTAGAGGGTTTAAGATTCGTCATTCACACAGAAATCTCAATAATAAGGTCATCCAATAACAGAATTATAACGACTAAAATAATCATTTTATTGCAGGAAAGAAAGAAAATCAACTTATTAGACGTGCAAATCGACGTAATCATAACAAAAGGTAAAACAGTTGCCTAAATATAATGAACATAGACCTTATAGGTAATATTTAAATTTTAAATTATAAAGGAAAAAAAAATAACGGTTTTATTCACCTACCCCTAGTAGTACCCAAGTACCCATGCAGCATCAGGATTTGAGAATTGAAGGTTGTAACTATTATAATATTGTATTGTCATGGGCATACTGTGGTGTATTCTCATTTTCTCAACATGCACCACCAATCTTGGACCTTTTATTGATACTTACTACTTATACTATTAAGTTACAAACGAATAACTGATATTTTAAATACACTACCGCAATAAAAACCGTTTTATTCCTTTCATATATATAGCTATATATTCATCCCAATTGATATCAGAGGGATTGCAGGGGAACTCCTGTTTGTCGTTAGCTGATAAGGAGCTATACAACGCACGCGCACAGTCTGCCTTCATCTCCCAGGAGTTTGAGGTGAAGAACTCGACTTGATCCCGAGCGAAGATCACTCTGGACTGGATTTTCATGTACCTGGAGATTACGAAAACGATTGTACTTTATTTTTATTGTTATGTTTTAAATTAAGTAGGAGCATATTCCTTCCAGACAGTTACAGTCAGAGATCTTGGGATTAATTTCTGTGAATTCAAAGCGATTAGTTAGTAGATATTCTACATTATGATACTGTTATTATCTCTCCACAAGTAGATGCTTCCAGATCAGTAAAATCCCCCAAGTTCACCCCCTGGGCAACGGCGTAGCGTAGCGTATAAGATATGGGGACGAAGGGGGTAACTGCAGCCGACGTCGCTTGTTGACGACTGCTGTCGACGCGCCGGCGACTACAGTTACCTCTGTGTCATCGGCAAAGTGCCGATCGTCTGTAACAGCCGTTATACGTTTAGAACAAAAGACTAACAGAAAAAACAATCTAGCATAGACGCTTCTTGAATAAAATACCTGTTTAACGCAAAGCCATTTACTATCGCTGTATGTTATTCAAAGCGCCCTAAAATAAATTCGAAAATAAACGTTGTATTTTCAAAAGTTTAATAAAACAAGTCATTTTGAAAACGCTTTAACCCTGCCGGATAGGCGGAAATGAACTGAAGGTACCGTTTTTTAAATTCCATAACTCGGTTGCGTTTGACCCTAGCCGCACCTGATAGTAAGGGCACACGGGTCTAAAATGGAGCACACGAATACAAACAACAAATATATATAGAGGGACTCCCGTATGCCCTTCTGGCTGTTGCATACATTCGACAAAACACAGTAAACTACTTGGCGCTTTTATTATAAGGGTGTCAGCTAGCCAGGTGGACCGTAAAGATCCTACGTTGGTAGCAAAAACATTATTCAAACAAGAAGTACATACTTAGGTTGTATTCCCTGGGCACGCAGCAAAACGTCTGCTACGTATGCAGGCACAGTTTGAAGCAAAAAAGTCAGAATAGACAGCACCAAGGTATTGTTGGTAAATGTGAGCGACATGTACGAGCTGCCATCTAAAAAATAATTGTTACTAATTTAGAAATGAAAGATAATAGGAATAAAATCCCTTAAAAAATCTTTTAAGTTAAACGTTCTACACATTACAACGTATCATACTAGGACCGTAATAGGAACCGAACGTGTCATGCACGGCAAAAAATGCTCCGTTCACTACTATGATCACTGCAACGGATCAACCGCGTTCTGTACGGGTATCAACCGCGGTCTGTACGGGTATCAACCGCGGTTTATACGGGTATGCAACGCGTATGATGACCATACCATCCCCGTTTAGTGCCCGTTCTATCGGTTGCTGTACATTTTCTTTAATTGTATAAATATTCATTTTTACGAAGACAATAACTGATATTTTGCGGTACAAACGCGGTGTATACCCGTCGCATGTCAGACACAGAGCATTCCGTCACCTGCAAAATATTCAAGCGAGGAAATTTTGCCGGTTCTACGGTGTCGGTCGGTGACGGAACGGTCTAGGACATTGTCTCATACTAATCCATACAAAGTTTTTTTTAACCTGGTACGGTTACAGTCCTAGTATGGTACGGTGTAGTGGGCGGAGCCCTTGAAGCTAATTATAAGCGTTTAATAAAGAATGTATCGACAACGGCTTATCGCAGTCCACCGCTGAACGTAGACCTTTCCTAAGATGGAGGTTTTGCCCGTGGACACCACGTTGGGCAGGGACCGAAGACAGTTATCTCTAATCTATAGATATTCTACCGGTATTACCAGTATTTCTATAGAATAAAGGTAACCAGTTTTGGTCCCTGACGTTGGGCATCGAGAAGTACTTCCCGTCTATAACATCAGGAATTTATGGGGCATTCCATTTAGCGCACCAATTTGAATAACACCAATAGTAATAGGAATACCTGTATATAATAATAAATACCCATTAGCCAACAAGTTCGCCGATCTCGAAAGGATCTGTCGACATGTTGGATAGATTATAAGAAGGCCTACGACTCGGTGCCACATACATGGCTCATGAGGGTGCTAGAGTTGTATAAAGTGAATACAACTCTATGCGCCTTCCTGACGTCATGTATGGGGCAATGGAGGACAGTCCTTCACTATCCAGGATGTCGGCAAATTCAAGGGAGAGGAGAACCAATAAGGATTGAGCGAGGTATATTCCAGGGCGATAGTCTGAGCTCGCTGTGGTTTTGTCTAGCATTGAACCCTCTGAGCACATTGTTGGAGGGTTCAGGGTTAGGCTACCGGTTGAGAAGAGGTGGTCAGGTAATATCCCACCTCCTTTACATGGACGATTTGAAACTCTTTGCCCCCAACAATTTGCAACTGATGAAGTTACTGAAAGTAACTGAAACTTTCAGTAATTCCATCAGGATGGAATTTGGTGTGGACAAATGTGCAGTCATGCATGTAAAGCGAGGAGGGATTATGGAATCCGTGGGAACACAACTCTCGGATTCCATACACCTCAGACCCCTCTCCTCAACCGAAACCTACAAATACTTGGGCATGTCGGAGGCGTTAGGCATCAATGAGACCGACATGAAGCAATCGTTACGGGAGCGCTTCTATGGCCGCCTGAAAAAAGTACTTAAAAGTCTTTTATCAGGCGGAAATAAGGTGCGCGCCTTTAACGGTTGGGTCATGCCGGTCTTGATGTACTCCTTCGGCATACTCAAGTGGACTCAGACCGAACTTGATGCCCTGGATAGGAGGGTCCGTACGCTGCTGACTGCATACCGAATGCATCACCCACGTTCATCGGTGATGAGGCTGTACATTCCGAGGAAGTGTGGGGATCGAGGCTTTTTAAATGCTAAGACCCTCCACAACCGCGAGGTGTGCAGCCTCAGGGAGTACTTCCTCCAAGCCGACGTGGGGATGCATCGTGATGTAGTCGCAGTGGACAAAGGATTCACCCCGCTCTCCTTGGCTAAAGAGAACTGGCGCAAGCCTGTAGTACTGGATACTAATGGCCGCAGGGAGGTATGGCAGAGCAAGGAGCTTCACGGACGCTTTTACCGGGCCCTTTATGGGCCCGATGTAGATTTCCTAGCGTCCGTAGCCTGGCTACGTTTCGGTGATCTCTTTGGGGAAACCGAAGGTTTTGTCTGTGCAATTATGGACGAAGTTATGATGACGAACAACTACCGGAAATATATTGTGAAGTACGGCACGGTTGACATCTGTCGGGCATGCCACTGTCCCGGTGAATCCATTCGACATATTATTTCTGGTTGTTCTCGTCTTGCTAACGGCGAGTATTTGCACAGACACAACCTAATGGCTAGGATTATCCACCAGCAACTTGCTCTGAAATACAACCTTGTGGACGCAGAAGTACCATACTACAAGTATGTGCCCGACCCAGTTCTCGAGAATGGTCATATCACATTGTACTGGGACCGATCTATCATCACCGACAGGACTATTGTTGCCAATAAGCCTGACATAGTGGTGATAGATCGATCAGAGCGTCTCACAATGATTGTTGATATCACTGTCCCACATGACGAGAACCTTGTGAAAGCCGAGAAAGATAAAGAAATTAAGTATCAAGACTTGGCACACGAGGTTGTCGACATGTGGGAAGTTGACTCAGCAGTCATTGTGCCGATAGTCGTGACGGCCAATGGCTTAATAGCCAAGAGCCTCGACCAACATCTGACGAGGCTCGCGTTGGGCAGCTGGGTCAAGGGCCTGATACAGAAAGCGGTACTTCTGGACACGGCACGTATTGTTAGGAAGTTCCTCTCTTTGAGGCCCTGACCACCGGTAGCTTGGACCCTGTTCCCGATGCCGGTGGGCTACTATTTTTTATATTTTTAAATGTTTTTTTTATATTTTTTATAGAAATATTTAAAAATGTATCAAATATGTAAATAGATGAATAAACGAAACTAAATAGGAATACTATTGGTGCTATTCAAATTGGTGCACTAAACGGAATGCCTCGAATTTATAAAGGACTGCACTCATGCTACGACGTAGCTAGCGACGTAGTAACGTCTACGCCAGCTACGCAGTTGTAGCAGATAGTCAAACCCTTTGACCCTTTGAGGGCTTATCGAGTAATCGAGTCGAGTCTAGTCATTATTCTTGCATTTTTTATACAAGGGGCGTGTATTTTATTTAAAACGTATTTCATTTTTATAATAGGGTAACAATATTTTTTAGTTTGGAGGAGCAGTTTTAATTACCAGGAAATCCAAGAAAACTCAAGTAATTTTCAACTCACCAAATTCATTCTTAGCTATGGATCCTTTGACAATTTTCAAGATATTTTTCAGTGTAATAGGATTACAGGAACTTGTGCAACAGTTGTACACAGTAACACCGTCTGAACTGTAATATTAAAATGTTACGAGATAATAATTAGTACAACAAGCACAGATATTTCTGTGAATGCAATTGCTGTGAACAAAAAATACAACTCGAAACTGCCGGTATTAAATTGATTGAAAAATGTAGCAGTTTAGCCTACTACTTATTATAATTATATTTAAAAAGAAGTAGGACTTGTAAATCTTGTATAGTAGGATACTATTTGAACAACCTTATTTTTTATATACCATAAACACGAAAAGGGGTCATTGTACTCATCATTATGAACAAATTTTACTACGGGAAAAAATCTGAAAACGGACAAAAATCAGCTGTTCCATATATTTAGGTATGTTCATATAACTCTACAAAATGTATGGAACAACCGATTTTTTTTACAATGACCCTGCCCTGTATGGGCAGCCTCCTATACAGGGTGTGAATGTAATCACGTAATTGCTTCAAATGTCGTGATGTTCTGCTGACATACCGATAGATTAACCTTGCACGGGATACTTTTAGATTCAATTAAACAGTACATTATGATATAAGTGTGCTATTTTGGTCATTACAGTCGAGGTTGATATGTGCGCGCTAGCTGCAGGCGAGTGCGATAAGTGAGCCGAGTGTGTAATGATTAATGCACACACGTTTCATACGACGTTCTTCAACGCGCTTGCGAGGAAATAACAGACTTTAAGTTTATAATACAAAAGTATTTGTAAAAATGGCGCGTGGGTTTCTTTGTAAACATATATAATTAATCTGTGGTGCCCATGGCCGAGTTAGCTATGCGAGCGCAGATGAAAGACAACAGGGCAAACAGCCAAACATTAAAAAAAAAAGATTATTTTTGTGTTTATAACAAATTAATTGTAAGCGAGGTATAAGGAAAACAGCAGGATGCAATGAATGGTAGAAAATAGGCGAGCGAAAGAAAATATTATGCGTTCAAAAAAGAAAAAAGATATGACAGTACCAAATGTGACAACAGTGGCATCGTCCATTGGCCATCGTCCCACATTAAACAATATAATTTTACGCATTGCCTACATTAATTAATGTTAATTTGCTGACAAAAATGAATAATTTAATGAAATGAAATGTTTATTTATGATATTTTAATTAACATAGTTTATTTATTCTCTATTATAATAAAAAGTTTACTATTATTTTGGCGTAAAAACGCTTTGCTAAAATAAAAATGTAAAGTGAAATTCGTAAACATATATCATTAACTTGTGGTACATTTTACCGGACTAGTCCGTAATAAGCTACATTAAGAACCTAAAAGCGGTGCAATAAGAGCCACTTTACGAGCAAGTGTGTTAAAAAATAACTACGAGAAGTAAACATGTGTTCTTAACGTGAGGCATTTTAGCGCCCCGAATGAATTGCGCGGTTATCTCTCGCCACGCCATCATTTAACTCGGGGCGCTACAATGCTTCACTAGAACACATGTTTAATTCTTGTAATTTTTTTTATTGAATCTAAAAGTATCCCGTTCAGGGTAAATCTATGTCAACAGTACATCATGAGGTTTGAAGGAATTACATGATGTCGTTTACATCCTGTATAGTATGGTTGGCAGCCCCTATGTGTGACTCACCTACTACACCTCGCAGCTGCCACAATAGTCAGATTGGCCACATAATCCACAGGTATTAGGTCCAATGTGTTATTCTCATCGCCGAAAACTACTCTTTGAGCTCCCATCGCAGTCGCCGTGAAGATGCCGGTAGCGCCATACCAGCTGTCCAGCCATCCAGCTAAAGGCTCTCGTAGTGACGCTGATACTAAAAAAACGCTTCTTGTTAGTTCCTTATGCGGTACCCTTTCCCGTGGCGAATGCGGGTTTATATGTGTGTCTATACCTAGCAGGACTTGACTTGACTTTGTTAATTACGAAAAGCGTTCCGCATAGGCCGTGGCTGACACCGGTGTCTGCCAGTTAATTTTTGCCCAATTTTGTATATTTTTCGACTACAATTTGTTACCACATAATATATAGGTATTTGCCTTTATTTACTCAATAAGCAATTAAAACACGACAGACAATATTGACCGTTTTTTTTATTTCAATGGGGCCCAAACGGATTGTATGCTGGCAGACATCATGTGACTGCCACGGCGTTCAACGTGTTGAAGA
>OU343126.1:18272500-18635700 GCA_910594945.2 Amphipyra berbera | reverse complement strand
AAATACTAGCCCACCGGCTTCGGGAACAGGGTCCAAGCTACCGATGGTCAGGACCTCAGACAGAGGAACTTCCTAACAATACGCGCCGTGTCCAAAAGCACCGCTTTCTGTATCAGGCCCTTGATCCAGCCGCTCAACGAGAGCTTCATCAGATGTTGGTCGAGGCTCTTGACCATTGGCTGTAACGACTATCGTCACAACAACCTCCCTATTATTATTATCTCACACACAAACAGATGCTGATCAAACTACGAAGAACAAAGCTAGGCGTTCAGAAGGCCAATAATTCTACTAACAATATTGTTATTAAAATCACAATCAAACTAACACACTAAACACACTATTTGATTTTTTTTCTTATAATGACAGCGGTCACGCGGCAGTGGCGTGGTGGAGCTGCAGTTCGATCGCGATTTAAAAACAATTTTGTTTGTAGAACTAGGCTCCAGTCACTTGGTCTCTCGATGACAATGTGGAAAACTTACTAAGAAGATCTTTTAATTGCTTGCCGTCGGTATGTGGCTGTTCAAGAAATTCGTACACTTTGCTGAGTTCCACTAGCGGTGGGTACGGCTTTTCTTCCAATATTTTGTTATTTGTGTTACAGTAAGCCGTGGACATGTGGACAAACACCTGAAATTGTGGGAAAACAAGAAGAAGTATATTCGTGTACAGTACCTGGCAGTTAATATTACAGATCGAGCTTTAGAAAGAGATATTGGCTAGCTTCGGCTTTATAGAGCGTTATCTCTGTCGCACGAAGCGACAAAACGTCACATAGGTATGAGAGACAGAGACGACACTCTACGAAGCCGAAGCTAGCCGATTATCTCTTTCTAAAGTTCAATGTGTAATATTTATTGCCGGGTACTGTAATCATGCAGTCGCTGATGGCAATAACACATAGGCTTACCTTTATTTTCCTCATGCGCTGACACAGATTTAGCATATATTCTGGTCCTTTAATGTTTGAATTTACATTTTCTTCCAGCTTTCCGGTAAATGTTACTGTTGCTGCTATGTGCAGCACTACGGACACCTGTTAAAAACGAAAATATAATAAGTACAGATAGCTACACTAATTGGTTACCCCACCTACGTAGTGAGTTCATACGTGAGTGGGGTAACCAATTAGTGCAGCTGTCTGTACCTACATATCAGTGGCGAAGGGTGAATTTTCTTAAAAGGGAAGCCGAACCAAAAAATGCTTACCTTGCTCAAGTGTGATGCGTGAATTCCAGTAACTACTCGTATAGCTGTGGCCCTGTGGCTGACTTCGAAATCTTGTACAGATGAATTGGCTTTAGCTCACTTTCACTATACATGTGAGCACTGATACATAGAAACAGTGTCTTGCAAGTATAATAAAAGTGGCTTTGAGAAAAGCCGTTTGGGGATGGATATGAGAAGAACATCAGCAGTCCGACTGACGCTAACGTCATAGAAACCAAGAAAACAAACGATCTTCGATTCCAGTTTCAGATAAATACCTAAATATTACCGTTAGTTGCTCCCTATGACTAACATCGGGCGTTTCGTCAATCATGACCGATACAAACTGAGCCTTATTTATTTCCAACTTTAATTTAAAACGAATGCGATACTTTGTATTAAATCATTTAGTATATCATTCGAAAGGCCAGAGAATGTGGGATTCTGTGTTGAGGAACATTGTTCCAAATGCGAATCGATTACGGTATCATACTTGCTTAAATATAGGTAACAACGTTTCGATATAGGTAGTTACCGCGGTTATCGGATGCCGGATATTCGTGGTGACCGCGAAAAGCTAATTCTTTTTTACCTAGCAAAATTACTGTGTCGATGAACCGTTTCATTAAACTTCTATTCCGATCTACTTTTCTATTATGAACTTCATACGTATTAGCAAAAAATGTTTCTATCCTACGATTTCCGAAATCATGCAAAGATAAACAACTTCGGATATGTTTTTCGGTCTGAACATGTTTTTTGGACGAATTTGAAAGATTATTAATATCTTTAAATCCCGTGTGGCTCCATAAGCTACTAGAATCTGAGAATAATATGCAAGGAAAACAAAACAATTTATTTAATTTACAACTTCCCGTAAGCCAAGGGTATTTGTCGTACTTACAAAGAACTGGTAAATGTTTGAAAAAACCATCGCGTCGTTTGTAATTTATAATCATGTCAGGGCGAGCACGGCCTAACTGAATTACATGTTTTTTATTTTCAAAACTCAACTTTGAAAAGGATGTTTCCTCAGTCAACAAATAATCTGTCAGACAGCATTCTACGTTCACTAATGCCGCCATGGTCTCGAATTTACTCAATAATAACAAAATCACTACTTAAATAACTACTTTCTAATAAAACTACAAAATAAAAAAACTATCCTTACTTATCTAAATACCTATTTAAATAGACGATCACCAAACAATACAACGCCACTAACCTTGTTTTTACTGCACTATCACTTCGCAAAACTATCACTAGTTTACACAAATAAATCAATTTCAACAATAATACATGAATAATGCTATAAGATTCTAAATTATGATACGAATATATCAAATCAAATGCAAATGAACAAGTGAAAACAATAATCTAAATAAGCGCGAAAAAAATCTGTTGTGAATCTGTCATCCAAATATTACTATCTGAACAAATTACGAACTTCAGTAGCATTATTTCCATCTCGTTCTGGCGTACGCATTTCCTATCTCTGTCCTTATCGTAACTCGATGAATCGCGGGTTGCCATCGTCGCTATATCTAGCGGTGTTATGTTGCCTCAAGGTCACGATCGCTACAAGTGAAACTATGAATAAATGTACTGGATTCCTGCCGCGCCTAACCGGCTTTTCTTTTGCGTCGTTTCAAGTTACGTTGCTGCGAATAAAATTATAGGCGTTTATTTGTTTCTTTGATTGTTACTTTCATAAGCAAATGTTATACCTGCAATGTAACTTCGTAAATACCTAATTATTTGTTTAAATGATAATTGAAAATAATAGATACTAGTATTTGCCATATTTCGAAAGGGAAGCCGATAGGAATCGAGTTGTATGGAGCCTTCGCCACTGCTACATATCACATTTTCTTCTTTTCGTGTGGTTAGTGACTAACCTGGTATTAGAGTTTATGCCGCCCTTGGGCCTCTGACTTGGCTTCATATGCCGTCGAGAAATATCTCTCAGGCATGCCGGTTTCCTCACGATGTTTTCCTTCACCGTTTTTAAGAAAGTGATAATTATACAATACGCACATGAGTTTGAAAAGTCAGAGGTGCGTGCCTTGGGTTCGAACTCGAAACCTATGACTTGGCAGTCCGACGGTGACACAACTAGGCTATCACTGCTACTAATATCACATTACAATCATACTTGGTGCTATTTGCAATAAATAATCTGCTTTGCCGACGCAACAAAGACCTACTTTGAGCAGGACAAATTATAATATCGATGGCCCCATCGAATAAACTTGCAAGTGAAAAACGTAAACTTTACAGGAGAAAATAAAAATGTTTAGTCCTTAATATCACGGGTTTCTTTGTAAGCAGGTCTATACAATGTATAATGAAATTGAAGGTAAAAAAAATATCTTTAGACTGTTATAATTACTTTTAAGAAATCGTCATTCATTTTCAAGAAAATCATGAAAACCCATATAATATTATTACTCGAGTGAAATTAGAGTGGTCAGTTAACTGTTATAGATCATTACACGTTTATTCGTGTGAATGTATACGACTTTAATGAACATAAAGTCACGTTAGACTAGCTATTATTCTAGGCAAATTACGCTTCTTTTGATCCCGGTTACAATTGTTTGCACGCTTGTATAACAAAAAATGTTCAGTGATTTGATGGTGGTAATGATAATAGCATTTGTATCAGTATAAAAATACTAAATCGGGTCGAATCGCGTAGAAAATTTTACAAGGCAGAAAAATACCTTATTTATCCCGACGTTTTGACCGAATTTCACCGGCCGTGGTCACGGGTAGACTGAAGTGGTGGAGCAGGTTTTTCTGCCTTATAAAATTTTCTATGCGATTAGACCCGATTTAGTATTTTTATAATGTGTACAAATCGCGAAAGTTTGAAATCATTTATTTGTATCAGTGTCGCTAAGTTAGCTTTCTAACTGTGTAATACATATTTACTAATGCATTGTATATTAAACTGTTTACTTTCGTAAAAGGTTTTATTAAATAAAATCTTATTTTTACAAAAATGTATTTATTATAATAGTAATAACACTGGTAGTACTGCGGAACCAAAAAATTATAGACCGATCACATGCTTGCCGACGGTCTATAAGCTTGTTACGTCCATTTTGAGAGCCAGTATTAATACACATATTATAAATAATTCTATAATGTCTGCTTCTCAAAATGGATGTAAGAATGGGTCCCGCGGTACTAAGGAGCTACTCCTTATTGATATGGCCATTAGCCAACAAGTTCGCCGATCCCGAAAGGATCTGTCGACATGCTGGAAAGACTATAAGAAGGCCTACGATTCGGTTCACGGACGCTTGACCGGGCCCTTCATGGGCCCGATGTAGACTTCCTAGCATCCATAGCCTGGCTACGTTTCGGTGACCTCTTCGGGGAAACCAAAGGTTCTGTCTGTGCAATTATGGACTAAGTTATGATGACGAACAACTACCGGGAATATATTGTGAAGTACGGCACGGTTGACATCTGTCGGGCATGCCACTGTCCCGGTGAATCCATTCGACATATTATTTCTGGTTGTTCTCGTCTTGCTTACGGCGAGTATTTGCACAGACGCAACCTAGTGGCTAGGATTATCCACCTTACCATATCATACCAGCAACTTGCTCTAAAATACAACCTTGTGGACGCAGAAGTACCATACTACAAGTATGTGCCCGACCCAGTTCTCGAGAATGGTCATATCACATTGTACTGGGATCGATCTGTCATCACCGACAGGACTATTGTTGCCAATAAGCCTGACATAGTGGTGATAGATCGATCAGAGCGTCTCACAATGATTGTTGATATTACTGTTCCACATGACGAGAACCTTGTGAAAGCCGAGAAAGATAAAGAAATTAAGTATCAATACTTGGCACACGAGGTTGTCGACATGTGGGAGGTTGACTCAGCAGTTGTGGTGCCGATAGTAGTTACGGCTAATGGCTTAATAGCCAAGAGCCTCGATCAACATCTAATGAGGCTCTCCTTGGGCGGCTGGGTCAAGGGCTTGGTACAGAAATCGGTATTCTGGACACTATATTAATCACTAGCTGTGTTCTCACGGCTCCGCCCGTAGCCTATATTACTCAGTGATAATGTAACTTTCTAACGGCAAAAGAATTTTTGAAATCGGTCCAGTAGTTTTTAAGTTTATTCGTTGCATACAAAAATACGAATATACAAATATTTCCTCTGTATAATATTATTATAGATAAAATCCACAAAAAATACACGAATAAACGTGCAAACGTCTATTACCTAAACTGAATAACAGAAAACCAACCATGATAAACGTTTTGCTGTTTATAAATGTTTATCCTTGTGTAATCGAGAATGCATTAAACGTGTGATAGTCACATATATTTATGTTCTTGTGACAAAAAATATATTATTTCCATGGAAAAAAGGAATTAAGTACGATTGCAGACGTATTTTTGGACCGAAATTTATTTAAAAAATTAGGGGATTGGTTAAAGAAACGAAAAAACGAAAAAAATCGTGTAACACGTTGCACGTTTATTCGATGGGGCCATCGATATAGTCAAATCGTTTATAGTTAATTTTTAATTGTAATTGTAACATTTAACATTTATTTATCAAAATTTTTATTATGTTATTTATTTATTTTTTCATAAATAATGTATAATCGAATTATTTATTTCCGTTTACACAATTATTTTAAATTAGTACACAGCTATATTCACACACACATGCACTGCTCATATACACACATGTTGTTTTTAAGTGAACGGGCATGACCACTGAGATATCCGTAATTAAAGGTTAACAGTATTTACTTTTTATTTATTTGCTTATTTATTTAAGCACGCTATTTATCTATTTGGAACTGGTTTACATCAGTTACGTCACAATGGGTTCAGTTGAAAAGCAGCGTCAGGCACTAGTGGTCTGACATTTATGCTGAACTGAACCTATTTGGCGCAGCCGCTAGACACACAGCTACTTTATTTTGGTTTTTTCTTTTGTTTTGTCTTTTATGCATTTTTTGTCAGGGTGTCTGACTGCTTTCGTGTCAAATAAATTTCTTTCTTTCTTTTTTCTTTCTCTCTTATTGCCGTATGGTTTGGCAAAGAATGAGTAGGTAAATATTACACATCTCCAGAGAACTGACTGCATAACCCTACCGTGCGCTTATAAAAATATCCAAAGAACTGACTGCGAAATCGTGCTGTGCACTAATAACAACATAAATACTTCAAACTACTCCTCGGTTCACTATTATGAGGTCCATAATTATTCAGTACTAGCTGTTCTCCCGCGGCTGTGCCCGCATAAATCATTTGACTACAGCGCCACCTATCGGATCCCAGCATAGTTACGAACTATCGTCTCGACAAAACAAATATATTGTGTAAATATGGCCTCAATCGGTAAAGTCGTTCTCAAGTTATGGCGTGATCAAGGGAAATACGGATTCATTTTTATATGGATTGTGTTTATAGTCTAGTCCGAACCAATTTGACAAAAAGGAAAACAATCGTAAGGTGATCTATTTAAAAAATCGTCACGTGTTTTAAAAAAAAAGCTACAAACGTTTGATTTGATTAAAGGCCTACGCAGACCGGAACGGCATGGCAAGGGATTTTGCCGTCAGTCAGCGCACACTAGCCGCTTAGATACCGCGGCATTCCAGCGCCTTGCCACGGCGTACCGCGGCACGACAAAGCACGCCTCGGCAGCTCCTGCTGCCCGATACACTTTTAGTGTGCATTCCCCGCTTCTCTACCCCCGTCTCACCCCGTGGTATGTCACAACGAGCGCCGGAGTCCTTGGCATGCCGTTGCCTACCGCAGTACGGTCTATATGTATTATCGGGAGCCTGTGGCGCGTCTTTCAATGCCGTGCAATGAAATCCCTTTCCATGCCGTCCCGGTCTGCGTAGGCCTTTAAACAATATCTTAATTAAACGGTTTTATAATTAGCTTCACTTCGTACAATTGTTTGTTTGATTCAAATCTTGTGACAGATTTTGCAACTATTTCTGCTTAACCGATTCTCCTGAAACTTCGCACACAAATTAAATTCCCACGACAATACAACACTATAATTTTAACCTTCAATCCTCAAATTCTAATGTTGCAGGGGTGCTGCAAGATAAAATTGTTAAACATATAGGTAATTATTTTTTGCAGGTGAATATTATTTTATATAAGTTTCTGATAAGATTATTTCAAATTGGTTCAGGCAAATTTTTAGATATAAGATAAAGATAAATAAAATAATCTGCACCTTTTCTAGGAGTATTTTCTCATCTTCCGCTGTAATGCCAAGGCCAGGTAGAGTTGTGTCACCCGCTATAGGTATAATTTTTTTTAAATCTTGTGGTCGCTCTTCTTTGATTCTTGAGAACAGCTGCAACATAACAATTAGCTAAAGCCTTGGATTCACTAAGAGATAAAATGTTTCCCAACGCTGCACACTGCCCCGCAACGTTGCGCGCAACATTGTGAGACATTTCTACGTGACGTGGGACATGTTGCAAGCTAGCGCTTCGAGAGTGGGCACAGGTGGGTGGGAGCGAATTGTTCCGCGACATGTTGCTCCAATCGTCCCTTAGTGAATCCTAGGCTTAATTATCTATACTAATATTATAAAGCTGAAGAGTTTGTTTATTTATTTGTTTGTTTGAACGCGCTAATCTCAGGAACAACTGGTTGGAATTGAAAAAATATTTTTGTGTTGGATAGACCCAAAACTGTGACAACTAGTCTAACCTTGGACTATCGGTATTGCCCAGTATTTGCATGGGCTGCGGAGGTCAGATTTCAGTATGAAATTTTAATATAGTATTCAACAGCATCTGGTCCGGAGCCGATCACAACGTGGTTAGGAATAGGTTTGTCCAAGATCATGAATTATTAGGTCATCGAATAAACGACATATACATTAATTATATTTGATCGCAAGATACTTTGCAATGTCGATCAATGATTAAGTAACCAGCTACCTAGATAATAATAATGGTTTTAACATGACACTTATAGTACCTACTTACAGGCTTATCAATCATCTCTTTTAGCCTTTGTTGGACACTGACGCCTTTTTTCTCACGGATTAACACGTAAACGTTGTCGATATCCTTGCAACTATACAGCAGCTTTTCGAGAATCACCTAAAATAATATAAAAGTGGAATATAGTAAAATAGAATAATAGAAGAGGTTTCATCGGATTTTTAGGATTTGATAATTGATACATGATAATGACGATTGCAGGCGCGGTCGCAGGCAAAGACTTTGGGGGGAGGGGGGGTCATATTAATAGTAATAATAATAATAATAATAATAATAATAATCTGTGGTAGGTCCGGCCGTCAAAACGTCAGAAAAATTCGGAATACAATATTTTTTGAAAAAATTTACAAAATATAACTCTCGAATATAAAAACAATACCAAATACATTATATTTAATAAATAAAAATGAGAAAAAAAAAGAAGAAAACTCCAGAACCTAGAAAACCGAAATAAAATATGATGAAATGTTGACAAGAAGCCGGACCAAAACACAAGACACGAGAACACGCCCAAGACCTTCGGCCTCGTCGCTCAGCTCCGCCTCGCAGCCGCCGGACTCCTCAATCGTGAGTGATGTGACACCGGCCGCTGCAGTTGCGTCGAGCTCGAGCGACGAATTCTACTCGCCACCAACGTCACCGCCACCACCACCACGACGCGGACGGCGAGGAAGAGGCCGACCACCGGCCTGCATGGGACCTCGAGGCCCACCGGCCTCTGACAGGGTCCCCGCTCCCGGTGGAAGTGTGCAGCGCATGCGATGGACTCTAACCATGAACGAGAACTGCATGCGCGCATACTTTGGGGCTACAGAGGGGGGAACTAACCTGACCGCGTACCGTGGTCGGATGCTCTCTCTGTTTCAGGTACTTGAGCCTAGTGTCAACGTCTCGGCACAGCGATTATCGGATCAGGTGCGAGTCATTCAACGTGATCATAGGTTGACTGACGCCGCACTTGATAGGCTACGCTCTGAAGTACAGAGTAACCGTATCATTTCTCTCCAGTCGCAGACTGCGGCCCAACCGCAAACCCCAACTGTGGTTCCGCCGTTGCCCATCCACGCTGACGAGGAGAGCGATGATAGGGTTACAAATGTAAGTACCCAGTGCAATGAACAACTGAGGAGCGCTTTGGAGCTTGCGATTCGAGAGTATCGGTTCACTCCGCCAAACATTAGACCACGAATACCCCGTTTGCCGATGCATAGAAAAAATAGGGCGCTAATGTGTGCTCTAGATTCGCTGTTATCTAGTTATTTTGATAACAGCGAAAACCTCGAAGATACTCATTCAATCCTGTACTGCGCGGCTGTTGCGGCATGTCGTGTAGCTCACGCCAAATTTGATAATAATGACAGAGCTACACGACCAAAACCCGCCGTACCGGCCTGGCAGTGCAGGATTGAACGTCGTATTAACGAGGCTAGAGCACTCATTGGCAAACTAATCTGCTTCAGGGAGGGCAATACTCGCCCTAGAGTGATGCGCTTTGTGAGGCGGGCATTCTCGGGGACTGATATCAATCCTCGAGATTACTTGTCCCGTGTCACAGAGCGTGTCGATTTCCTGAAGCAGAAGGTTTATGCATGGGCAAACCGTATTCGGAGGTATAAGCGACGAGTGGAGCGATATACCCAGAATCGCATGTTTCATAGCGATGAAAGGTGGGTATACAGAACCTGGGAGCGACCTGATCACGATGTGAGTGACACGCATCTACCGGATAATGATGTCATGAATACATTCTGGCGCAATATCTGGTCGATGCCTGTCACTCACGCTGAAGGTGACTGGATGCAGGAGGTCCAGCGAGCGTGTGAACCGATTGAGGAAATGGGGGACATTACTATTGTCCCCCAAGACGTAACCAGTGCAGTCCGTCCAATGGCGAATTGGAAATCCCCTGGCCCAGACGGACTGCACAACTTCTGGCTAAAATGGTTGCGCAGTTCACATGCTCGTTTGGCCTCACAATTCCAGTCGTCTTTGGAATCTGGGTCGCTTCCAGAGTTCCTTACAACAGGAGTTACCCACCTGCTCCATAAATCAGGTAGTACTGCGGAACCCAAGAATTATAGACCAATTACATGTTTGCCGACGGTCTATAAACTTCTTACGTCCATTTTGAGAGCCAAAATTAATTCTCATATTATAAATAATTCTATTATGTCAGTCTCTCAAAATGGATGTAAGAATGGGTCCCGCGGTACTAAGGAGCTACTCCTCATAGATATGGCCATTAGCCAACAAGTTCGCCGATCTCGAAAGGATCTGTCGACATGTTGGATAGATTATAAGAAGGCCTACGACTCGGTGCCACATACATGGCTCATGAGGGTGCTAGAGTTGTATAAAGTGAATACAACTCTATGCGCCTTCCTGACGTCATGTATGGGGCAATGGAGGACAGTCCTTCACTATCCAGGATGTCGGCAAATTCAAGGGAGAGGAGAACCAATAAGGATTGAGCGAGGTATATTCCAGGGCGATAGTCTGAGCCCGCTGTGGTTTTGTCTAGCATTGAACCCTCTGAGCACATTGTTGGAGGGTTCAGGGTTAGGCTACCGGTTGAGAAGAGGTGGTCAGGTAATATCCCACCTCCTTTACATGGACGATCTGAAACTCTTTGCCCCCAACAATTTGCAACTGGTGAAGTTACTGAAAGTAACTGAAACTTTCAGTAATTCCATCAGGATGGAATTTGGTGTGGACAAATGTGCAGTCATGCATGTAAAGCGAGGAGGGATTATGGAATCCGTGGGAACACAACTCTCGGACTCCATACACCTCAGATCCCTCTCCTCAACCGAAACCTACAAATACTTGGGCATGTCGGAGGCGTTAGGCATCAATGAGACCGACATGAAGCAATCGTTACGGGAGCGCTTCTATGGCCGCCTGAAAAAAGTACTTAAAAGTCTTTTGTCAGGCGGAAATAAGGTGCGCGCCTTTAACGGTTGGGTCATGCCGGTCCTGATGTACTCCTTCGGCATACTCAAGTGGACTCAGACGGAACTTGACGCCCTGGATAGGAGGGTCCGTACGCTGCTGACTGCATACCGAATGCATCACCCACGTTCATCGGTGATGAGGCTGTACATTCCGAGGAAGTGTGGGGGTCGAGGCTTTTTAAATGCTAAGACCCTCCACAACCGCGAGGTGTGCAGCCTCAGGGAGTACTTCCTCCATGCCGACGTGGGGATGCATCGAGATGTAGTCGCAGTGGACAAAGGGTTCACCCCGCTCTCCTTGGCTAAAGAGAACTGGCGCAAGCCTGTAGTACTGGATACTAATGGCCGCAGGGAGGTATGGCAGAGCAAGGAGCTTCACGGACGCTTTTACCGGGCCCTTCATGGGCCCGATGTAGATTTCCTAGCGTCCGTAGCCTGGCTGCGTTTCGGTGACCTATTTGGGGAAACCGAAGGTTTTGTCTGTGCGATTATGGACGAAGTTATCTTGACGAACAACTACCGAAAATATATTGTGAAGGACGGCACGGTTGACATCTGTCGGGCATGCCACTGTCCCGGCGAATCCATTCGACATATTATTTCTGGTTGTTCTCGTCTTGCTAACGGCGAGTATTTGCACAGACACAACCTAGTGGCTAGGATTATCCACCAGCAACTTGCTCTGAAATACAACCTTGTGGACGCAGAAGTACCATACTACAAGTATGTGCCCGACCCAGTTCTCGAGAATGGTCATATCACATTGTACTGGGACCGATCTATCATCACCGACAGGACTATTGTTGCCAATAAGCCTGACATAGTGGTGATAGATCGATCAGAGCGTCTCGCAATGATTGTTGATATCACTGTCCCACATGACGAGAACCTTGTGAAAGCCGAGAAAGATAAAGAAATTAAGTATCAAGACTTGGCACACGAGGTTGTCGACATGTGGGAGGTTGACTCTGCAGTCATTGTGCCGATAGTCGTGACGGCCAATGGCTTAATAGCCAAGAGCCTCGACCAACATCTGACGAGGCTCGCGTTGGGCAGCTGGATCAAGGGCCTGATACAGAAAGCGGTACTTCTGGACACGGCACGTATTGTCAGGAAGTTCCTCTCTCTGAGGCCCTGACCACCGGTAGCTTGGACCCTGTTCCCGATGCCGGTGGGCTACTATTTTTTATATTTTTAAATGTTTTTTTATATTTTTTATAGAAATATTTAAAAATGTAAATCATATGTGTATATAAATAAATAAACGGAATAATAATAATAATATTTATTTGCATAAAACATGGTATATAAAGTTGTTAAAATACAATTATAGAGCATACATGTTTTGCTAATATCATAGCATGCAAATATCGGTTAAATTACAAAATGTTTCCCGTCAATAAATTCTTTTATGCTATAAAAATTATTACAGCTTAACCATTTATGTAATTTATTTTTGAATAGTCTAAAATCTAAAGTTTTCAATTCACTTGGAACTTTATTATATATCCGAACACACGTGGCTAAACAGCTTTTATTATATTTAGCCAGTCTTGGTAATTCGTCTAATATAAGCCTGTGAGGATCTCGCCGGTTTCGAGGATATACATCATCTGCCTTTTTAAATAAGTTTTTATGTTTCTTAACAAATATGCATACTTCATAGATATAAAGAGAGGGTAGCGGTAATAAACCAAGTTCTTTAAATGTTGGCCTGCAAGATTCGTTAGGTTGAAGCCCATATATTGCACGAATACACTTTTTTTGAGCAATAAATACTCTATTTTTGTCGGTACTATTGCCCCACATTATGAACCCGTAGCGAATTAATGATTCAATATAAGCATGATAGGTAGTGATAGCAGTTTTAATATTTGTTATATTTTTAACCTTTTTGAGTGCGTAAACGAATTTGTTTATTCTTTTAGAAACATCATCTACTTGCGCTTTCCAATTTATGTCCTGATCTAATATTACTCCAAGAAATTTTGTTTGTGTAACTTCATTAAGTTTTGGTATATTAAGTTTCAAGTTGTATTTATTATTATTGGATTTATTAAACTGTATATATACAGACTTATCTAAATTAATTTTTAAGTTATTACTGTCAAGCCATTCAATTAATTTGTCAATCGTGTTGTTTATTTCTGTTTCATGGTCGATAAGTGTATTATTCTTTTTATCGGACGTCACTATAATGGAAATATCATCGGCGAATAGTATGCATTTGTGATTAGTTATATCTGTGATTGAATTTATATAGATTAGGAACAATATTGGACCCAAGATACTTCCTTGTGGGACGCCATAATTGTTACGTTTATATTCAGATGAGTATGGTACCATGACGTTGTTTTTATCTAATTTTACAATAGTTACACGTTGCTGTCGGTTATTTAAATATGATGATATCCATTGTAATGCATGTCCTCTAATCCCGCTTATCTCGAGCTTTTGCAGTAATAAGTCATGTGACACTAGGTCAAAAGCTTTCGACAAATCAAAGAATAATCCTGTAGTAAGATAGTTTTTATTAATATTGGATAGTATTGTTTTTATCAGAGAGAAGATGGCTAATGTAGTAGATTTGTTCTTTTGAAAGCCATATTGATCTGTATTAATAATGTTGAATTTGTTACAGAAATTAACTAGTTTTTTATACATGCATTTTTCGAATATTTTTGACAGAATCGGTATTAATGTTATTGGTCGATAATTATTTATGTACTCTTTATCTCCCTTTTTATAAAGCGGTTTAATAATAGATAGCTTTAATACATCTGGGAAAGTTCCAGAAGAAAATGATAAATTAATTAAATGCGTAAGAATGCCAACTATTTCATTTATGCATGATTTAATAATTTTAGTATTAATTTCGTCGTAGCCTTCAGAATTAGTGTTAGTTAGTGACATTATTTCTGTTCTCACCTCATTTTCTGAAACCGGTGTGAGAAACATCGAATCATGAGTAGAATTTTTACTACAGCCACTTTTTGTGTTTGTTGGTGTTGATTGGTGTGCCAAATTAATGAAATGGTTATTGAAAGCAGATGCTATTTCCACGGGGTCTGTAAGTATTGTGTTATCAAGTTTAATGTTCTCTATGTTATCCTTGTAGTTAGTATTAAGTATTTCATTTTTTACAACTGTCCAAGTGGCTCTGCATTTGTTTTCGCTCCTATTTATAAATTTAATGTTAGCGTTTCTTTTCGAATAATAAATACATTTTTTCAACCAGTTTGAGTACGTTATATATTTAGTTTTATTAGATAGATTTTTATTTTTGTAGTATTTGTAGCGTAGTGTCCTTTTGATTTTACAACTTCGTTTTAGCCCTTTGCTTATCCAATTTTGCTTAGTTTTATTATTAATATTTATTTTTATCTTTATTTTTGGGAAGCAGAGATTGTAGAATAGGCATATTATTTCATGGAACTTACTGAATGCTATGTTTAAATCATTTTCCATGTACATTTCTAACCATGATAAATTTTTCAAGTACTCACGAAATTTTAGAATATATTCAATATCATAGTCTCTCTTATAAATATAATATGTTGCTAATTTTTGAGTTTTATGTTTTAAAGGAATACTTAACATTTGTGCAGTGTCGTGGTCAGATAGATGAAGTGGTAATACTGTTGCAATCGCATCTGGGATGTTACTTAAAATATGGTCTATACAAGATGACTTACGTGTGGGTACATTGATATGAATTTTCATGTTATAGTTATTCGATAGGTCTTGTAACTCGTTCGTAATATGGCCTTTTTTTAATGTGTTTATATTAAAATCACCTGCTATAATTATATTTCTTTTAGACCTATATTTTTTGTATACGTCGTGTAAGAGGCTACTAAGTTTAGTTAAGAATTGTGTAGGATCTGATGAGGGTGTTCTATAGAGACAAATAATAATTAATTTACTAGATAAGAGTTCTATGCCGCAGACTTCAAACAAGTGCTGTGTGGCATATGTTTTAATAAACGGTAATTCTTTAAAGATTAATCCTCTTATAACTAAAATGCAGGTACCACCTCTTTGTTTTTCTCTGCAGTAATTAGCAGCCATATCATAACCGGAAATTTTTATGTAACTTTCATAGCCCTTTTTAATAAAGGTTTCGGAGAGACATATTATGTCTGGTTCATTTTGTGAATCACGTAACTCTTGTAAAGTTAATTCTATTATTTCTCTCTTTGATAACACACTTGCTATATTTTGATGAAGAATTCTGAATTGATGTGGCGTGGAAGTAGTTAGGTTAGGCTCGAAAAAAAGTATTGTTCTTATTTATAGAAGAAAAATAATAAGGTATAGTGCCTTTTTTAACTGTCCCAACGGCTTTTATAGGGTTTTCTATTGAGTGAGTCTCAACACTGCATTGGCGGCTAAAATAGTAAGGGATTGTCCCTCTACGTAATTTGTTTATGTTAAAGTTCGTACTTAACTTATGACTTGGTTTATTACCTGCTAAGCGCTTTTTTAGTTCGCTTAGGTTTAAATAATTCTTATCATAATCGCTACAATCTATAAGGTAATTAATTGATTTACAAATATCAGAGAGTTTATACGTAGTGTTAACAAAATGACATGTTTTATATTTTTTACATAAGTTTTTAATGTTGCCATTTAATTTATTGACATTAAAATAGTCATTTTTGAGAACATTCAGTACTAAAATCATGTTATTTTGAAATTTATCTAATACCGGTTTTAGTTCTGACAGGATTAATTTAATGTTGTAATCGTTCTCACCTACACAAATTACGAGTTTATCGTCTCTCTTTAGCTTCGTTTCTCTACAGTTCTTTAATATTTGATTACATAGTGCGTTTGGCTTCGTTTCAGCAACCACTTCATATTTTTCGTATTTGGTTTCCACTCTCGAGCGCCAAATAGCTGAAGCCAAACCAATACATAGCTGAGAGCCGAAAATTAGTATTCTTTTCTTTTCAGGTTCACGTTTTTGTTGTTCAGGGGCTGTATGTGTCTGCATCGCCGGTAATCCAGCTGCTGTTTTATTACAGTATACCTTCTCTATTAGACTCTCTATTTGTTTCGAAAGACCAGTAATTTCTTGATTTGCATCTGTTAATTTTTGTTGCAGCGTTGTTATTTCTTGTTGCAATAGTAATATTTGTATGTCGTAATTACAATCAGTTTTTAACGAAGAACGTAAGGTAGCAGCCGAATAAGGTGTGGTGGACAAGCTGTGTGGTAATAGGGAATGTGTCTTCTTTTTCACACTGTTGTTAGTATTAGTCTCCATTGGTGATGAATAGCATAGAGTTTTTAATAATTTTATTTCTGCTGTATACTTATTGATTTGTGTGTGAAGTTCGTTGTTTTCCAGTATTGAGTTTTCAAGTTCTTTCTGCGTACTATTAAGTTCGTCTGTTAGCTGGGAAATCGTCTCTTTCATTTCGGATATTGTTATTATGTCAGATATTGTACCGTCTAAACTCTTTGATACTTTATTTGGTGTTAAGTATGATTCATCTGACGTATCAAAATCTGTGAGAATATGGGAATCAAGGGCTTGAGATGTGCTTTGTGGAGTAAGCGGTAAATCTTCAACACGTTTATAATTATTCCTTAAACGTGTATGTTCTGTTGATGACGGGTTTAAAGGGAGGTTCTGCTTTTTTCTCATCGTCACATTAGATGTTTCTATTCTTACAACTTTTTTATTTTTAATGCACATTTTACACCTCCATTTTTGTTTTGCTGCTTTGTCCATTAAACGGTAAGTTTGTTCTGGATAACCATCGCAATTCAACTCATATCTGTTATTACATGTTGAACACAATACCGTATCTTTAATGTTCACTTTTTTTTTACATTTGTTGCAAGTAACTAGTGCTGCCATCTTACAGCTACTGTTTGAAAAAGTTGCGAGATTTCTAGAAGATGACATTCTGTTTCAATCTTCTAAGTTATCTAAGTGAACCGGAAACTTTATTCTTTGTACGTAATATCAATTTAGCAATTATTTAATAATACAAAAAGTGAACGCGTTTAGCTGAGGATAGAACTCACGTCTCGTAGTACAGCAGTCTCAGCTTATACCTCTCGGTCAATTGGCTGTTAGTGAACGATGTTGAAATTAGTGTATGCTTTCTACAAGCATTTTTTTGAACGTTAAAGGACGCGGGTTTTCAAAATTTGAATGTTTTACCACAGCCGTCACAGTTATTTTATAATTACAATTTATGCACTTTGGATATTTAAACACTGTAAATAACATTTGTTTCACGTTTATTTGTATGTTCTTTGCACTTTAATAGTTTTTCTATATAAGTTGAAGTCTAACATTGATTTATTTGATAATTTGAATTACTGTTTTAAGCACTATTTATTTTTTGGGTTTTTGAGCACTTTTCTTGAATATGGTGTTTAGATAACACTTGCACTTGCTTATTAGTCTATTTTATTTATATTTCACTATTTATTATCGGTGTATTTGTGTTTATAGTATTTTTAATCAATTAAAATGCGCGGAGCTGATGTAATGCGTGGCACTAGCGCCATCTGTCTTCAAGTATCTGTCTTTAAGTAAAATAAGTTGAGCACACAATTTACTGCACAATTATTTTTTTGTAAATTTTCTATTTTTAGGGTGTTTGTCAATTTGACGTGTACGATTTTTGGGGGGTCATGACCCCCTACGACCCCCCGCCCTCGGACCGCCACTGAACAATTGTATGTATTTCCTTTTCGATATTGTTTGACCCAACGTTTCGATGGACAAAAATCGAGTAAAGTTGAAGCAGCTGTAGGCAACTTATTACCAGTGAGTGGCACCACCAGAATTAGAAGCGGGCAAGATGGAAAGTGATCGCAACGCTCTCAACGATCACTTTTCACATCCCGTTTTTCTAAAATAACGCTGTGAAACATGTTTTTTAAAATCTCCTCGCTGAACGCTTGAATAAATTGATTAAATGACAGTTATTTTAAAAGGGATTCTGCGATTCTATAGTATTATGGATTTTGTTTACCTATTGTAATATTTTATCCTTTCTTTATACAGCTACCAGTTTTAGTATTATTATGTTTTGGTTTTTTCTTATTGCCTCGATTTATTTTCAAAAAAATATTCAGATATTTTTTTACCTTTCCAAGGAAACCAGTTGCGCCTGTAATGAAGACGGACTTTCCCGCGTAGAAGTCAGATATTGGTACGTAGGCGATGGACTGTACGGGAGTTTTCATTGCTGAGTCCATTATCTGGTATATTTCATAAATATCTGAAAGAAAGATTCATTTATTCTATTTGGGATGTACTTAAAGGCCTTCAAAACAATTAATAACAGTAACAACAAAAAATGTTTAAGGCACACTTCAAAAATAATTCTTTCCCAACAAAATAAAACAAAACACGTTGATAGATATGTACTGTAACAAAACAATAGTCAATTAAAACAAATTAGGGATATTTGTTTTAATTAACTATTGTTATTCCATATTAGGAATACTATTCCATATTTGGTTACAAAACATTGCTCCACACTAGGATTTCTTCTATATCGTGGGTGCGTTTACAGACACAAATCTTCACATGCACAAACATCCAGACCCGTAACAACTATCTATAGGCCATACAAATATTTGTCCTGTGCGGGAATCGAACCCACGACCCGTAGCGCAGAAGTTGATCGCTCAGCCACTGTACCAAACGTGTCGTCAAGAGACTTTAAAGAGATTCGGGTTGTATGCGTTCGGGAACACAGACGCAGGTAATGAGTTCCACTCTTTTACCGTGCGCATAATGTTTAGACTCTTATTGATCTATTATTACCAGTATAGTATATACAAACTGTTGTATTGAACATCTATCTTTCTAATTATTGCTCTCTATAATGTTGTACAAGTAAAATCTCTAGGTATTAAAATTAATTTGCGTTTACTTGTAATTAGTAAATGTAGGTATTATATCTTTGGTATTGAAAGCATAAATAAACTAATTTGACTTGTATGTAATAATGTATTATCATGAAATACTATCCACATCACTGATATTAATAAGACATAACATCACGCCTTGTATTCCCCTAAAGGTTCGGCAGAGGTGTTTAAGTAACACTCTCGTTTCGCCAGTTATGTTAAAGTCCCTAGTAGGGGGCGAGCCTATTGCCATTAACCGGGCACAAGTCCAGACACCGGGCTGCTACTGAGAAGTTCCTAATGGAAAAAACCAATATCACTTTGCCCGACCTGGGGATCGAACCCAGGACCCCATGTTCAGCAGTCGCGCTTGTGACTACTAGACCAACAAGGCAGTATTAATATGTTCATTAAAAATAGTAGTAACATAACATAACATAATCAACCCATTACTGTCCCACTGCTGGGCAAGGGCCTCTTCTCAGAATCAGAAGGGTGTAGGCCTTAGTCCACCACGCTGGCCTGGTGCGGGTTGGCAGACAAAAATAGTAGTAGTATTCAGTAAATGTACGTCATTTATTACAAGTAACACTTCAAAACAAGTTGCACGTTTCAATAATAATTTTATTAATTCCATATTTTAGAAAACAAAATCCATAAAAAAGTTTCAGACATGTCGTAATTAATAGTACATTATGATATAAGTGTGCTAAGTTGATCATTACAGTTGAGGTGGTGTTAAGAGCGCGAGCCGCAGGTGAGTACGATAAAGGAGCCGAGAGTGTAATGGTCAATGCACACGCGTTTCATACGACGTGTGTGTAATGTGTGACGATGGGTGACCGTCGCGTCACCCCGCGGCATTGTTGTCACATTTGGTACTGTCATATTTTTCAGTTTTCTTTTTTGCACGCATATTTTCTTTCGCTCGCCATTTTCTACCATTCATTGCATCCTGCTATTTTCCTTATCCCTTGCTTACAATTAATTTGTGTTATAAACACAAAAATAATCAGTTTATTTTTTAAAATATTAAGCTGTTTGCCCTGTGGTCTTTCACCTGCGCGCGCATAGCCAAATCGGCCTCGGGCACCACGGATTAATATGTTTACAAAGAAATCCACGCGGCATTTTTCACAAACTCTTTTGTATTAAAGATTTAAAGTCTGTTATTATCCTCACAAGTGTGTTGAAAAACATCGTATGAAACGCGTGTGCATTGATCATTACACTGTCGGCTCACTTATCGCACTTGCCTAAGGCTCGCGCGCACAATACCGCCTCGACCGTAATGACCAACATAGCACACTTATATCATAATGTACTATTTTGTCCTTTCGCCTTTTAGATATCGCATCCTCTTAGTTTTTAGCCACTTTACTTGATCTATAGAAACTAGTCTTCTTCCTCTTGATTCCATGTTGAACACAAAATCTAAGCACTTTATTCACTTAAAATCCCGGAAAACTATTTTTCTTTGCGGAAAACAATTGAACAATTCCGGATAATTACGTCAACCGCTTAGCAAGAACGAATAAACGAAATTGATTTCGTTTTCGGTGTAGATAAATTATGGAACTGGACCACTGGAGTGGAAGTAGTACGATAAAGAAAAAAAAATGCGTATCTTACTTTTTCGGAAAATATCTCATCGTTTGATCATTAGGTACTTAGAGCTTTATGTGCAAAAAATCATAACCATATTTATTGTTATTTATACATAGGTACATACATAAACTCACGCCTTTTTCCCATGGGGGTAGGCAGAAACTATAGAACGCCACATGCTACGATCCTTACATACTCCTTTCGCTTCATCCACATTCACACATCTTGTTATACACGCATGCCGGTTGAGAGTACTACGCACCTGTCCTTTGTGAAGAACATCACCAATAACATCGATGTATGTCCTTCTAGGGCGTCCTCTACCAGCGTTTCCATTGGCGTTCCATTCCATTCCATTGTTATTTATCTGTATTCGTTATAACGGTTTTATGCAATAAGTGAATTTATTATATTTTACTGATATCTTTTTTTCTAAATGTATGTACTTATAACTTTTGTAAACGAGCTACTTCTCTCACTATAGGTCGTAACATTTGTTCGGTTTTACCAATAGATAGTCCGTAAAAAGTTACATAATTATCATAGTTAGTTTAACATGTTTTACCAGTAAACAGGCGATTATAGTTTTAGATATTTTAGTAAACCAGTTATAAGATGATGATTGATGATGATTGGTTAAACCAGTTATAAGATGATGATAAATCATCATCTTATAACTGGTTTACTAATATATTATCTAAAACTATAAATAATAATTGATGATAATTATATCATCATCTTATAAATTAATAAAAAACATTTTTTTCGA
The DNA here is from genome assembly GCA_910594945.2 of Amphipyra berbera. Lineage (NCBI taxonomy): Eukaryota > Metazoa > Arthropoda > Insecta > Lepidoptera > Noctuidae > Amphipyra > Amphipyra berbera. The sequence goes on along the minus strand of OU343126.1, from coordinate 18,614,231 downwards.
TATCAGAACCATATTATGGTCGGATGTCCAATATTAATTGACTCGTTTGTTGTTTTTTTTCTCTTTCTTTCTCTCTAGGCGTTATATTTGTATCTCTCTTTATTCAAAATATCGTTTACGTAGAAATGGTCGGATATCTACAGTACATTAGAACCATACAGTCTGAACTTTATTTAAGATTGTATGGTCCTGAGATAAACGAAAACAAGGATTTTTTTGCGGATTTTTTTAACGCTATTTTCAAAGTAGTGTATTGTAAGTGTTATATTTTCGGGTACATCATCACCAGCCAGATTCGGAGATTTTAATAGCGCGCATAGTGTGGCAGATAAAGATTATTGTCCCAGTCCATTTTTATGAGATCTCAGAAATAATATAGTGATGAAAATATTTTTGTTAAGCCCGTTTAAAGAAGATTTTTTAGTTTTTGTAAAAGAAGAAGATTACTAATTATTTAATAATTTATTACAATTAATTTGATTCAAGTTGTGACGTACATGTCAGCCATAAGTAAATCAATCGTAAATCGTTTCACAAATTACCTTCTATTTTTATGTAGCTAGCTAGTTGTAATAATGTTGTTATTGTTTTTGACGTTTAATGCTTTTAATTGTGATTTTGTTTGCAAAAAAACGAATAACTTATGCCTGATTCCTATGATTTACCGAGCGTTATTAGTTAATAAATTAATAGTTAAAAAACATTTTTAAAAACAAGTTTTTATTTAAATGGCCTAAAAAGAAGAAAATAAACTTTAAATTAAATCAAATACATCAATTTATTAGAATATTAGTGAAAAAAGATTCAAACTCGGTTGCTACCTCCATGTCCGCCCTAATTAATGTCTTCATTGTTTACTTTCAAATGGAAGTCACGGTTGCGTACTGTGGGTCTTCCTGTTTCAGAATTAATAATATTCCAGGCTGTATTAATTTTATTTTTAGATAACAAGAATTCAGATATCAAGGATCCATAGGTAGGCACATTATAAATAACAATATTATTACACAAATGAAAATGAAAATTAAACTGTAGATTAAAATGAAAAATTAAAATTAAATAGAAAATTCAAAATTAAAATTAGCATCAAAATTAATATTTAATTTAAAATGTAAATTAAAATTATAATAAAAATAAACTATAACTGATAGTGAATGGTTTTCGATACATTTAGCGCAAAGAAAAGGTTTCATAAAAGTTATAACACAACGTCAAATTCGCACTAGCTTTTTTTTTTTAAAAAAATCTTGCCCCACACTAGGATTTCTCCTGTATCGTGGGTGCGTTTACAGACACAAATCTTCACATGCACAAACACCCAGACCCGGAAAAACTATCTGTAGGCCATATAAATATTTGTTCCGTGCGGGAATCGAACCCACGACCCGCAGCGCAGAAGCCAATCGCTTCAGCACTGCACCAAACGTGTAATCAAAAAAATCTTCAATTTAGAGAAAAATGCAAAAATAGTAATTTTTTTTCTTGTAAAATGAGTTTTTTGCCTTTACGGCAGTGTTCCATGCTGGATCGATTAGAATCTATAGATTATAATGACCGATTCCTATAATTTACAAAGCGTTATTGGTTAAAATTGTGACTTGTATCTTAACCGATAATGAAGCAAAGACCCCATACCACAGAATGCCCATAGCTTTGCATAGTAGACCCATACGGAAATAACTATAACAGGGAAAATTACATTATTAGCCTTTGTTATATGGCCAGTTTGGCAATAAAAAATGCTACTATTGGTAAACGAAACGATTTTATTTTATGTATAGGAACCGGCCATAAATAATTAATTTATAATAATTCGATTGAATCAATTGATTTGTGAACTGACATCGTTTTTGTAAATGATATTATTTACAAAAAAAATATGACAGTATCTATGTGAATAATAAGTAAAAATTTACCTTAGATGTTAGTTCAGCAAAAACTGAATAAACTACAATAATATGGGTACCGATGTCAGGACGTTTCGGCTAGATGCGGTCACTGTCGGTAGCAAATGAACACTGTTCTGTTGTTCATATATTTTGTGCCCTTAAATAATAAAGGTCAAAGGCCAAACTTCGGCCAAGTTCGGCGAGTGGTTGCGCAGTAGCAAACCTAGTAACACCATTTTAACCTCCGGCCGACCATTTTAGAGGCCGGTTCCTATGATATATCGAGCGTTATTGGTTAAAATTAAAACTCTTGTATCTTTACCAATAATTAAGCAAAATTCCAACGATAGTAGCTATGACACGTAAAATTAGCTTACGAGTCTATTTATATGACCAGTTTCGCAATAAAAAATGCTACGTTTTTGGCCATAGGAACCGAGCATTAGACACAGTTAGTTTAAATTATTTTTTTGGGCTTTAAATAGCTTCTGTTTAGTATTACTATGGTCAAATATGTTACACGAAGTAATTTCCCTTGAAAACTGAGGAGACATATTTTTTTTACGAAAGAAATGTATGGATTTGGGATGAAAAATGAGAATATCTCTGGGACCGTAAGGTTTGTTATTATATCCTGAAACTAGGTTTAATTATTAAAGTTAACTGGCACATTTATTTTACATAAAAGATAAAAAATTGGTTACTTATTACAAAATTAGGATGGGTGGCCAGTGGCTAATTATCAACCTTATTTACATTTATTACTTATTGTACATATTGTATTCTTGTTTATTTAGTATCTCGATACAAGCTTTTATATTATTTAAATGAATTAGTTGTATAATGTAATAAATTGATGAGATCGATTTAATTTAAAGTTTATTTTCTTCTTTTTAGACCATTTAAATAAAAGCTTGTTTTTAAAAATGATTTTTTTACTATTAATTTATTTTGTATTTTTAGTAGGCATATCATGTTGAAACTTAGAACGGTATTTCATAATTGAACGCGTATGTAACATTTCCTGTCTGTGCTGCTAACCATTGAGGAGTTCCCTAGTCAGGACCCAACCCTGAGTGCAGCAACCATGTCATGGTAAAACTTAAAACCGGCTATCATAATAAAATGCGTACACAACATTTCGTGTCTGTGCTGTTGAGCGTTGAAGAGTTGTTTTATATGTGGAGCTAATCCTGGATGTCGATTCAGGTCATGCTTACCAAAAAAAATGTATTGTCATCGGAAAAGAACCAACATTTTAAAATTCATCTCCGTAGGATAAGACGAAGTGGCTCAAAATTCAGTTGCAAGATTTTAACCGAACATACATACACACAAACATTGCAAGTTAAATAAAAGCTTGCAAAAAAAGTGCAGTGTTTACCGTAAAATAAGGTATGTCAAAAAATCGTTAATAATTAGCACTATAACCATGTAAAGATATAACGGGAAACCTGGCGGTCCCAGAGATATACTGATTTTTCATCCCAGCGCAATACATTTTTTCGTAAAAAAATTACAACTTCCCAGCTATTTTCAAGCCAAATTACTTGTAACATATTTGACCATAATAATACTAAACAGACTCATTTCAAGCCCAAGAAACGACTGTGTGTCGTATCGATGTTGTAAAAGCCGCTATATTATAATAACTCCAGTGAAATATTCGAACGAAATATTCGTATTTCTCACAATAGAATGCGCCCGACGTACTTAACCAAAGTAAATCGTTGAGGCTACATCATTTTGCCAGGATTTTTAACGCAGGCGTTTACTATAGTAGTATGCAGAACTTATCTGACGTTCTCGGAGTTTATATAGATTCCCTATCGACGGTCCCTACGAATAATCCCGTAACTACAAATAACAAATTTTACAGGAGAGCGTTTCAAACTTTCAAATACGTGTACACCATGTTCTACTTAACGTTATGTCATGAAATTTGGTACAAAGGTTTAATATGTATTTTGTTTTATAAAAAATAAGAAGAAAGGCATAATAATCACTTTTAGTGTTATTCGTCACTTACTTACGTATACATCGGAATCATCCGTATTGCAAATACCTTAAGTGGTACTTACTAACTTTTATGTTACTTATACATCGGAATCTTCCCATAATCTTGCAATAGCAAGTGGTAGGTAGGTACTTATTGACTTTTACGTGGTAGTCTTTAAATTAATCAAAGTCGTAATTGCCCTTTATGAAATTGTACGTGGAGTATTATGTATACCATGTACCCGTCATTTAAATACTGCTTTCAAAATTAGTGTAAGTGATTGACGCACTCACAAAATTGAGCAACTTCCCCACTAGAGCATGAATCTGGAAATGTCAAAACAATCTGGTTGTCTCATATAAAACGGCGCAGCAGTGTAGGTAATTAGTATGAAAAAGTATAAAAAGTAAAACCCAAAGTAAAATTACTGGACTGCCACTACTGTCGTTCTACGTCGGAAATTTTGTAGTTATGGGAAATGTCGTGTGTGGATTTAAAGTTCAATTTGCCAAGTTAGATTTATTTTTGTTAAACTAAACGATAGTCTAGGGTAGCCTGAATGTCACGGAAACAAAACATGTAAATCACGTATCTACCACATAGGGGATTGTCCGTGGGGACCGTCGCTATTAAATTGGAGAAAAGAGCCCACCGCCATTGATTCCTCAATATCTTCAGCCTGTTACGCACTAAGAAGCCTCAGGGACGATATTGATCAAAAGCAGCTAAAAGCAGTGTATTATGCATTGGTAGAATCCAGATTACGATACAGCATTATGTTTTGGGGGAGCAGTTACAGGAATAATTGCCAAAGAGCATTCATACTACAGAAACGTGCATTAAGAACGATTGTCAGAATCCCACAAAGGGAGTCATGTAAAGAATATTTAAAAAAAAAATGGGATATTAACAGTACCAAGTTTATATGTTTTAGTACTACTCAGCCACTTTGCAAAATACATACACGAGCACGAAACAAGAAGAACGTGTACTTAGAGAGAAGACTAGAAGAAACGTTATAAAAAATAAAATTGCACCTAAACTTAATATTACTAAACATTACTATAAATAAAAAGCAGTAGAATTATTTAATAGGTTGCCTACTGACTTAAGATCGTTGATTTACAAAGGGAGGTACTCTATTCGAAGCTAAACTTAAAGCATTCCTGTTTTGGCCAAATTAATTAAAATTAATTAAATAACATTATTTTTTCTAACCGCAACACCTTTTTATTACTTAGGACTCTTATAGTCAAATTGATTACTTTTTATGCAAAAATGCACTATAATTTGATGAGCTTTCGTCTATTTCCTGTGTCCTTCCCTTTCCCTCACATTTCCCTGAACCCTATGGCAGAGAGAGAAAGAAAATGGACTTCGGCTGTCATCAAGTGGCGCCATGTACGGTTGCGGAAGAAAATTACAACACAACTTAATAATCTTTACGCGCGTTCGAGCCGGCTCCCGCAAAACTTTTATAAAACCGCAAAATTATTATTCCCCGCTTATAACAAACTTGAGTGCAGTTTTTATAAACATTAGTGAAGTGCATCACACACCAGGAAAACCCACAACACTGAACTAGCTTATCCAAACTTAGTAACTATCTACGTACTTACGCTGCCGAAGAAGAACTTGGTGAGTCCTATTACCTTTTCCTACTCCTACGGCGATTGCTCATCAATTTTGTAAGTAGGTAGTGTAACATAAACACCGCTCATAAACGGCTCGAAACCATCCGCTCCGCAGGTCAGGTCTACTACGAAAGTTATGTAAAATCCTCCAATTCCTGTTGGATAAGTGTTTACATTCTCTGTCTTCATTCATTCATTGTCTGTCTACCCGTGACCACAGCCGGTGAATTTCGGTCGAAACGTCGGGATAAAAATAAGGTATTTTACTACCTTATACATTTTCTACGCGATTAGACCCGATTTAGTATTTTTATAATTCTGTCTGATTTGGTTTATTTCAACTTGTTTTTTGTCATTATTACTCAATCCGATCGGTGAAATAATCCTCCATTTGCCTCTTGTCATTTTTCTTTATCCCTGGGATTAGTTAAAACACCCAAACTAAATTAGTAATGCTGACAGTACTGCTTGCTAATATTGTAAATCCAGATGTCAGATTAGACAGAAAAGTAAAGACCCCGAAGAGAAAGTCATCATTTAGAATGGATATTTCTTAGATCCAAAGGATATAAAGCCAGTTCATAGAAAATTTTCTTACTTACATGAATATTATTGTGTTATTGGATTTTTCTGTGTGGAATTCCTTAGTAGCAGCCCGGAGTTTAGACTTGTGCCCGGTTGATAGCAATATGCTCGCCCCCTATTACATGGATTTAAACATAACGGCGAAATGAGAGTGTTACTATACAACTCTGCCCAAACCTTCGAGGAATACAGGCGTGATGTTATGTTATATCATATAACACACCATAGAATACATGGCATCATTTAATGTCCTTACGTCATCCGCACATTGTAGATAAGATTATCCTCTTCATTAACACTTAATTTATGTTAAACTATGCATTTTTGTTTTACTTCCGTTATTGAATTTGTAGACCAGTTTTGGTCTTTAAACTAAGTATGTAAATCTATCTACATATACATATATTAATATATATCGACGGTTGAAATGCTAATTGGTCTAAACGACATTTTTTGCGATATTGAGTTATATACCTACATATTTGGAATCAGCAAATTTTTCGGCATCGTTTGAGCTAGGTTTCAAATTTTTTAAAGCATTTTTGTGGCGCTTGGACTCCACACTTAATTTGCTCTCATTTTGGAGGCCGTTGTATCAACCGAAACAAAATTTGACCATTTTTTCTCATTTGTCTGTTGAATCGTTTTCGCTGATACTATTTTGAAGAGCTAATGTGCGTTAAGGCGTTTAGCTTTTTATATAGGTAAATACTTGAAAGTGTCACTTGAATTTGCATAATTTACATTTTGCATTCCATCAGTATAATAGGTAATGTCACTTGAATCATTTTGCATCCCATCACAATAATAGGTTTAGGTGTTTCAATATTTGTGTTTTTATTTTAAAAATAACTTTAATGAGCAAATCTTTTATTAGGTATTGATGTTGTACCAGAACAATGGTTTAGGACCCTATCTCTGACCCTAAAATAGTAAAAGCTCATTTTATTTGATTCGGTTCGAACACTGATCGTCGTCACACTAGTCTAGTTGCTTCATAATATCTGTGTCAACACATGAACTAATTTTCTTTCAGCTATAATATATATATTACAGGCAATTGAACCACTTTGCGTTACTCCTGAAAACAATATATTCGATGCATTTTGTGTTAAGCGACATTTATTTCAGAAAATACAGCAAGTATATTCACGTAAATAACTCAAAAAATTGTAGTACGTACTAACGGGAATAAGGTAGGTAATAATATTACCAAAATCTACTCAGTAGTTTTTCTATAATGTTTTTTTTTTCAAAAACGAAACATTAAAATCTCTTTCCTGCAACTTTAAAAAAAAATGTCGCTTATTACAAATAGCCTTTCAAATGTCGATAATTATAATTCTTCTGTAGGTACGTGTGTTTAGTCGGGTACACTACATAAATACGACAAACTTTATTCCCATTGTCGCAAATACGAATTTCAAAATACCGAGTTTCATAATTCCGAATGGTTCAAAATTCCTAATATAACAAATCCGATTTATCATTCATCCTATTTTTATAAGTCAAAAATTGCAATATTCCTAACGTTTATAATTACTATTCTCATAATACAGAGTTTCAATAGATCGAATAATAATACTAGGTCCGACTTAATGATAATTCGAAATATCAAAAATACGAATTCCGATTAATAAAATACCAAATAATTAGAATTCCGAAATAAAAACGCCTTGTAAAATTTAATAGCTAACCTAACCCAAATTATTCAAAACACAAAAAATCATATTAATGCACACATATTGTTAACAAAGTAGACTTTTAAATTACCTTAAACGTTACTTATAGGGATTGAATATATATGATTTGTTTTTTTTTGTTTTGTTCGCCTCTGTACTGGTGTGGTATAGGAAAAAAAGAAAATTAGGAAAAATTAAAAAAAGGTGGTACGTATTTCACCAGGGAGCTAGTAAAATAATAACAGATACAGTTAAAAAATAGCATCGCAGTAATCGGTTCATATAAATAATAGCGCTTCGAGTTGTCCAATGCGGGCCCATTAAGGAAAATCTCGAAAAAAACTTGAAAAAGATATTTAAAAAAATCAACAGCCATTTATTAGTTTCATGAATCTTATACCTTTACCTTTAAACGAGCAATTCTTGTATATATATAATCTGAATCTCGGAAACGGCTCCAACGATTTTCATGAAATTTAGTATGCAGGGGGTTTCGGGGGCGATAAATCGATCTAGCTAGGTTTCATTTAAAAAAAATGTCGTTTTATCCGTGTTTTTAGGGAATGAAAAGCTGCTACAATATCATTAGAATACGAAAGTAAATTTCGCCACCGTTTACAATGTTATAATAGCTCAGGTAGGAAATCGGGCGGTCACGAAAACCTGAAAACCCTGGTTCGAGTCCTGCTGATTATTTTTTTTCCCTTTTTTTTAAGTTCCTTCTTTTTTTTTACAAGCTTTTATAATTTATTTTTCTTTTTATACGCTTTTATTTAACTTGCAATGTTTGTATGTATGTATGTTCGGTTGAAATCTTGCAACTGAATTTTGAATCACTTCCTCTTATCCTAAGGAGTTGAATTTAAAAATGTAGGTCCATTTCCGATGACAATACATTTTTTTGGTAAGCATGACCTGAATCGACATCCAGGATTAGCTCCAGATAAAGGAACTCTTCAACGCTCAACAGCACAGACACGAAATGTTCTGTACGCATTGTATTATGATAGCCGGTTTTAAGTTTTACCGTGACATGGTTGCTGCACTCAGGGTTTGGTCCTGACTAGGGAACTCTTCAATGGTTAGCAGCACAGACACGAATTTTGGGTACGCATTTTATTGTGATAGCTGGTTTTAAGTTTTGCCGTGATATGGTTGCTGTACTCAGGGTTGGGTCCTGACTAGGGAACCCCTCAATGTTTAGCAGCACAGACACGAAATTTTGTGTACGCGTTTTACTATGATACCCGGTTTTAAGTTTTACCGTGACATGGTTGCTGCTCTCAGGGTTGGGTCCTGACTAGGGAACTCCTCAATGGTTAGCAGTACAGACATGAAAGGTTGTATACGCGTTCAATTATGAAAGACCGTTCTAAATTTCAACATGATATACCGACTAAAAAATAAATAAATGAATAGTACAAAAAACATTTTTAAAAACAAGCTTTTATTTAAATGGTCTAAAAAGAAGAAAATAAACTTTAAATTAAATCTATCCCATCAATTTATTACATTATACAACTAATTTATTTAAATATTATAAAAGCTTGTCGGGAGATACTAAATAAACAAGAATGCAATATGTATGTACAATAACTAATAAATGTTAAGTGTAGTAATTCTAAGAAAAAATGTACCGTAAAACCTGGCAACTTTGCCCTTGAGGTATGACTTTGCCCAGTTGTGTATTTTTTTTAAAAATTGATGCATAGCAAATTTGCCTATAGTTAGGAGTATTCTTTTGCCTGTGGTAGAAAATTGATTATTTTTCTGACAATACCAAGTGACGTAATGTCACCTATGTTACTTCCGTTGGCTGTCAGGAACCTTTAAAAGTTGGTATTGTTTTTAGCGGGCAAAAACCAGTCAAAAAACTTTATCAAAAAGTGATAGTTGCAGATACAGTAGGTAATTAATTTTTTTGCCACCGTTAATATGTATGAAATGAATAATATAGACTGGTATTTCACACAAAACATCTCATAAAATTGTGAAATATATTGATGGGCAAAGTCACATGCATGTTTTTTGAGCATGGTTGACGACATTGCCCACCAATTTTTTTCCCGTAGGGTTGTCACCTGTAATTTTTAAATTTATTATAATTTTAAGAGGTACCTATGCACAAACTAATAGAACGCTAAAAGAGAAAAACTTGTAAATGTTTTGGTGGCTTCTGATGAATAAGGCTGTCCAATGACCAAGTTGGACTAGAAAACGCTAGTTTTTAGCAAATTGGAAGAAAAGAAACCTGATGTTACATATTTAATGAAACAATTCCCAGCAATACATGTGTAGAACTATTTATAAATAGGCATTCATCGAATTTGTTAGTTCGAACAGTATCTGCAACTGGTGACTGTCTTCCGACATATTGTGTAGATGTTTAGTCACATATTTTGTCTTTTGGCTACCTTAAAGTTAGTAATATATCGTAGCAATATAACTAAACTGGCAATATACCGTATATCTTCATTTTGTATCCATTATATACTTATTGAATTTATGATTATCTCAATAGAAATATTCCACATCAAAAACTTTATCATTAAGTATTTAAATGTAGCATTTATTCAATGATGACAGCCCTTAGACATTGACCATTATGGTAAGAAAAATGTACTAGGAGGCTTTTTGACTTTGCCCACTCAATTTTGAAGGACAACGAATATGTTCATTCATCTCATAATTTGATACTATACTTTATGGCCCTGTATTTATATTCAGCCATTTTTAAAATAATGATACGGTTTATAGTATCTGAAATATTACAAGTTGGCAAAGTTGCCAAAAACCTGTGATTCTTTGCCCAACAATTATAATTGTGTTTTTTTACACACAAATTCATTTTTCTGGATATTTTCAATAAAAAATATCGAGATCTGAACATATAGTATTGTGTGGTACAAAAATAATATGAAATACATTAACGTTTTCGGAAATAACTCAACTAATGCAAAAATACTCTGATTTTTTGGGCAAAGTTGCCAGGTTTTACGGTACCTATGTACTTCATAAAATTGTATTTCTTGCGACAAACTTTTATATTGTTTTAATAAATTAGTTGTATAATGTAATAAATTGATGGGATCGATTTAATTTAAAGTTTATTTTCTTCTGTTTAGACCATTTAATTCCTTTTTTTTTCTAACCAAAAAACAAGATTTACCAAAAAAAAACCGAGCTAAGCTCGGTCATCCAGGTACTGCTCTTTAAATGTAACGTACAGTTATTATTTTACTCTAGCAGTCTTTGGTGCAATTAGAACTTAAAGAAAAGAAGAAACTGCCTGTTATGCCCTGAGTACGGGGTAAAATGGTAGTATGCGGAGCAAAATAGGCTTAGACAGGGATATACACTTATGCAGGTCTAAAACCGAGCACAAAAAGAGCAAATGTGAAGGTACTCATCATCATTAGGTATCCTCTTCTCCGGTGCAGTAATAGTAGGCTAATCTGTGGCATGATGGCGGGCGGGCGAGCTGGCTTTTTCATACTTCGGTTCACATCGTTTAAGTCACTAAATTAGCTAGGTTCGGTGAAACGTTGCTCGCTCGCTCGCTCGCTAGCTGTTGCCTGCGCTTTATGCTAAGTGATGTCCTCATGCGAATGCTTATGGACGCATTTCTGTAAGTATTGTAGTTGTTATGAAACGGTTTTAATTAGCTTCACTTCATATATTTTGTTTGTTTGTTTTCAAATCTTGCGTCAGATTTTGCAACTACTTCTGCTTAACTGATTCTCCTGAAAATTCGCACACAAATTCAAGTCCCAAACTAAATAAAACCTTAAGTTTTTTTACGTTTATAATTTAAATAGTACCTATATAAGGTGTATGTTCATTATATTTAGGCAATTGTTTCACCTTTTGTTATGATTATGTCAATTTGCACGTCTAATAAGTTGATTTTCTTTCTTTCTTGCAATAAAATGATTATTTTAGTCGTTATAATTCTGCTATTGGATGACCTTATTATTGAGATTTCTGTGTGAATGACGAATCTTAAACCCTCTAATAAAACAGTAGGTACTTTATGTACTACATTTTGTTTGTACCTACCTATTGACGATTGTTGTGAAAGAGTTCGTCCAGAGAAGAATTACCACCGTATCTATTTTTGCCACCAAGCAGCAATGCTATAATCCAATTTGAAGGGTATGTTTAGTCTCTATGGTTGGCAGTGCATTAGCAATACTAATGTTTCAACCATTTTCCTTCAGGTGGACCGTATTTGGTCGCCCATAAATGAAGTATAGAACTGTATCTAAGTGCATGTATCAGCTCTAAATATATCCAAGTCTAGTTAAGTTTTTGAGTGTATTGGTCCTATTCCCAACTTAGGTGAGAGAACTGTTGCAAATATTAAGTAACAGTATTTCTTACTACAGAAAAATCGCGCTCTAAAAAGTACGAAAAAAGAAAATATTCGTGATATTCAGGGGATAGCCGTGATCATACCCTTGTGACTTGGCCCTAAAGCTTAAGGTCTCTTACTATTGTTAAAATATAGATATTATTTTGTTAGGGTAGGGGCATATGACCCGTAAGACCCGGTAAGAGCCGTGATGGAGGATTGGCTGGAGAGGCTGCATGGCGCCCTCAGCTTCCGGCTGACGCAGGTATTCTCGGTACATGGCGGTTTCGGGAAGTACCTACCTGTGTCGTATAGGCCGGGAGCAGACGCCCGGATGTCACCACTGTGTGGACTGCCACGAGGACACGGCGCAGCACACGCTGCAAGTGTGCGCTGCGTGGACGGCACAACGCCGTGACCAGGTTGCGGCAGTGGGTGGTGACACTGGTGACGTCTCGCTTCCGGCTGTGGTTCAGTCTATGGTGGGGAGCGAGAGTGCGTGGGAGGCCGTCGCTTCCTTTTGCGAGGAGGTGATGATCACCAAGGAGGTAGCGGTGAGGGAAAGGGAAGCGTCTTCCTTCCTCTCTTCTCACGCTAGATGCACCGGTTGTCGGAGGGCGCGTGACGATCTCCGGCCACCCTAGGGAGTGGCCTGCGGGCGGCGCGTTAGGGGACCTGTCGCCCGACCAGTAACAGGCCCGGGAGGATGACGCACCGTCTTCCGCGCGCGCCTCTCAGAAGGAAGTGGGGCAGGGGAGAAATTGTCCCACCACCGGAGAAGTTCACCAGAAGAAGCTGGTGGACCAAGACCTGCCGGGGTTGCGGTGCATGCAACAGCAAATCCCGTGACCCCGGCCTTAGGTTAGAAGGAGGGACACCGTTGGTTTTTAGCCGGTAAGAGTCCGGCAGAACCCCGCGCCTTCCCCGGACGAGGAACATCCATGAGGATTTTCAAACGATAAAAAAGTGGCATATGACCGCGGCTATCCTCTGAACATCACGAATATTTTCTTGTTTCTATACTTATTAGAGTGTGATTTTTCAGTAGTGGGGTTTTAGATTTTGTACTTACTTTTTATTTAAATTATTTTGGGGTTATAATTTCGTGTAACAATATATATATATTTGAAGTGTGCTTAAAGAAAAAAAAGGATTTTGTTTATGACTGTTTGTCTTTCAGATGGCGCCATAATCAATTTATTGTGACGTCACACAGCCTATAATCAGCGGTCGATCAAGACGCTTCCAACGACACCTCATTTGTCAAATTATGATAAGTAGTTTAGAAGTTATAAGGGAACAGATGAACATACATACATAGGTACATGGCCGTAGATTTTGTCACATTTTGAAACAAATCATGTCCCGAATTCTGACTGCTTATAAAAAATTTAGTCTTTAGTATATTTTAATAAAGGTATCATAATTAGATTATGTAATTCTTAAACTCTTACAAGTTATTCTTAAAGTTATTGTAATTCGTACAGTTAAAAAAATACATTATGTTATATTTGTCCAGAATCCCAAATTTAGCCCAAAACACGGTGTTTTTTTGGTCCGGCCAAACACTTAGCACTATGTAACTTAATTTTTTTTGTAATTAAAGTCCAATTAATTGTTACTATCTAAAACTACTAAAATTATATTTAATAGGGGGCGAGCCTATTGCCATAAACCGGGCACAAATCCAAACTCCGGGCTGCTACTGAGGAATTCCACACGGAAAAACCCAATAATACTTAGCCCGACCTGGTAATCAAACGCAAGACCTCACGATCAGCAGTCGCGCTTGCCACCCCTAGACCAACAAAGCAGTTTATTAAATATTTTTTATAGATTTTCAAACGATAGGATTTTTTTTGTAGCTATCGTATAATTGTACGTCCGTATATCATTTATCTATACTAATATTATAAAGCTGGAGAGTTTGTTTGTTTGTTTGAACGCGCTAATCTCAGGAACTACTGGTTGGAATTGAAAAATTTGTGTTGGATAGTCCATTTATCGAGGAAGGTTATAGGCTATATAACATCACGCTACGACCAATAGGAGCGGAGCATAAATCAAAATTTTTGCAAAAACTGGAAAATGTCCACCCGTGCGAAGCCGGGACGGGCCGCTAGTAGCTTATAAAACGGAATGTCATCTGTGATGGTACAACCTTTTTTCACTGTCACTGATCTATACCAACAGTTCGGGTGACGAGTCGTGGCCGCTCTGGACATCGTGCAGGTGGTTGTGGAATAGATATTTTTACAGTGTAACTGTTTTCTTCACGAGTGTACCTGCGCGAAAGTTCACAAAGCCTATTTTCAGAGTGGCCACGACTTGTCGCCCGAACTGTACATATATATTTTAATTTCATCCGCTTTCTTCGCGATCATGATGACGGGTGCGTTAGTATTCCCACTGACGATAGTTGGCATGATACTGACATCAACCACACGTAATTTCTATATGCCTCGAATCTTAATTTTTTCGTCACACACATCTGTTCCTTCGAGACCTATCGCACCTATCGCATTATGTCCCCGACGCATGATGCTGAGTACCTACTTGCTTTATTTAAAACAACCTTTCTAATATTCTTGACTCTAAACTAAGTCATTTACGTAGTTCAAGTTTTATATCAACGACCTGCTAATTTAAATTCTTAAAGCTTAGGTAGGTACGTAGGTATTCATGTAAGTAAGATTTTTTTCTGTGAACTGGCTTTATTTCCTTTGGATCTAAGAAATATCCATTGAGGAGTTTCTCTTCGGAGACTTTACTTTCTATCTAATCTGACCTATGGTTTTTTTTAAACATTGCCCCACAATAGGATTTCTCCTGTATCGTGGGTGCGTTTACAGACACAAATCTTCACATGCACAAACGCCCTGACCCGGAACAACTATTTGTAGACCCTGCAAATATTTGATCCGTGCGGGAAACGAACCCACGACCTGTAGCGTAGAAGCAAATCGCTCAGCCACTGCAATAAACGTGTCAATTTAGTGTTGCAGGCCAAGTAGATTAGCATAGTGATCGTCTGTCATTCTGTACAAATAGCAAAATAACATCAACAGTTGAGGATTGTATACCCATAACTGATTGATAATGTTTACTATAAGACGGATTTGTGCTCATAGTACATATGCTATTGCTAGTTTTAGCGCACAAGAAAATGCTGCTACTTATCTTTTTGATATTGTGGCGTGTAAGCCATTCCGGCCCGAGTGGGCAGCTTTATTTTAACACTGACCCATGCATGGACAGCTTTAGTTAAGATTAGTATTGGAAACACTGCTTTTGATTGTCAGTATTAATGTACTACCTATGCCGGCGCAAATTAATTAACAGTACCTGGATGACAGAGCTTTGCTCGGTTTTTTTTGGTAAATCGTGTTTTTTGGAACGAAAAAAAACGGAAAAAAGAAAAAGAAGGAACTTGAAAAGAAAAGGGGAAAAAATCATCATTTGGACTCGATCCGGGGATTTCTGGTTTAGGGACCGCCCGATTTCCCACCTAAGCTATTATAACCTTGTGGATGGTGGCGAAATTTACCTTCGTATTCTAATAATATTGTAGCAGTTTTTCATTGGCTGAAAACACGGATAAATCGACGTTTTCTAAAAATGAAACCTAGCTAAATCGATTTATCGCCCCCGAAACCCCTTGCATACTAAGTTTCATGAAAATCGTTCGAGCCGTTTCCGAGATTCAGATTATATATATATATATACAAGAATTGCTCGTTTAAAGGTATAAGATAATCTCGAGGAACTGGCGCCAATGTGAAGTCTCTTTTACCCAATATAGTTTTCCTTTATAATTTGGAGTATCATTAACCACGTCCGACTATACAAAAACATAATCTCTAATGAGGATTTTCTACCAGAGATTTATTCATTTGGAGTTCCAATATTAACAAACAGTACTGTCAGCATTACTAATTCAGTTTGGGAGTTTTAACTAATCCCAGGGATAAAGAAAAGTGACAAGAGGCAAATGGAGGATTTTTTCACCGATCGGATGGAGTAATAATGACAAAAAATAAGTAGAAATAGACCACGCATTTGTGAATTTTATTTAAGCTCATTGACCGCGTCCAATACCAATGGCAAAATATAGAACGTCAGTTACGTCAGATAAGTTCTGCATACTAATATACTAAACGCCTGCATTAAAAATACTGGCAAAATAATGTAGCCTCAACGATTTACTTTGGTTAAGAACGTCAGGCGCACTCTATTGTCAGAAATAATTATGAATATTTCGTTCGAGTAACGTAACTTCATTTTATTTTCACCCGACTACGGCGCAGCAAAAAGGAGGGTTATGATTTTGACCGGTATGTACCTATGTATGTATGTGGGTAAGGCCGTAGATTTTGCCATTTTGTAACATATAGTAACATAGACGTTTCTATATTACGGTAATGTAGAAGTTACGCGAAAATAACGCATAATGTTGTAGGGCTGATTGCATAACGCGCTATTATTAACCGATTTAAAAGAAGGCGGAGGTTCTATATATTCGACGCGTAGGTAATATGTTTTTTTGGATTGAAAGTTTCATTTCTACGATGTGCTTGGACTACAAACTTCGGTCCGTACTGTGATAGCAGAAAAATGAGCTGAATGCGCGCGGAGGAGACAGAAAAATGTTTAAAACTGTCAACAGTTTGGAATTATTACACAACCACGACAATCTGGCCCCTTACCAAATAAAGGAACATTATCAGGAAAACAACAACTACGATAGAAATGAAGTAACAGGATATTTAATGCGATCTATAGGTAATTACAAAACATGAAAAATTCTTCTTAAGAAAATACACTAATTAAGGATAACTTTGCCCATCGTCAGAAGTTTTGATTTATAAAGCCTTGAATACTGAAACTATAATTAAAATACTACACAATTCTTGTTCTATAACATACAGTAACATAAACTTATCTGCGTTTTAGCTACAATCTACAAGAAACGTTACTAAAAAAATTGCTCGCGAAAACGTACATCACAGTTGACAAGTTCTGTGAGATTACTGAATGAACTTGGGAACGAATGCGATACATAGTGTTATCACTTTCGATCAATAGTAAGTACTATTATTGATCGTAGGTTTTCACAAATATAGCCTACTTTCCAACCAAGTAACAAATTTAGTCATAAAACTAAAATATTTTGCTATGTTAGCAGATTTGCTTATAGGTAATTTGCTTTTAGGGCAATGATACCTCAATTGGGAAAGTTGGGACATTTCACGATACGGCAATAAAAACCGTTTTATTCCTTTCATATATATAGCTATATATTCATCCCAATTGATATCAGAGGGATTGCAGGAGAACTCCTGTTTGTCGTCAGCTGATAAGGAGCTGTACAACGCACGCGCACGGTCTGCCTTCATCTCCCAGGAGTGGGAGGTGAAGAACTCGACTTGATTCCGAGCGGAGATCACTCTGGACTGGATTTTCATGTACCTGGAGATTACGAAAACGATTTTACTTTATTTTTATGTTTTAAATTAAGTAGGAGCATTCCTTCCAGACAGTTACAGTCAGAAATCTTGGGATTCATTTCTGTGAATCCAAAGCGATTAGTTGGTAGATATTCCACATGATGATACTGTTATTATCTCTCCACAAGTAGATGCTTCCAATTCAGTAAAATCCCCCAAGTTCACCCCCTGGGCTACGGCGTAGCGTAGCGTATAAGATATGGGGACGAAGGGGGTAACTGCAGCCGACGCCGCTTGTCGACTACTGCTGTTGACGCGCCGGCGACTGCAGTTACCTCTGTGTCGTCGGCAAAGTGCCGATCGTCTGTAACAGCCGTTATACGTTTAGAACAAAAGACTAACAGAAAAAACGATCTAGCATAGACGCTTCTTGAATAAAATATCTGTTTAACGCAAAGCCATTTATCACCGCTGTACGTTATTCAAAGCGCTCTTAAAATAAATTCGAAACTAAATGTTGTAGGTATTTACAAAAGTTTAATAAAACAAGTCATTTTGAAAACGGTTTATCCCTGCCGGATAGGCGGAAATGAACTGAAGGTACCGTTTTTTTTTAAATTCCATGACTCGGTTGCGTTTGACCCTAGCCGCACCTGATAGTAAGGGCACATAGGGTCTAAACTAGAGCACACGAATCCAAACAACAAATATATCGGGGACTCCCGTTTGCCTTTCTGGCTCTTTCATACACACAACAAAACACAGTAAACTACTTGGTGCTTATAATATAAGGGTGGTAGCTAGCCAGGCGAACCGTAAACATCCTACCTTGGTAGCAAAATCATTATTCAAGAAAGAAGTACATACTTAGTTTGTTTTCCCTGGGCACGCAGAAATACGTCTGCTGCGTACGCAGGCGCAGTTTGAAGCCAAAAAGTCAGAATAGATAGCATCAAGGTATTGTTGGTAAATGTTAGCGACATGTTCGAGCTGCCATCTAAAAAAATATTGTTATTAATTTAGAAATTAAAGAAAAATAGGAAAAAAATCCCTTACAAAACTTTTTCAACACACCTGCTTATAAAGTGGCTCTTATTGGACAACTTTTAGGTTCGTAATGTAGCTTATTACGGACTAGTCCGGTAAAATGTACCACAGATTAATGATATATGTCTACGAATTTCAGTTTACATTTCTTTTTTAAATTTTAGCAAATCGTTTTTACGGCTGTAAAATAGTAAACTTTTTTTATTATAAAAATTGAATAAATTAAGTGTGTTAATTCAAATATCATAAATAAACATTTCATTTCATTAAATGATTTATTTTGTCAGCAAATTAACATTAATTACCTTATGTAGGCGACGTATAAAATTATCTATACATATAATAAATCTGTAGACTTGGCGTGTCTGTACATAGCAAATATTTTGAAAAATCCTGGTTGGGGTGTTAAACGTTAACGAATAGAACCCATTTTTAACATTTTTGGTATTTTTGTCTGTTTGTCTGTTTATCTGTTTGTTTGTGCAAGCATCACGTAAAAAGAACTGATCCAATGTTGTTGACTTTTATAAAAAAATATTGTGCTTATCTCCATGTAACCTATCGTTTTTGTTTCATCGCAATCGGTTCACGCAATCAAAAGATATGCGAATTTTAAGTTTTCTAGAAGAACTTAGCATGTGCATGTTTATACCATTTATTTTCAATAGATGGCGTTACGTGTATCAAATCACGTTGTGAGGAAATATATTACAACGAATAAATCCACAGATTACCTAATATTGAATTGGTACCTATTCTCAGTCTACGGAAGGTCTATTGAAATGTTATCTTTATGAAGAAGGTACTATGCTTTTATCAAAAAAAAATCGAAGATATTGTTATTTAGAATTTATTAGGTACCTATCTATATGAATGGTAGTGGAAGAGAAATACACTCAATTTCATAAGTGAGTGTATTCATAATTGTTAATTGTGCAAGGCAATATGATAGATTAATTTGAAATAATTATCCAGTCTAACCTTAGGATACCGGCATTGGCCAGTTACTAGGTTGCGGAGGTCTGATGGCAGTCGCTCCGTGTAAAATACTGGTATTCAGCCGCATCTGGTTAGACCCAACATAGTTGGGAAAAAGCTAGGATGAAGAAGAAGAATTTGAAATAATCATATATTTTATTAATATTATCATAAATCTGTGGACTTGCCGTGTTTGACAATGGGAAATACTTTATAAATAATAGTGGGAGTCGTTAAAAGATAAGAAAAAAAAACCATTTCGATCATTTTTTGGAATTTTTGTCTGTTTGTCGGTTTGTTTGTTTCAGTGTGATTGACTTTTATAGACAAATATTGAGCGTATCTCGGAGTAATATTTAGTTTCTGTTTCATCCTAATCGGTTCGCTCAATATAAATTTATTAGAATTTAAAGTCAATAAGAAAACAATTAGCATCATTTGTTGTAACATATTTGCTCAATAGATGGCGTTGCGTGTATACTAAATTACGTAATCTATTTTCCGTTCAGTTTTAAACGTGTACAGTTTCCGGTTAGCTTATGTTATGCTATTTATTAAGCTGCTTCTCGCACGATTAGCTCTCTCCTGTATACCTAAGTAATCTGAGCTATCTTTATGCACACATCCCTTTTTTTATCGTTGGAAAATCCTCATCGATGTCCCTCGCCCAGGGAAGGCGAGGGGGTCTGCCGGACTCTTACCGGCTAAATACCACGGTGTCCCTCCTTCTGACCTAAGGCCGGGGTCACGGGATTCGCTATTATTTTTTTTTTTGCCTGTGTTGATACGGTTACGGTCCTAGTACGGTACAGTGTAGTGGGCGGAGCCCTTGAAGATAATTAAAAGCGTTTAATAAAGAATGTATCAACAACGGCTTATCGCAGTCCAACGCTGAACGTAGACCTTTCCTAAAATGGAGGTTTTACGGGCGGACACCACGTTGGGCAGGAACTGAAGACGGTTTCCTCTAATCTATAGATATTCTACCGGTATTACCAGTATTTCTATAGAATAAAGGTGACCAGTTTTGGTCCTTGACGTTGGGCACAGAGAAGTACTTCCCGTCTATAAAATCTAGAATTTATGGGGCATTCCATTTAGCGCACCAATTTGAGTAGCTCCAATAGAAATAGGAATACTATTGGTGCTATTCAAATTGGTGTACTAAATGGAATGCCTCGAATTTATAAAGGACTACACTCATGCTACGACGTAGCTAGCGACGTAGTTACTTCTACGCCAGCTACGCAGTTGTAGCAGATAGTCAAACCCTTTGACCCTTTGAGGGCTTATCGAGTATTCGAGTCGAGTCCAGTCTACTTATTATTCTTGCACTTTTTATACGTGTGGCGTGTGTATTTTAAATGTATTTAATTTTTATAATAGGTTAACAATATTTTTAGTTTAGAGGAGCAGTTTTAATTACCAGGAAATCCAAGAAAACTCAAGTAACTTTCAACTTACCAAATTCATTCTTAGTTACAGATCTTTTGATATTTTTGATGATATTTTTCAGTGTAATAGGATTACAGGAACTTGTGCAACAGTTGTATACAGTAACACCGTCTGAGCTGTAATATTAAAATGCTTAGTTACGAGAAGTAAATTTATAATTACTAGTATAAAGAGTTAATTTATAATTTATTTATTTAACTCGGAGCGCCAAAATGCTTCACGCTAAGAACACAATACATGTTTACTTCTTGTATTTTTTTTATTGAATCTAAAAGTATCCCGTTCAGGGTTAATCTATGTCAACAGTACATCATGAGGTTTGAAGGAATTACATGATGTCGTTTACACCCTGTATAGTATGGTTGGCAGCCCCTATGTGTGACTCACCTACTACACCTCGCAGCTGCCACAATAGTCAGATTGGCCACATAATCCACAGGTATTAGGTCCAATGTATTATTCTCATCGCCGAATGTCATTCTTTGAGCTCCCTTCGCAATCGCCGTGACGATGCCGGTGGCGCCATACCAGCTGTCCAGCCATCCGGCTAAAGGCTCTCGTAGCGACGCCGATACTAAAAAAAATGCCTCTTGTTAGTTCCTTGTGCGGTACCATTTTCTGTGGCGATTGGGGGGTTTATATGCAGGCCCGGATCTAGGGGGGGTGGTGGCACTTGCCCCTGGCGGCGAAGCTTAGGGGGCGGCCCGCCACCAGCCAGTCTCGCTGTCTGTACTATGCTGGACCCGGTTATATATGGATAAACCTTTAGAATTATTTATAATTTTATTACTATAATAACCTATCTATATTTATAGAAGTTTTAGTAGGTACCCATTTTATTAGTTGATAAATTTTGCCTAGAGGGCGGCAAATTGGTACTCTGCACCCCCTTTTGAAAAATTGAGATCCGGGGCTGTTTATGTGTGTGTCTACACCTAGCAGGACCCATGTGACATGTCATAGAAAAGTGCGGGTAGTTTAGAAAATTATAATAGTTCTAGATTTACTCCATTGAATATCACTAGATATTGAATTTGATCTTCAGCTAGCGGGGTGCTTCTTTAATAGGCGGTACCCGCACCAGGCCAGAATGCTGGACCAAGACCTAAAGTCTAAATCCTTCTCATTGTGAGTAGAGGCCCATGGCCAGCAGTGGGACAGTAATGGGCTGATTATGCTTATGCTATTGATAATAAATAGCTAAACGACTAAGGCTGGAGCTCACCAACATTAATACAGAATTAATTCTCGTGTTAAACAACCGTTCACTTTAAAAATGTACTAGAATTTTCGGTAAACAATTACTTGCTGCACCGGTGG
This sequence comes from Amphipyra berbera, assembly GCA_910594945.2. NCBI lineage: Eukaryota > Metazoa > Arthropoda > Insecta > Lepidoptera > Noctuidae > Amphipyra > Amphipyra berbera. The sequence goes on along the minus strand of OU343126.1, from coordinate 18,591,841 downwards.
ACGTCACCATGTTAACGCCGGTTGTCGCTAAAAACCAGCGCTGTGGCTATGTTTCGCACATGAGACACAGCATTATGCTGAGCGATGGCCGTTTTGCGCGGATGTGACGCATATTTTTCCCAGTAGTTTCTTATTGGTTTTGTTTTATACTTTTATTTTATTTTGAATGCGTCATGTTGGCGTGAATAAACAACTTTTATTTCTTTCAATTGTTTAACCTGAGAATATTAATGTTGGTGAACGCCACCCTAACAACTTTACCAATGGAAGGTCTGACGATGACTGTGGGTATATTTCCGTGGTTTTCTGCAACGTAATGTTCAGCTAGCGCCTTCGTAAACGTGTAATTGTTTGGTTGTCCATCTGTAACAAAAAAAATAATAATATTGTATAGGTAGGTACTTCATAGGTTGAGATGTTTTTTATTTATCTAATAACACACAGTTACCAAGCCAACGAATGTTCGTCATTTATTTTTGTAGATTTGACCAAACTTTGTGTATACCCTGAATCCGTAATTCAGATAATTTATGTAAACAAAGGAGATAACAGATCAAAAAAATGTCTTATTAATGGTATCTCAAAAATAAATCGAAAAATAATGCTAGATTTTCTATTAAGTACTGATTTTAGAAATATTTATTATAAAATTATTATACCGTAATTATTTTTATAAATTTTCGATTTTAAACAAAGTTATTAAAAAAAGGAGGTTTTCTGATATAAAATATTTTATGATACTGGCAGCACTGCAGGAGTTCCAAACATTTTCAAATTTCGTTTGATAGTACCTATGTTAAAGTCGCGGTATTTCAATTAATTCGTTTACTTTTCCCCGATCGAACTTAAATGTTTTTCGCTGCGAGTTTGTTATTTCTTGTTAAGTTTAATTTGTTAATTGACTAATGGAGCGTCAGCCGGGTCCCTCGAAAACCACCGCCCGCGACAGTTTATTCCCTGTCAAAAAGCGGCCTTGAAAATCCTCCTTGAATGCCTATTCATCACCATGAGTTGTTCTGTGGCACTCATATTTTCAGCCCAAGTCTTGTATGTCTGCTTGTAGGTACAAGCAGACATACAAGACTTGGGCTAAGGGCAAATATTGGTCTTTCGGAGACTGTGCTGCCAAAACAGTTGTTTTTTTAAGAATATCAGCAGTGACAGTGGGAAGAATTGTAAAAGAATACAAAACAACCCTTACCCTCAGTTCTCCCAAGTAAGAAGGTCCAAAGACCAGCTTCGTCCAAAGAATGGACAATTTTACCCTGTCTGCAATAAGACGAATCGCGCACCAGTTTTTTCGCAGAAATAAGGCACCTACTTTTACAAAGGTGAGGATAATTGATGACGTTACATTTATGACAAACCTATCAAGGTTTGTCATAAATGAGAATGAATCCGATTCCAAAACCGATAGTTACCTAGTTATTAAGATTCCAACACATCATGAAAAAAATATTTCTTAATCCTAATCGGAGCTAGATATGAGCGCCGCAAACATTGTTTGGCTGCGGTATTTTGTTTGCATAGTTCTTATAATTAATCAACTTTAATTTTATAGATGATTACTTAGTAAACATTTTATGATAAAATGTTTTGCACCACTGTCCTGTCATTTTGATAGTGACATTTCTTGACGTTTCTTTGTATACATAAATTATCTGAATTATGGATTTGGAATATAGAACGTTTGATTCAAATGTAAGTGGTAATGAACCCGGTTCTTTGGCGGTCGTTGGCTTGATGTGTACTTACACACGACGACATGTCAAGACATTTCCAGTTTATTTGGGTCCTTTAATCACAGCCTGGTGTCAAATAAGTTCGTGGATCACTGGAAGTGCCAAACAATAGATGTTCAACAATTTCCAGGTTATTCTTTTAAGTTTTGCCTCTTACCAGGATTGCTTCCGTATCTCGGGAACATTTATAGTCTATTATTTATATAATTTTAATACATATAAACATTTTTAAATGCTGCTATAAAAAAATAAAAACATTTAAAAATATAAAAAGTACTAGCCCATCGGCATTGGGAACAGGGTCCAAGCTACCGGTGGTCAGGGCCTCATAGAGAGGAACTTCCTAACAATACGCGCTGTGTCCAGAAGCACCGCTTTCTGTATCAGGCCCTTGATCCAGCCGTTCAACGAGATCCTCATCAAATTGGGCGAGGCTCTTGGCTATTAAGCCATTGGCCGTAACGACTATCGTCACAACAACTGCTGAGTCAACGTCCCTATTAGGTATTATTATCTCACACACAAACAGATGCTGATCAAACTACGAAGAACAAAGCCAAGCGTTCAGGAGGCTAATAATTCTACTAACAATATTGTTATTAAAATCACAATCCAACTAACACACTATTTGACTTTTTTTCTCATAAAGACAGCGGTCACGCGGCAGTGGCTGCAGTTCGATCGCGATTTAAAAACAATTTTGTTTGTTGAACTAGGCTCCAGTCACTTGGTCTCTTGATGACAACGTGGAAAACTTACTAAGAAGATCTTTTAATTGCTTGCCGTCGTTATGTGGCTGTTCAAGAAATTCGTACACTTTCCTGAGTTCCACTGGCGATGGGTACAGCTTTTCTTCCAATATTTTTTTATTTGGGTTACAGTAAGCCGTGGACATGTGGACAAACACCTGAAATTGTGGGAAAACATGAAAAAGTATATTCGTGTACAGTATACCTCGCAGTTAATATTACAGATCGAGTTTTAGAAAGAGATATTGGTTAACTTCGGATTTATAGAGCGTCATGTCTGTCGCACGAAGCGACCAAACGTCACATAGGTATGAGTGACAGAGACGGCGCTCTACCAAGCCGAAGCTAGCCGTATATCTCTTTCTAAATTTCGATGTGTAATATTTATTGCCAGGTACTGTAATCGTGCAGTCGCTGATGGCAATAACACATAGGCTTACCTTTATATTCCTCATGCGCTGACACAGATTTAGCACATATTCTGGTCCTTTAATGTTTGAATTTACAAGTACTTCCGGCTTTTCGGAATATTTTACTATTGCTGCTACGTGCAATACTACGGACACCTGATAGAAACGAAAATATAATAAGTACAGATAGCTGCACTAATTGTTTACCCCACTCACGTAGTGAGTTCGTACGTGAGTGGGGTAACCAATTAGTGCAGTTGTCTGTACTGTCACAGACACCGTTATGGCGTGATCAAGGGAAATAGGGATTCATTTTAATATACTATAGATCGGGTGTTTATAGTCAAGTCCAAACCAATTTGACAAAAAGGTAAACAATCATAAGGTGATTTATTTAAAAAATTGTCACATGTTTAAACAAAAAAAAACTACAAAAGTTTGATTTGATTTCAACAATACCTTAATTAAACGGTTTTATAATTAGCTTCACTTCGTATAATTGCTTGTTTGACTCAAATCTTGCAACAGATTGTGCAACTATTTCTGTAGAACCGATTCTACTGAAACTTCGCCCACAAATTCAATTCCCACGACAATACAACACTATAATTTTAATCTTCAATCCTCAAATTCTAATGTTGCAGGGGTGCTGCAAGATAAAATTGTTAAACATATAATTATTTTTTGCAGGTGAATATTATTTTATATCAGTTTCTGATAACATTATTTCAAATTGGTTCAGGCAAATTTTTAGATATAAGATAAAGATAAATAAAATAATCTGCACCTTTTCTAGGAGTATTTCCTCATCTTCCGCTGTAATGCCAAGGACAGGTAGAGTTGTGTCACCCGCTATAGGTATAACTTTTTTTAAAATCTTGTGGTCGCTCTTCTTTGATTCTTGAGAACAGCTGCAACATGACAATTAGCTAAAGCCTTGGACTCACTAGAAGATAAAATGTTCCCCAATGCTGCACACTGCCCCGCAACGTTGTTCGCAACATTGTGCGACATTTCTACGTGACGTGGCACATGTTGCAAGCTGCCGCTTCGAGAGCGGGCACAGGTGGGTGCATGCGAATTGTTCCGCGACATTGTCCCCGGAACGTTCACGTAGATGTCCCGCGTCAAGTCCCGCGGCATGTTGTTCCAGTCCCTTAGTGAATCCTAGGCTTAATTATTATAATATAAGTTTAAGGGAATTCACAATGAAAATGATACATTCATAAATTGCGGGATGTATTAGTATTATACGAATACTCGTGACAGTCGTTACGGATAGTATAAAGCCCAAAAGTGTGACAACTAGTCTAACCTTGGACTATCGGTATTGCCCAGTATTTGCATGGGCTGCGGAGGTCAGATTTCAGTATGAAATTTTTATATAGTATTCAACAGCATCTGGTCAGGAGCTGATCACAACGTGGTTTGGAATAGGCGTGGCCAAGATCATGAATTATTAGGTCATCGAATAAACGACATATACATTAATTATATTTGATCGCAAGATACTTTGCAATGTCGATCAATGATTAAGTAACCAGCTACCTAAATAGAATAATAATGGTTTTAACATGACACTTATAGTACCTACTTACAGGCTTATCAATCATCTCTTCTAGCCTTTGTTGGACACTGACGCCTTTTTTCTCACGGATTAACACGTAAACGTTATCGATATCCTTGCAACTATACAGCAGCTTTTCGAGAATCACCTAAAAATAATATAAAAGTGGAATATAGTATAATAGAAGAGGTTTCATCGGATTTTTAGGTTTTGATAACTGATACATGATAATGACGACTGCAGGCGCGGTCGAAGCCATAGACTTGGGGAGGGGGGGGTCATATTAATAGTAAAATAAGTTGAGCACATTAGAATTTATTGCACAATTGATTTTTTGTAAATTTCCTATTTTTAGGATGTTGGTCAATTTGACGTGTACGATTTTCGGGGGGTCATGACCCCCTACGACCCGACCCTCGCACCGCCACTGGACGATTTTATGTATTTCCTTTTCGATATTGTTGGACCCAACGTTTCGATGGACAAAAATAGAGTAAAGTTGAAGCAGCTGTAGGCAACTTATTACCAGTGAGTGGCACCACCAGAATTAGAAGCGGGCAAGATGGAAAGTGATCGCAACGCTCTCAACGATCACTTTTCACATCCCGTTTTTCTTAAATAACGCTGTGAAACTTGTTTTTTAAAATCTCCTCGCTGAAAGCTTGATTAAATTGATTAAACGACAGTTATTTTAAAAGGGATTCTGCGATTCTATAGTATTATGGATTTTGTTTACCTATTGAAATATTTTATCCTTTCTTTATACAGCTACCAGTTTTAGTATTATTATTTTTTGGTTTTATTTTTCTTTGTGCCAAAAATTTATTTTCAAAAAAATATTCAGATATTTTTTTACCTTTCCAAGGAAACCAGTAGCGCCTGTAATGAAGACGGACTTTCCCGCGTAGAAGTCAGATATTGGTACGTAGGCGATGGACTGTACGGGAGTTTTCATTGCCGAGTCCATTATCTGGTATATTTCATAAATATCTGAAAGAAAGATTCATTTATTTTATTTGGGATGTACTTAAGCACTTTAAAATAATTAATGAAAATAACAACAAAAACTATTTAAGGCACATTTCAAAAATAATGCTTTCCAGAACAAAACAATAGTTGCACTTTAATTATAATATTGTTAGGACAGAAGTGAATATACAATTAAAAAAAAAAGAATGATTTATTAATCTAAAAACGAATTACATGAATTTCATAAAAAATATTATCAAACTTAGCAAAATTACAATCTGAGGAACAAAATCATCACCTATTAATATAGGAAATCAACAAGAGAATAATGAGATACAGAGATACCAGATTTCACCGAACGGCTGACGGTCAGAGATTCCGCACGCAACGCAGTCCAAACAAAAGGTAACCCTGACCCGTTGCCTGCGGTAGCTTTATAGTGACCGCCCCCCCCCCCCCCCCCCGCGTCCCTGGACCGGAGAGTAGTATCCAACAATATAATAATAATCATCTTCCTGCCCTGGTCCCAAGTTACTTGTGGTCGGCGCAATATGTTTTCCTCTTCCATTATTCCCTGTCAGCCGTCTCATTATCATTTACTGCCTTATCTTTCATATCCTCCCTCACACAATCCATCCATCTTTTCTTTGGTCTCCCTCTCCCCCTCCATCCATCAACATTTATATTCATCACTCTCTTAGTCACATGTGTTTCATCCCCCCTCATCACTGATATTAATATCTTAATTAAAAATAGTAGAAGGGCATTTCTGTTTTCTTTTTCCGGTTTTAGCTGTAGGTATTCAGTAAATGTATGTCATTTATTACAAGTAACACTTCAAAACAAGTTGAACGTTTTAATAATAATTTTATTAATTTGGTTTAAAATACCAATTTACAATACGATTTTTTGTTATTTTAGGAAAATCAAAAGTTTTTCCGTGATTGTAATCAGTTTTAAAATGAAAAATTTTAAAATTTAAACATAATATTTTTGAAGTATCGTTTAAAGTCAGAGAGTCTTCAGACGATTCATCATCGAGTGAGGGTTCGGGTAAGCAATCAGGTTAATTATTAGTTAGGATGGGAGAGAAGACTACCAACCGTGATATTCTTCAGGAAGGATTTTTTGTTTCACAATCCGCAAAGATCTTTCTTTTTAGCTTCACCTATTTATTTATTTCTCTTCACAATAGGTTACATATATCAACACCTGCAAGGAATAACATTGTAACTCAGTTTGAGGCAATTATGGGTTACAATCATATTCATGCTGTTCAAAAAAACTCTTTTTTTTTGCACTCACCCTTGTGTCTAAACTCCTTCAGGTAAAGGATTTATACAGTGTAAAAACTTTGCATGTGAGGGTCAACTGCTGTTAATAAAAGGGTATATTTAGTTACACATCATCATCATGATCATTGTTTATGCTCGCCATTTTTAATATAACATTGTAATACGAGATACAGTCTTGTTCTTGAAAATTATTGTTTTATTAAATAAGCTACTGCTTTTAACTGCTTTTACTGCTTTTACTCTTTATGCGATTGTATGTCTGAGTTACAATGCCATTACACTTCGTCGCTGCATCCTCGAGATTTACATGATTCACTAGGTAGTACACTCCTAAATGTACTAGGCATCGAATACAATTTTTAGAGATAAACTAAAAAAATAAATGAAATTAGATATTAAACGACTTCCGTGGTATCAAGAGGGGGTAACCCCTCCCGCCGCACCCGGCCCATTACGCCCGTTAGCTTGTCATTCGCTTCTTTTGTATAGGCATCGTTACATCTCTTGCAATTTATTTTTTATAAAGTACCTACACTAAGTTTAATATAGTATAGAATACGTGTGTGTGTGCGACCATGGGAAGAAGAAGAAATGAAGATGATCCAGGCACCATAAAACGAAAAATAAGGCGACTGGAAAAGCGGTTACAAAGACAACGCGAATACTCCTTCAGCGATGACGGTTAGTTTATTTTATATAGCTTAATATTAATTATATTCTTGTTTCTGATTCAAGGAACAAGTTTCTTATCAGTTACCGAGAGCAGTCTTTTTTGTTATTCGCACACCTGCAGTATGACTCATAATCTCGCATTGTTGATGCATTATGATTATATAAAATAATAGTAATGGTATGATGTTAGATTGTTTTTATTATCTTTTTTTGACCTGTGGGTATACCTACAAGTTATGCATTGGACGATGTGTACTGTGATGCGATTGCAGTCGTTCCGTTTCATATAAGCATTATTAAATAAATGCATATAATATACATAGCGCATAGCAAGTACCGCGATGCGATTGCGGTCATAGTTCAGAGCAACTATGTAACTACGTTGTAAAATACAAAAGTGTCATGATGCGATTATGACCTAATTAAATAAGCGACTAATGTTGTCAAGTGATTTGATGCGATCAAATCCTCTTATTGTTAATGGTTAAACCAAAGATGGAATAGTTTAATATTACAGTAGATTCAACTATCGTTCCAGATCTAGAATCTGACCACTCACGACTTGCCTCCTTACTCTCAGACTTCGAATCCTCCGAGCATGGTTTATCAGATGGAACTCATACGAACTTTCGATCGGTAGTAACGGTTCCACAAACCGTTAACATAGTTTCAGACACTGTTGCTGGTGGTGCAGGCACCAGCGTTACAACAGAAACTATGGAGGCTCTTCCGGATGGCATATTAGAGATTCTTGGCGAATCTAAAGAAAAAGATGAGGTTTTCGGGCCAAAAATCAGAGAAGAGATCTCTAAACGTTGGGGAAAGATTATTATGGAAGGCCTAGGTAAAGAACAGAGACAAAAGCTGTTCGATAATGCTTTGATCCCGGAAAACTTTCAACTTCTTAAGGCGCCGAAGCTTAACCAGGAAATATCTTCTGTTTTAACAGAATCTACTAGAAACAGGGACAAACGTCTTGAAAAGTCACAAAACCATCTGGGTTTTGGTATAGCGGTTATCACTAACTTACTATCATCTGCAATTGACGAAAATCTGGAAAAAACTGAGATTATTAAAAAGCTCTCGGAGACAGCGCAGATATTGTTAGATTTACATTGCCAAGATACTGCAAACAGACGGAAGCTGGTTACTGGTAAATTCTTGAACATTGTTCAAGGGGTTAAGAGAGACACCTTTCTCTTCGGAGAAAATTTAGGTGAAAAAATCAAAGCGTCTAAGACGGCTGAAAAGTCTGGATTGCAAATAAAGAGGACGGAGCCTCAGCCATCTACCTCTAACCGATCGACACGCTTTAATAATAATTATCGTCAGGGAAACTTGAAGCGCCCACTCCGCAACCAGAACTACAGAGGCAGGTCGAGTGGGCTCAGGACCCAGGCCTCCAACTCGACCAGGGGGAGACGTCCGAGGTCATCAGAACGTTACAGCTCTGCGAAGACAGCACCCAAAGCACCTCCGAAGCGCGAATAGAGGTAATCAAACACGCTGGCCGGTTACGATACTTCATATCAGCTTGGAAAAGCATAACTAAAGACGCTGTAATTTTACAATGTATTTCTGGTTATAAAATACGTTTTGATCGTCCAGTTGTTCAGTATGCAGAACCAGTAAATAAATTATTTTCTCTTGAAGAGGTTAAAAGTCTTAGTATAGAAATTTCTAAGCTCTTGCTATCGGGTGCAGTAATAAAATGTGAGGACATTCCTGACCAGTTTATCTCAAACATTTTTCTAGTACCTAAAAGTGACGGTGCTCATAGATTTATTCTTAACCTTAAAAAATTGAACAAGTTTATTGATCCACAACATTTTAAAATGGAAGATGTTAGAACAGCTTCAAAATTATTATCTAAGTATTATTATATGGCTAATATCGACCTCAAAGAGGCCTATTTTATTATTCCAATTCACCAAAAAAGTAAAAAATATTTGCCATTCAAGTTTTTGGATCAGACTTATGAATTTCAGTGTTTACCCTTCGGCTTATGTTCAGCTCCTATGATTTTTACTAAAGTAATGAAACCTGTAGTTACATACCTCAGAGAGAAAGGGATCTTGCTGGTGATTTATTTAGATGATTTGTTGTGTATTAATAAAACATTTGAAGACTGCTCTCATGATGTAAAAGAAGTCACCGACCTATTAGAGAAGCTCGGTTTTGTAATAAATTTCACTAAAAGTGACATAGTTCCCAGTCAGGTTAAAACGTTTTTAGGTCTTGAGTTACATTCAATGGACATGGCTTTAAAATTACCTTTAAAGAAACGTTTGAAGGTTCTAGAGATGGTTAATAAATACTCTAACAAACGCTTGGTATCCATCAGAGATTTTGCGAAGTTTCTGGGATTGCTTACGTCTTCGTGCCCAGCCGTTAACTATGGCTGGGTCTATACGAAGCGGTTCGAAATAATCAAGTATCTTGCTCTCCAGAAATCAAATGAAGATTATGATGTTGATATGACCATACCTAATAATCTAGAATCTGATTTCTCATGGTGGAAGTTAAACATCATGAGTACATTGTGTCCCATTCGTCAATATAAATACCATGTAGAGATATTTTCCGACGCATCTCTAACAGGTTGGGGTATTGCTTGTAATGGTGAAACCAGCGGTGGGTTCTGGAGCCAAGTTGAGGCCCAAAACCATATAAATTTATTAGAACTGAAAGCTGCCTTCATTGCTTTAAAATGTTTTGCCAGAGCACTAATAGAAAAAGAAATACTTTTGAGGATAGATAACACTACCTACCTACCTTAACGATATAGCACGTGAGATTTGACAGTGGTGTGAAGAGCGTCGCCTCTTCATTTTCGCTTCCTATATAAAGTCGAAGGACAACACGGACAAAAATATAAAGAATCAAGGCGCACCAATATTGATACCGAGTGGGAATTATCTCGTTCAGCCTTCCATGAAGTAGTTCATTATTATGGCACTCCAGAGATTGACCTGTTCGCAACTTATTTGAATGCGAAATGTCATAAATATGTGTCGTGAAAACGAGACCCACACGCTTTCAATATTGATGCCTTTACTTTAAATTGGAGCAATTTATATTTCTATTCGTTTCCACCTTTTTCCTTGATTCTCAAATGCTTACGGAAAATAATAGACGATAAGGCTACAGGAGTCCTTATAGTTCCATATTGGCCGAGCCAGTCTTGGTATCCGCTGTTTATAGCTTTACAGATGGCAGAACCTATTTATCACGGACCCAGTAGTGACCTCCTCTTATCTCCTTTCAGGACGCAGCACCCCCTTTGGAGACAGCTTACCCTGGTATCATGCCTGTTATCAGGGAAGCATTTTCTAGACGATCATTGACTTCGGATATAATACATATTATTACTGCTTCTCTGTCCAAAAATACATTAAAACAATATAACGTTGTTTATAAAAAATGGTGGCAATTTTGTCAAAGCCATAAGGTAGACTACTGCGACTCATCTATACAATTTGCATTGCTTTTTCTGTTAAAAGAATTTAAATCAGGAGCCGGGTATTCTACAATTAACACGTATCGGTCTGCGCTTGGTTTAATACTGGGCAGACAATTCAGTTCAAATGATTATGTCAACAGGTTTCTTAAAGGGGTTTATAGAATGAAACCAGTTTTTCCTAGATATCAGTCCACCTGGGACACTAACGTAGTTTTAGACTTCTTGTCCAATTATTTTCCTAATGAAAATCTGTCTTTAGATCAATTGACAAAAAAGTTAGTAACTCTGCTCGCGTTGTCGACTGCACAACGTGTGCAGACGTTATCGTTGATTCGGCTCTCTAATGTAAATATTTGTGATTCAAACATCATAATAACAATTGATGATTTAATAAAAACTTCAGCCCCTGGTAATCAAACACCTCGTCTGATTATTCCATTTTTTCCAAATAAATTGGAGATATGTCCAGGAAGGACGTTGTGTTCATATATTAACATCACGGATAAATTTAGGGTTGATCAACATACTGAGAGGTTGTTATTAACCACCAAGAAACCAGTCCACAACGCCAGCTCCTCTACAATTAGCCGCTGGATTAAACAGACCCTTACGGGTAGTGGCATAAACACCACAATATTTACGTCTCATAGCACGCGCCACGCGGCTACTTCAGCGGCTGGTCGTAGAGGTGCCTCCATTGATGTAATTAAAAAGGCTGCCGGCCGGTCTGGTAATTCTTTGGTATTCGGCAAGTTCTATAACAGACCTCTGCACTCAGAAAATGACAATGATTTTGCTCGGGCTGTTTACGAGGACAGCGTATTATAATATAAATACCTAATTAAAGATTACATTTTGTAAGTACAATCATTTTGTTGATTTGATATAATAAATGAGCTTATGTTTACAAAATTATCACATTGTATATATTTTTTCTTACACCTGTTAAAATCCAAGTTGCTATTTATCTAAAAAATAAAAAGCTCCAAACATCTACCTAGTGAATCATGTAAATCTCGAGGATGCAGCGACGAAGTGTAATTAGTGGTTAAACAAACTTACCTGAAGTGAAGTTTGACCACAATTATACGAGTCGCTGCATCCGAAGAGATTTACAAGCCCGCCCATCCCTGCTTTGCAAGCAAACCCGATATCATATAATTAATTATTTCGATAAATAGCTCTCTAAAAAGAATGACAAGCTAACGGGCGTAATGTACCGGGTGTGGCGGGAGGGGTTACCCCCTCTTGATACCACGGAAGTCGTTTAATATCTAATTTCATTTATTTTTTTAGTTTATCTCTAAAAATTGTATTCGATGCCTAGTACATTTAGGAGTGTACTACCTAGTGAATCATGTAAATCTCTTCGGATGCAGCGACTCGTATAATTGTGGTCAAACTTCACTTCAGGTAAGTTTGTATAACCACTAATTATATACAGTGTATATTGTGGAATATCGTTGTAACTCACAAAAAGTCCTAAATTATATATATTTTTAATAATATAATCATATCAAAGTATAGCTATTTCCTCATTGATTAAAATTTTCAAGTTTGGTTGCCTCTAAGAAAACCGAAAACAGAGATTTTTTTGTATCTTTAACGCGCTTTCCTCTAAAGTTACTAAATATTACTTACAATGTTACTCCTTGCAGGTGTCGATATTTTGATTAAGCTTACTAGTTACATAGCTAGTGCAACCTGTTTTGTGAGAGACTGGTGCCTGAGATAGGTTGCTAAAACGTGTATTACAAGTCACCAGTGCCCCACTCCACGGACTGTACACTGTGCTTATAGGTGGTAGGTTTGTTGAGTCACCGCAGTCAACAGCACCGTGAAGATGAAGGAAGGCGGGGCGAGCGGCGCGTCATCAGCTCCGCGGTCAGCCGCGCGCGCCTTCATACCGGGAGTCAGCTGTTGCACCCGACCAGGCACGGCTGCGCTCGCGCATATTAGCATTTTAATTGTTTGACCGATCGACCGTTTTTACATATTCTCAATTTATTTTATATTACCAATACAATCATATTATACAGTCCACTATTTTATTTATTACTCCACCACGAGCTAGCGTCGTGACAAGGTTATATTATTATGTACCATAGCTCGGAGAAAAGAAACACAGTAAAAATAAAAGTAGAACCAAACAAACCAATATAAAATAATGAATAATAAGGTCCAATAATACAATATAATAATATAAGGTACAAACGGTACCGGTTACAGATAAATTCCATCATATTGCGGTGTGTGTGTGTGTGTGTGTGTGTGTGAGTTTTTCGATACTAATATTATAAAGAGGAAAGATTTGTATTTTTGTATGTAACGAATAAACTTAAAAAACAACTAGACCGATTTCAAAAAATATTTTCCCGTTAGAAAGCTACATTATCACTGGGTATATAGGCTATAGCTATATAGCTATAATATTAAATATTATTTAATATTGGGATAAAACTTTTTACGCGGGCGGAGCCGTGAGGACACAGCTAGTATGTAATATTTGTGTTACGAGTGCGTGTCTGTGTGAATATGTGCGTGGGTGTGTGTATGTGCGTGTGGTTGTAAGTGTTTATGGCTCAAGCACAGCTGGCTAGGGTATAGGGTAATCAAGATACAGGGCGTATTAGGTTTTTAGTTTCATCGTAATTTAGGGATTTTAACCATTTACTTATTACGGTTTTGCATTTAGACCTACATAAAGGGTAGACGGATAAAATGTTATTCATCTTATTGTATACGTACGTAGGGACCAAGGAAGCAAAAGAAATTGTGTGATAGGCTTGTACGAAAACCCACCGACTAGACAGTGCCTTTCCTTCGTTTGTTCTTAGTCAAATCTGGATCATATGGTAAGATAGTGTTTTTTGAGTACTATTTGAAGCCAGAAGGTCTGCCTGACCGTAAGGACATCCCATTATTTACATAGTCCTAATGGAGGGAAGCGGTAGGGGAGTCCAGCACTGACTTTCAGCACTGCTCGCTGTACCCTTTCCAGTTCTATAATATGGGATTTTGCTGTACCTCCCCATGATGATATGCAGTAATCTATAATCCCATCAAAAACATAAATGTAAAATGGGAGCTAAGTTCAATAATAAGAATATGCGTGGTTGTCGACTTCGCCGACAAAAAAATTGAGATCTAAATGGGTGCCAAGTTCTGTAGATAATCCTGAAATTTATTTACATAAAGCAGATATCTTAGGATAAATTGAAGCTCAAGTTTGACTTGGCTAGTTTTTACCAGCAAACCAAATTTTTAGAAGAGTAAGATGTTGACCTTACAATAGGTATAAAAACTGTAACTTGCGTACAACATAAAGATTAGCCAAATATAAGATAACTTGTATGTGAAAACTAGCCAAGTCAAATCTTGATCTTCAATTTATCCTAAGATATCTGCTTTATGTAATTAAATTTCAGGATTATCTACAGACCTTGGCACCCATTTAGATTTGTTATTATTCATCATTCAAAAGTGATCTGTAATACGTTTACGCTGTAGTTTTATTTTTTGTGCTATTTTCTACATTTTCTTGAACGTTAGAAATATATCGAAAGTCCTTCCTTTAACTTTTTTTATCATTATTGGCCTGTTAGGTATATTTTTATTTCCCACTGGAATCAAATAATCTGGTATATAAAACGATAAAAGCGACATTTCATCATGGAATCATGGAACTTATAATCTTCTGCGAAAGAAAACGTTTTTGCTATTATAAATTCGCAAGGCGCTAGGTAATAAAAATCGATTGTTTCAAAAATATTTCAAATCGTAAAAATTACTGTTTTCTGACTTTTTCCTTTGTATGCACACAATTACCCAGCTGGACGCCAAATTTCAACATTCTAGGTCATCTGGAAGTGGGTTAGGTTTTTGATCTATATGTCAGTCAGTGTTAAAAATGCCGATTTTTAGACGGTAATATCTCAATAACCGTTTGAGCTGTATTTATGAAATTTGGGGTTATAGTAATCTTGGGAGTTTCAATAAATAAACCAAATTTCATGTGTTTATGTTTAATAGATTTTGAGTTATTAAGGGCTCAAAAGTGGCTTCAAATGGTTCGTGTAATATAACACACGGCTGCTGCGTCGCCAGTTCCTTTTTCTTTGAACAAGGCTTGACACGCTGCCGCGTTTCTAGATAGATTGACAGAGAGCAAAGTACACCATTCTGATAATCTTACCATCCGCTAGTTGCTTTAAACTCTTGAAGATTTAAATAAGTTTGCGAAGTCTTGTAACGAGTAAATCAATGTGGAATTGGAAGCTAAGTGTCTGGTCAATAATCACTCCGAGATACTTAATAGTATCAGTTCTATCAAGAGCATGACAAGAACATGCAGGGTCCACAACGGAACATTATCAACATCAACCTATGATCAGGGAGTTGTGATAGATGTTTAATTGGATAGACCTTGCCTGGGGTGTATTGTTTTCCATGCGCTTTCTAGCTCTAGTATTGAGTCGAGGAACAAACTCCATATTTTGGGAGACATCCATCCATAAAAAAGTTTCAGAAATGACGTAATTTAAATACATTTTTGTACTTTGGCCTTTCAGATATCGCATCCTCTTCATTTTCAGCCACTTTACATGATTTTTGTTGCAATCTACAGAAACTAGTCTTTCTTGATTCCATGTTGAACACAAAATCTAAGCACTTTATTCACTTAAAATACCGAAATACTCTTTTTCTTTGCGGAAAACAGTTGAGCAATGCCGGATAATTATTACTTTTTTCGAAAAATATCTCATCATTTCATCATTATTTAGAGCTTAATGTGTAAAAAATCATAACCATATTTATTATTTATCTGTATTTGTTTTAACGGTTTTATGCAATTAGTGAATTTATTATATTTTACTGGCATATTTTATTCTAAATAGAAGAAAAGAAAGAAAGAAAAGAAAGAAAGAAAAGTTGTTTATTCGTGCCAACATGACGCACAAAAATATAATAAAAGTATAAAACAAAACCAAAAAGAAACTATTGGAAAAATATGCGTCACATCCGCGCAAAACGGCCATCGCTCAGCATAATGCTGTGTCTTGCGAAACGGAGCCACAGCGCCGGTTTTCAGCGACAGTCGATGTTTGTACTTATAACTTTTGCAAACGAGCTACTTCTGTCACTGTACCTAGGTCGTAACATTTATTTGGTTTTACCAGTAGATAGTCCGTAAAAAGTGACATATAACTGCGTTTGTAACTTAATTTAGTAAAAATGAGTATTTATCATGTTTTACCAGAAAACAGACGATGTATTTTATAGTTTTAGATATTTTATTTTAGTTAACCTTTATTTATAGAAGAATGGTTTTCATTACAGTTAGTGCAAATCGTGGGCGTAGGTGGAGAACTAAATAACTGAAAAATTCAAAGTTCCGAGAAAATCGCGTTTTTGTAACATTGTAATTCATAACTTTACTTGTAAGTACAATTTTACGCAGTTGTTTTTATATGTTGTATATCTTTATCATTTTCATCTTTTGGGATAATTTCTCAAACTTTAACTATAACCGTCAATAAGAAAAAAAATAAAAACTAGTTATCCAATTTTCCCCCTACCTACCTTTCGGAATATAATGTAATTAGTTATTTATTCCTGCCAGTTGTTTTACTTCTCCCACGTATGAAATCAATTATTTAGTACAACAAATTGAAAGTGCAGAAATGAATAAGTACACTTATTAATTTCTGCCTCAACTTAATTGACGTGGTCGCACCATATGTTGTAGTGGCAAAATTAAATTCGCACTAGATTTAGAAAAAAAATGCAAAAATAGATTTTTTATTAGTCTTGTAAAATGACTCTTTTGCCTTTACGATAGTGTACTTAATTAGAATCCATAGATGAATGACCGATTCCTATAATTTACGAAGCGTTACTGGTTAAAATAGAGACTTGTATCTTTACCGATAATGAAGCAAAGACCCCATACGGAAATAACCATAACAGGTAAAATTAGCTGACTAGCCTTTTTATATGGCCAGTTTGGCAATAAAAAATGCTACTATTGGTAAACAAAACGATTCGTTTTTATTTATAGGAAATATATCACTGTACAAGAATGGAAAATGTATGTGACCACGCAATAAAAGAAGAAAAAGAGTTTCATGGTCACGACGCCGTTCTTGATGATATAATATAACACAAACGACATATCAGACGAGAGTGAAAATGAATACGAGAGTGATCATTAAAATGATGACGATGCAATATCCGGTGTAGAAGAATTGTAATATTTTTTTTATATTTGAATTTTATTTATTGGTCTCAGACTTCTCAGTCACACTTACATAATATGTACACATACTCATTACTCATACACATCATAGCTGGCCTTTATTTTAACAATTTTTGCTTATTTAGTTTTATTTTATTTTTAAACTAGAATACCTCTCCCACATAAGGTATGTACCTACCTAAAACATAACAAAATACATTTTTAAAAGTTTTTTGTCTGACTCTTCTTTTGGTGATCACTCACACAAATGCAAGACTCAGCTTAGGCCTCGCGGACTGTATACCCCCGAGCATTGTCTTTCGTAAGGTTAAGGATGCGTTCTTAAAATGTAATTTATGTGGTTTGTTTTTGTTTACAGTAAAATACTTTTCAGAAATAAATGCAGCAATGCTCAATGCATGCAGCAATGATGTTGCAAACGTGATGTTGCCAAAATATCATTGTTAACTTTAGCGGATGATGGTTTCAAAGCATAGGAATTGTCTTTTTCAAATAAAGAAACAATTATAGTTAGAAGGTGACTACCTAAGTTTTTTTTTCTACAATTCGTCGTTGTGCAGTGAAAGCCTCGTAAAGCATAAATTCATTTTTATTTTTTGTTATTCATTTGGTGGGTAGAAATCCTAATCCTGGGTCCGTTCGTTTTGCCCCCGGTTTCGATTGCCCCCGTTCGTTTTGCACCCGATTAGAAACAAATGAATATCAATGTTTTTTGGCAGATTTGGACTAAGTACTGTTGACGATAAAATAAAATTGTTTAAGAATTTAATAATTTATCTATACGTGTATGTTAATGAAACAGTCTTAAAAAATAAAAAGCTATCGATATAACTATAAGCTTTTAGCTATAGCTAGCAAGCTTATAGCTATATCGATAGGTATTTGGTTTAAATTAATTTCCACTAGCTAATAAAGCAACACGAGGCAAATGGATATGATTTATCCAAATAGAATGCAATCAAGAAAATTGGCTTCCATCCGCTGCGTCAAAATTATGCTCGAAGCAATTAAGAAGCAAAGACTTAAGCATATTTACAGATTTGTCATAAAACAATCTCATTGCTTCCTTGATTCAATACGTTATTAAAGAAAATTTCGTTTTGGCCGTGTTTAAATCTATTCATTAAATAAATCTTATAATGAATCTTATAATTCAATTATGAACCCTGAAACCTCATCGATATCATTATCAATACATTTTTATTTAACCATCTCTACAAAACACAAATTATTTATTAGCGCGCCAACTACCCTTCTAAAGATTGAAACGTCTTCTAATTAATTGTTACGTACTTTTGCTATTTAACACTAGATGACTTTACTTGCAAATATATATTTTATACTAGCTGTGTCCGCACGGCTCCGCCCGTAGCTTATGTTACTCAGTGATAATGTAGCTTTCTAACGGAAAAAGATTTTTTGAAATCGGTCCAGTAGTTTTTAAGTTTATTCGTTACATACAAAAATACAAATCTTTCCTCTTTATAATATTAGAATACATGAAAAGGTTTTATATGAAAAGTCTCCAATAGCCCCTTTATACCTTTTTAATATGTATTGACCGTCTTTGCTCTAAGCTAAGGTCTCAGATTAAGGTTTAGTGCAAAGGTTTTGTGTGTTATTTAAAAATGACGAGTGAAGGTCCTTCGCAAGGGCTGGTGCGGGGAAATTACGAATTTATCAACAATAAACATGGTGGAATAACGTTACTTACCTCATCATCGTTTATGTCTTTTATTAATACACGACCACACACTTGAAAACATATTATTATTATTTCTGTGTAAAGTATAGAAATATCCGGCGAGTAATACAGTTTTTCCACCATGCTTTTTATCTATTTTTTATTTAACTCGAGGCGCTAAAATGCCTCACGTTAAGAACCTATCTTTACTTCTTGTAATATTTTTTTTATTGAATCAAAAGTTATCAACGTTCAGGGTTAATCTATGTCAGCAGTAGATCACGGTTTTTTTAAGGAATTACATGATTTAATTTACTTTGTATAAAAATAGGTAAGTAGGTATGTAGGGTAGGTAAGTAGGGTAAGTTCATATTATTTCAAATAATTTTCATAGCAGGCATTAAACATCCAATATTTTATTATTTTAGTGAAAGCACTTTTGTGTCTGCCAGTAAATTTAATGAAAAATAGGTTAAAACAAAATCGGGTGCAAAACGAACGGGGGCAATTGAAACCGGGGGCAAAACGAACGGACCCACAAGCTTTAGGGCCAAGTCACAAGGGTATGATCACGGCTATCCCCTGAATATCACGAATATTTTCTTTTTTCGTACTTTTTAGAGCGCGATTTTTCTGTAGTAAGAAATACTGTGACTTAATATTTGCAACAGTTCTCTCACCTAAGTTGGGAATCGGACCAACACACTCAAAAACTTAACTAGACTTGGATATATTTAGAGCTGATACATGCACTTAGATACAGTTCTATACTTCATTTATGGGCGACCAAATACGGTCCACCTGAAGGAAAATGGTTGAAACATTAGTATTGCTAATGCACTGCCAACCATAGAGACTAAACATACCCTTCAAATTGGATTATAGCATTGCTGCTTGGTGGCAAAAATAGATGCGGTGGTAGTTCTTCTCTGGACGAACTCTTTCACAACAATCGTCAATACGTACCTACTACAAACAAAATGTAGTACATAAAGTACCTACTGTTTTATTAGAGGGTTTAAGATTCGTCATTCACACAGAAATCTCAATAATAAGGTCATCCAATAACAGAATTATAACGACTAAAATAATCATTTTATTGCAGGAAAGAAAGAAAATCAACTTATTAGACGTGCAAATCGACGTAATCATAACAAAAGGTAAAACAGTTGCCTAAATATAATGAACATAGACCTTATAGGTAATATTTAAATTTTAAATTATAAAGGAAAAAAAATTAACGGTTTTATTCACCTACCCCTAGTAGTACCCAAGTACCCATGCAGCATCAGGATTTGAGAATTGAAGGTTGTAACTATTATAATATTGTATTGTCATGGGCATACTGTGGTGTATTCTCATTTTCTCAACATGCACCACCAATCTTGGACCTTTTATTGATACTTACTACTTATACTATTAAGTTACAAACGAATAACTGATATTTTAAATACACTACCGCAATAAAAACCGTTTTATTCCTTTCATATATATAGCTATATATTCATCCCAATTGATATCAGAGGGATTGCAGGGGAACTCCTGTTTGTCGTTAGCTGATAAGGAGCTATACAACGCACGCGCACGGTCTGCCTTCATCTCCCAGGAGTTTGAGGTGAAGAACTCGACTTGATCCCGAGCGAAGATCACTCTGGACTGGATTTTCATGTACCTGGAGATTACGAAAACGATTGTACTTTATTTTTATTGTTATGTTTTAAATTAAGTAGGAGCATATTCCTTCCAGACAGTTACAGTCAGAGATCTTGGGATTAATTTCTGTGAATTCAAAGCGATTAGTTGGTAGATATTCTACATTATGATACTGTTATTATCTCTCCACAAGTAGATGCTTCCAAATCAGTAAAATCCCCCAAGTTCACCCCCTGGGCAACGGCGTAGCGTAGCGTATAAGATATGGGGACGAAGGGGGTAACTGCAGCCGACGTCGCTTGTTGACGACTGCTGTCGACGCGCCGGCGACTACAGTTACCTCTGTGTCATCGGTAAAGTGCCGATCGTCTGTAACAGCCGTTATACGTTTAGAACAAAAGACTATCAGAAAAAACGATCTAGCATAGACGCTTCTTGAATAAAATACCTGTTTAACGAAAAGCCATTTACTATCGCTGTATGTTATTCAAAGCGCCCTAAAATAAATTCGAAAATAAACGTTGTATTTTCAAAAGTTTAATAAAACAAGTCATTTTGAAAATAGGCGGAAATGAACTGAAGGTACCGTTTTTTAAATTCCATAACTCGGTTGCGTTTGACCCTAGCCGCACCTGATAGTAAGGGCACACGGGTCTAAAATGGAGCACACGAATACAAACAACAAATATATAGAGGGACTCCCCTAGGCCCATCTGTCTCTTACATACACACGACAAAACACAGTAAACTACGTGGTGCTTATAATATAAGGGTGGTAGCTAGCCAGGCGGACCGTAAAGATCCTACCTTGGTAGCAAAAACATTATTCAAACAAGAAGTACATACTTAGGTTGTATTCCCTGGGCACGCAGCAAAACGTCTGCTACGTATGCAGGCACAGTTTGAAGCAAAAAAGTCAGAATAGACAGCACCAAGGTATTGTTGGTAAATGTAAGCGACATGTACGAGCTGCCATCTAAAAAATAATTGTTACTAATTTAGAAATGAAAGATAATAGGAATAAAATCCCTTAAAAAATCTTTTAAGTTAAACGTTCTACCCATTACAACGTATCATACTAGGACCGTAATAGGAACCGAACGTGTCATGCACGGCAAAAAATGCTCCGTTCACTACTATGATCACTGCAACGGATCAACCGCGTTCTGTACGGGTATCAACCGCGGTCTGTACGGGTATCAACCGCGTTCTATTCGGGTATCAACCGCGGTCTGTACGGGTATCAACCGCGGTTTATACGGGTATGCAACGCGTATGATGACCATACCATCCCCGTTTAGTGCCCGTTCTATCGGTTGCTATACATTTTCTTTAATTGTATAAATATTCATTTTTACGAAGACAATAACTAATATTTTGCGGTACAAACGCGGTGTACACCCGTCGCATGTCAGACACAGAGCATTCCGTCACCTGCAAAATATTCAAGCGAGGAAATTTTGCCGGTTCTACGGTGTCGGTCGGTGACGGAACGGTCTAGGACATTGTCTCATACTAATCCGTGCAAAGTTTTTTTTAACCTGGTACGGTTACAGTCCTAGTATGGTACGGTGTAGTGGGCGGAGCCCTTGAAGCTAATTATAAGCGTTTAATAAAGAATGTATCGACAACGGCTTATCGCAGTCCACCGCTGAACGTAGACCTTTCCTAAGATGGAGGTTTTGCCCGTGGACACCACGTTGGGCAGGGACCGAAGACAGTTATCTCTAATCTATAGATATTCTACCGGTATTACCAGTATTTCTATAGAATAAAGGTAACCAGTTTTGGTCCCTGACGTTGGGCATCGAGAAGTACTTCCCGTCTATAACATCAGGAATTTATGGGGCATTCCATTTAGCGCACCAATTTGAATAACACCAATAGTAATAGGAATACTATAGGTGCTATTCAAATTGGTGCACTAAACGGAATGCCTCGAATTTATAAAGGGCTGCACTCATGCTACGACGTAGCTAGCGACGTAGTAACGTCTACGCCAGCTACGCAGTTGTAGCAGATAGTCAAACCCTTTGACCCTCTGAGGGCTTATCGAGTAATCGAGCCGAGTCTAGTCATTATTCTTGCATTTTTTTATACAAGGGGCGTGTATTTTATTTAAAACGTATTTCATTTTTATAATAGGGTAACAATATTTTTTAGTTTGGAGGAGCAGTTTTAATTACCAGGAAATCCAAGAAAACTCAAGTAATTTTCAACTCACCAAATTCATTCTTAGCTATGGATCCTTTGACAATTTTCAAGATATTTTTCAGTGTAATAGGATTACAGGAACTTGTGCAACAGTTGTACACAGTAACACCGTCTGAACTGTAATATTAAAATGTTACGAGATAATAATTAGTACAACAAGCACAGATATTTCTGTGAATGCAATTGCTGTGAACAAAAAATACAACTCGAAACTGCCGGTATTAAATTGATTGAAAAATGTAGCAGTTTAGCTTACTACTTATTATAATTATATTTAAAAAGAAGTAGGACTTGTAAATCTTGTATAGTAGGATACTATTTGAACAACCTTATTTTTTATATACCATAAACACGAAAAGGGGTCATTGTACTCAACATTATGAACAAATTTTACTACGGGAAAAAATCTGAAAACGGACAAAAATCAGCTGTTCCATATATTTAGGTATGTTCATATAACTCTACAAAATGTATGGAACAACCGATTTTTTTTACAATGACCCTGCCCTGTATGGGCAGCCCCCTATACAGGGTGTGAATGTAATCACGTAATTGCTTCAAATGTCGTGATTTTCTGCTGACATACCGATAGATTAACCTTGCACGGGATACTTTTAGATTCAATTAAACAGTACATTATGATATAAGTGTGCTATTTTGGTCATTACAGTCGAGGTCGATTTGTGCGCGCGAGCCGCAGGCGAGTGCGATAAGTGAGCCGAGTGTGTAATGATTAATGCACACACGTTTCATACGACGTTCTTCAACGCGCTTGCGAGGAAAATAACAGACTTTAAGTCTATAATACAAAAGTATTTGTAAAAATGGCGCGTGGATTTCTTTGTAAACATATATAATTAATCTGTGGTGCCCATGGCCGAGTTAGCTATGCGAGCGCAGATGAAAGACAACAGGGCAAACAGCCAAACATTAAAAAAAAATTATTATTTTTGTGTTTATAACAAATTAATTGTAAGCGAGGTATAAGGAAAACAGCAGGATGCAATGAATGGTAGAAAATAGGCGAGCGAAAGAAAATATTATGCGTTCAAAAAAGAAAAAAGATATGACAGTACCAAATGTGACAACAGTGGTATCGTCCATTGGCCATCGTCCCACATTAAACAATATAATTTTACGCATTGCCTACATTAATTAATGTTAATTTGCTGACAAAAATGAATAATTTAATGAAATGAAATGTTTATTTATGATATTTTAATTAACATAGTTTATTTATTCTCTATTATAATAAAAAGTTTACTATTATTTTGGCATAAAAACGCTTTGCTAAAATAAAAATGTAAAGTGAAATTCGTAAACATATATCATTAACTTGTGGTACATTTTACCGGACTAGTCCGTAATAAGCTACATTAAGAACCTAAAAGCGGTGCAATAAGAGCCACTTTACGAGCAAGTGTGTTAAAAAATAACTACGAGAAGTAAACATGTGTTCTTAACGTGAGGCATTTTAGCGCCCCGAATGAATTGCGCGGTTATCTCTCGCCACGCCATCATTTAACTCGGGGCGCTACAATGCTTCACTAGAACACATGTTTAATTCTTGTAATTTTTTTTATTGAATCTAAAAGTATCCCGTTCAGGGTAAATCTATGTCAACAGTACATCATGAGGTTTGAAGGAATTACATGATGTCGTTTACACCCTGTATAGTATGGTTGGCAGCCCCTATGTGTGACTCACCTACTACACCTCGCAGCTGCCACAATAGTCAGATTGGCCACATAATCCACAGGTATTAGGTCCAATGTGTTATTCTCATCGCCGAAAACTACTCTTTGAGCTCCCATCGCAGTCGCCGTGAAGATGCCGGTAGCGCCATACCAGCTGTCCAGCCATCCAGCTAAAGGCTCTCGTAGTGACGCTGATACTAAAAAAACGCTTCTTGTTAGTTCCTTATGCGGTACCCTTTCCCGTGGCGAATGCGGGTTTATATGTGTGTCTATACCTAGCAGGACCCATGTCATAGAAAAGCGCGGGTAGTTAACACGTTGAACGCCGAATCAAAATCGTTACTTTTCTTATTGAGCCGTGGCAGACATCATGTGTCCGACAAATAGTTTGGTCGTTCAGGCCGTAGCAGACACCATGTGTCCACGTGCACGACCTGCGTTCAAATGTCTACAGTGGGCCGACAGTCACTAAATTGAACAAAAACTGTACTGAGTGTGACCCGCGCGGCCCTGTAGAATAACGGGTACCACTTAGCACAAAGAAATATTTGTGATTTGTAAAATTGTGATGACCTGACAGACCCGACACAATTTTTTCTCGAGATGTAGGAATAATTTAATCTGGAATTCTACTTTTCTGTGACTTTATTGCTAAGAGATAAATAAAACAATTGAGGTAGTAGAAAAATATCAAAGTACCCCGCGCGCGTGGGGTGACCGACGGGGTGACCCGCACGGCTCCCCGCTATAAAATTACGAAAAGCGTTCCGCATAGGCCGTGGCTGACACCGGTGTCTGCCAGTTAATTTTTGCCCAATTTTGTATATTTTTCAACCACAATTTGTTACCACATAATATATAGGTATTTGCCTTTATTTACTCAATAAGCAATTAAAACACGACAGACAATATTGACCGTTTTTTTTTATTTCAATGGGGCCCAAACGGATTGTATGCTGGCAGACATCATGTGACTGCCACGGCGTTCAACGTGTTGAAGAAATTATAATAACATAACATCACGCCTTATATTCCCTGAAGAGACCGGTCGAGGTGTTTTTAGGACAGCCTTGTTTCTTCAGTTATGTTTAAGTCCCATGTAATAGGGGGCGAACCTATTGCTATTAACCGGACACAGTACAGGCTCCGGGCTGCTACTGAGAAATCCCTGATGGAAAAACCAAATAAACTTTGCCCTACCTGGGGATCGAACCCAGGACCCCATGCTCACCAGTCACGTTTGCGACCGCTAGACCAACAAGGCAGTTAATTAATAAATTAACTAAATTAAATAATTAAATACCTAATTATAATATTAGTTAGTTATAATAGGAAATTATAATAGATTTACTCCATTGAATATCACAAGACATTGAATTTGATGTCCAACTAGCGGGATGCTTCTTTAATAGGCGGTACCCGCACCAGGCCAGAGTGATAGACTAAGACCTAAAGTCTAAACCCTTCCCATTGTGAGTAGAGGCCCATGCCCAGCAGTGGGACAGTAAAGGGCTGCTTATGCTAATGATCATAGTTAGCTAAACGACTAAGGCTGGAGCTCACCAACATTAATACAGAATTAATTCTCGGGTTAAACAATCATTCACTTTAAGAATGTACTTGAATTTTCGGTAAACAATTACTCGTGCACCGGTGGTCGTCATCACGTTAACGTCGGCTGTCGCTAAAAACCAGCGCTGTGGCTATGTTTCGCACATTAGACACATCATTATGCTGAGCGATGGCCGTTTTGCGCGGATGTGACGCATATTTTTCCCAATAGTTTCTTATTGGTTTTGTTTTATACTTTTATTTTATTTTGAGTGCGTCATGTTGGCGTGAATAAACAACTTTTCTTTCTTTCCTTCTTTCTATTGTTTAACCTGAGAATATTCTAATGTTGGTGAACGCCACCCTAACAACTTTACTAGTGGACGGTCTGACGATGACTGTGGGTATATTTCCGTGGTTTTCTGCAACGTAATGTTCAGCTAGCGCCTTCGTAAACGTGTAATTGTTTGGTTGTCCATCTGTAATAAAACAAATCATAATATTGTAAACTTCATAGGTTCAGAAGTTTTTTATTTATCTAATAACACACAGTTACCAAGCCAACGAATGTTCGTCATTTATTTTTGTAGATTTGACCAAACTTTGTGTAGAACGTTTGATTCGAATGTAAGTGGTAATGAACCCGGTTTGTTGGCGGTCGTTGGCTTGATGTGTAATTACACACGACGACATATCAAGACATTTCCAGTTTATGCTGATTTGTTAAGATGAGAGTTCATCTTATATTAGAAACGTATAGCTTGATTTATCATCGTATGTACTAATGGTAGCAAGCGAGATTCCGATTCTTGGGGTTCTACGTCCAGTACTATTATCTTGTAATGTTTAATTGGTTCCTTTAGTCACAGCCCAATGTCGAATAAGTTCGTGAATTAAAATCACTTCCTACCACATCACAAAAACAAACATCGCCAAACAATGGATGTTCGACAATTTCCAGGTTATCCTTTTAAGTTTTGCCTAACAGGTTTGCTTCCGTATCTTTGGGAGCAATTATAGTCTATTATTTCCTTTATTAATTTTAATACATACATAATTTAGCAATATTAAAGTTTCTATAAAAAAATTAAAATCATTTAAAAATATAAAAATACTAGCCCACCGGCTTCGGGAACAGGGTCCAAGCTACCGATGGTCAGGACCTCAGACAGAGGAACTTCCTAACAATACTCGCCGTGTCCAAAAGCACCGCTTTCTGTATCAGGCCCTTGATCCAGCCGCTCAACGAGAGCTTCATCAGATGTTGGTCGAGGCTCTTGACCATTGGCTGTAACGACTATCGTCACAACAACCTCCGTATTATTATTATCTCACACACAAACAGATGCTGATCAAACTACGAAGAACAAAGCTAGGCGTTCAGAAGGCCAATAATTCTACTAACAATATTGTTATTAAAATCACAATCAAACTAACACACTAAACACACTATTTGATTTTTTTTCTTATAATGACAGCGGTCACGCGGCTGTGGCGTGGTGGAGCTGCAGTTCGATCGCGATTTAAAAACAATTTTGTTTGTAGAACTAGGCTCCAGTCACTTGGTCTCTCGATGACAATGTGGAAAACTTACTAAGAAGATCTTTTAATTGCTTGCCGTCGGTATGTGGCTGTTCAAGAAATTCGTACACTTTGCTGAGTTCCACTGGCGGTGGGTACAGCTTTTCTTCCAATATTTTGTTATTTGTGTTACAGTAAGCCGTGGACATGTGGACAAACACCTGAAATTGTGGGAAAACAAGAAGAAGTATATTCGTGTACAGTACTTGGCAGTTAATATTACAGATCGAGCTTTAGAAAGAGATATTGGCTAGCTTCGGCTTTATAGAGCGTTATCTCTGTCGCACGAAGCGACAAAACGTCACATAGGTATGAGTGACAGAGACGACGCTCTACGAAGCCGAAGCTAGCCGATTATCTCTTTCTAAAGTTCAATGTGTAATATTTATTGCCGGGTACTGTAATCACAGAGTACTTTTTAATATGACTGTAATCATGCAGTCGCTGATGGCAATAACACATAGGGTTACCTTTATATTCTTCATGCGCTGACAAAGATTTAGCACATATTCTGGTCCTTTAATGTTTGAATTTACAAGTACTTCCGGCTTTTCGGAATATTTTACTATTGCTGCTACGTGCAATACTACGGACACCTGTTAAAAACGAAAATATAATAAGTACAGATAGCTACACTAATTGGTTACCCCACCTACGTAGTGAGTTCATACGTGAGTGGGGTAACCAATTAGTGCAGCTGTCTGTACCTATATATCACATTTTCTTCTTTTCGTGTGGTTAGTGACTAACCTGGTATTAGAGTTTATGCCGCCCTTGGGCCTCTGACTTGGCTTCATATGCCGTCGAGAAATATCTCTCAGGCATGCCGGTTTCCTCACGATGTTTTCCTTCACCGTTTTTAAGAAAGTGATAATTATACAATACGCACATGAGTTTGAAAAGTCAGAGGTGCGTGCCTTGGGTTCGAACTCGAAACCTATGACTTGGCAGTCCGACGGTCACACAACTAGGCTATCACTGCTACTAATATCACATTACAATCATACTTGGTGCTATTTGCAACAAATAATCTGCTTTGCCGACGCAACAAAGACCTACTTTGAGCAGGACAAATTATAATATCGATGGCCCCATCGAATAAACTTGCAAGTGAAAAACGTAAACTTTACAGGAGAAAATAAAAACGTTTAGTCCTTAATATCACGGGTTTCTTTGTAAGCAGGTCTATACAATGTATAATGAAATTGAAGGTAAAAAAATATCTTTAGACTGCTATGATTACTTTTAAGAAATCGTCATTCATTTTCAAGAAAATCATGAAAACCCATATAATATTATTACTCGAGTGAAATTAGAGTGGTCAGTTAACTGTTATAGATCATTACAAGTTTATTCGTGTGAATGTATACGACTTTAATGAACATAAAGTCACGTTAGACTAGCTATTATTCTAGGCAAATTACGCTTCTTTTGATCCCGGCTACAATTGTTTGCACGCTTGTATAACAAAAAATGTTCAGTGATTTGATGGTGGTAATGATAATATCATTTGTATCAGTATAAAAATACTAAATCGGGTCTAATCGCGTAGAAAATTTTATAAGGCAGAAAAATACCTTATTTATCCCGACGTTTCGACCGAATTTCACCGGCCGTAGTCACGGGTAGACTGAAGTGGTGGAGCAGGTTTTTCTGCCTTATAAAATTTTCTATGCGATTAGACCCGATTTAGTATTTTTATAATGTGTACAAATCGCGAAAGTTTGAAATCATTTATTTGTATCAGTGTCACTAAGTTAGCTTTCTAACTGTGTAATACATATTTACTAATGCATTGTATATTAAACTGTTTACTTTCGTAAAAGGTTTTATTAAATAAAATCTTATTTTTACAAAAATGTATTTATTATAATAGTAATAACACTGGTAGTACTGCGGAACCAAAAAATTATAGACCGATCACATACTTGCCGACGGTCTATAAGCTTGTTACGTCCATTTTGAGAGCCAGTATTAGTACTCATATTATAAATAATTCTATAATGTCTGCTTCTCAAAATGGATGTAAGAATGGGTCCCGCGGTACTAAAGAGCTACTCCTCATTGATATGGCCATTAGCCAACAAGTTCGCCGATCCCGAAAGGATCTGTCGACATGCTGGAAAGACTATAAGAAGGCCTACGATTCGGTTCACGGACGCTTGACCGGGCCCTTCATGGGCCCGATGTAGACTTCCTAGCATCCATAGCCTGGTTACGTTTCGGTGACCTCTTCGGGGAAACCAAAGGTTCTGTCTGTGCAATTATGGACTAAGTTATGATGACGAACAACTACCGGGAATATATTGTGAAGTACGGCACGGTTGACATCTGTCGGGCATGCCACTGTCCCGGTGAATCCATTCGACATATTATTTCTGGTTGTTCTCGTCTTGCTTACGGCGAGTATTTGCACAGACGCAACCTAGTGGCTAGGATTATCCACCTTACCATATCATACCAGCAACTTGCTCTAAAATACAACCTTGTGGACGCAGAAGTACCATACTACAAGTATATGCCCGACCCAGTTCTCGAGAATGGTCATATCACATTGTACTGGGATCGATCTGTCATCACCGACAGGACTATTGTTGCCAATAAGCCTGACATAGTGGTGATAGATCGATCAGAGCGTCTCACAATGATTGTTGATATTACTGTCCCACATGACGAGAGCCTTGTGAAAGCCGAGAAAGATAAAGAAATTAAGTATCAATACTTGGCACACGAGGTTGTCGACATGTGGGAGGTTGACTCAGCAGTTGTGGTGCCAATAGTAGTTACGGCTAATGGCTTAATAGCTAAGAGCCTCGACCAACATCTAATGAGGCTCTCCTTGGGCAGCTGGGTCAAGGGCTTGGTACAGAAAGCGGTACTTCTGGACACTATATTAATCAATAGCTGTGTTCTCACGGCTCCGCCCGTAGCCTATATTACTCAGTGATAATGTAGCTTTCTAACGGCAAAAGAATTTTTGAAATCGGTCCAGTAGTTTTTAAGTTTATTCGTTGCATACAAAAATACGAATATACAAATATTTCCTCTGTATAATATTATTATAGATAAAATCCACAAAAAATACACGAATAAACGTGCAAACGTCTATTACCTAAACTGAATAACAGAAAACCAACTATGATAAACGTTTTGCTGTTTATAAATGTTTATCCTTGTGTAATCGAGAATGCATTAAACGTGTGATAGTCACATATATTTATGTTCTTGTGACAAAAAATATATTATTTACGTGGAAAAAAGGAATCAAGTACGATTGCAGACGTATTTTTGGACCGAAATTTATTTAAAAAATTAGGGGATTGGTTAAAGAAACGAAAAAACGAAAAAAATCGTGTAACACGTTGCACGTTTATTCGATGGGGCCATCGATATATATAGTCAAATCGTTTATAGTTAATTTTTAATTGTAATTGTAACATTTAACATTTATTTATCAAAATTTTAATTATGTTATTTATTTATTTTTTCATAAATAATGTATAATCGAATTATTTATTTCCGTTTACACAATTATTTTAAATTAGTACACAGCTATATTCACACACACATGCACTGCTCATATACACACATGTTGTTTTTAAGTGAACGGGCATGACCACTGAGATATCCGTAATTAAAGGTTAACAGTATTTACTTTTTATTTATTTGCTTATTTATTTAAGCACGCTATTTATCTATTTGGAACTGGTTTACATCAGTTACGTCACAATGGGTTCAGTTGAAAAGCAGCGTCAGGCACTAGTGGTCTGACATTTATGCTGAACTGAACCTATTTGGCGCAGCCGCTAGACACACAGCTACTTTATTTTGGTTTTTTCTTTTGTTTTGTCTTTTATGCATTTTTTGTCAGGGTGTCTGACTGCTTTCGTGTCAAATAAATTTCTTTCTTTCTTTTTTCTTTCTCTCTTATTGCCGTATGGTTTGGCAAAGAATGAGTAGGTAAATATTACACATCTCCAGAGGACTGACTGCATAACCCTACCGTGCGCTTATAAAAATATCCAAAGAACTGACTGCGAAATCGTGCTGTGCACTAATAACAACATACATACTTCAAACTACTCCTCGGTTCACTATTATGAGGTCCATAATTATTCAGTACTAGCTGTTCTCCCGCGGCTGTGCCCGCATAAATCATTTGACTACAGCGCCACCTATCGGATCCCAGCATAGTTACGAACTATCGTCTCGACAAAACAAATATATTGTGTAAATATGGCCTCAATCGGTAAAGTCGTTCTCAAGTTATGGCGTGATCAAGGGAAATACGGATTCATTTTTATATGGATTGTGTTTATAGTCTAGTCCGAACCAATTTGACAAAAAGGAAAACAATCGTAAGGTGATCTATTTAAAAAATCGTCACGTGTTTTAAAAAAAAGCTACAAACGTTTGATTTGATTAAAGGCCTACGCAGACCGGAACGGCATGGCAAGGGATTTTGCCGTCAGTCAGCGCACACTAGCCGCTTAGATACCGCGGCATTCCAGCGCCTTGCCACGGCGTACCGCGGCACGACAAAGCACGCCTCGGCAGCTCCTGCTGCCCGATACACTTTTAGTGTGCATTCTCCGCTTCTCTACCCCCGTCTCACCCCGTGGTATGTCACAACGAGCGCCGGAGTCCTTGGCATGCCGTTGCCTACCGTAGTACGGTCTATATGTATTATCGGGAGCCTGTGGCGCGTCTTTCAATGCCGTGCAATGAAATCCCTTTCCATGCCGTCCCGGTCTGCGTAGGCCTTTAAACAATATCTTAATTAAACGGTTTTATAATTAGCTTCACTTCGTACAATTGTTTGTTTGATTCAAATCTTGTGACAGATTTTGCAACTATTTCTGCTTAACCGATTCTCCTGAAACTTCGCACACAAATTCAATTCCCACGACAATACAACACTATAATTTTAACCTTCAATCCTCAAATTCTAATGTTGCAGGGGTGCTGCAAGATAAAATTGTTAAACATATAGGTAATTATTTTTTGCAGGTGAATATTATTTTATATAAGTTTCTGATAAGATTATTTCAAATTGGTTCAGGCAAATTTTTAGATATAAGATAAAGATAAATAAAATAATCTGCACCTTTTCTAGGAGTATTTTCTCATCTTCCGCTGTAATGCCAAGGCCAGGTAGAGTTGTGTCACCCGCTATAGGTATAATTTTTTTTAAATCTTGTGGTCGCTCTTCTTTGATTCTTGAGAACAGCTGCAACATAACAATTAGCTAAAGCCTTGGATTCACTAAGAGATAAAATGTTTCCCAACGCTGCACACTGCCCCGCAACGTTGCGCGCAACATTGTGCGACATTTCTACGTGACGTGGGACATGTTGCAAGCTACCGCTTCGAGAGTGGGCACAGGTGGGTGGGAGCGAATTGTTCCGCGACATGTTGCTCCAATCGTCCCTTAGTGAATCCTAGGCTTAATTATCTATACTAATATTATAAAGCTGAAGAGTTTGTTTATTTATTTGTTTGTTTGAACGCGCTAATCTCAGGAACAACTGGTTGGAATTGAAAAAATATTTTTGTGTTGGATAGACCCAAAACTGTGACAACTAGTCTAACCTTGGACTATCGGTATTGCCCAGTATTTGCATGGGCTGCGGAGGTCAGATTTCAGTATGAAATTTTAATATAGTATTCAACAGCATCTGGTCCGGAGCCGATCACAACGTGGTTAGGAATAGGTTTGTCCAAGATCATGAATTATTAGGTCATCGAATAAACGACATATACATTAATTATATTTGATCGCAAGATACTTTGCAATGTCGATCAATGATTAAGTAACCAGCTACCTAGATAGAATAATAATGGTTTTAACACGACACTTATAGTACCTACTTACAGGCTTATCAATCATCTCTTCTAGCCTTTGTTGGACACTGACGCCTTTTTTCTCACGGATTAACACGTAAACGTTGTCGATATCCTTGCAACTATACAGCAGCTTTTCGAGAATCACCTAAAATAATATAAAAGTGGAATATAGTAAAATAGAATAATAGAAGAGGTTTCATCGGATTTTTAGGATTTGATAATTGATACATGATAATGACGATTGCAGGCGCGGTCGCAGCCAAAGACTTTGGGAGGAGGGGGGGTCATATTAATAGTAAAATAAGTTGAGCACACAATTTACTGCACAATTATTTTTTTGTAAATTTTCTATTTTTAGGGTGTTTGTCAATTTGACGTGTACGATTTTTGGGGGGTCGTGACCCCCTACGACCCCCCGCCCTCGGACCGCCACTGAACAATTGTATGTATTTCCTTTTCGATATTGTTTGACCCAACGTTTCGATGGACAAAAATCGAGTAAAGTTGAAGCAGCTGTAGGCAACTACCAGTGAGTGGCACCACCAAAATTAGAAGCGGGCAAGATGGAAAGTGATCGCAACGCTCTCAACGATCACTTTTCACATCCCGTTTTTCTTAAATAACGCTGTGAAACTTGTTTTTTAAAATCTCCTCGCTGAAAGCTTGATTAAATTGATTAAATGACAGTTATTTTAAAACTGATTCTGCGATTCTATAGTATTATGGATTTTGTTTACCTATTGTAATATTTTATCCTTTCTTTATACAGCTACCAATTTTAGTATTATTATTTTTTAGTTTTTTTTGCCTCGAATTTATTTTCAAAAAAATATTCAGATATTTTTTTACCTTTCCAAGGAAACCAGTAGCGCCTGTAATGAAGACGGACTTTCCCGCGTAGAAGTCAGATATTGGTACGTAGGCGATGGACTGTACGGGAGTTTTCATTGCTGAGTCCATTATCTGGTATATTTCATAAATATCTGAAAGAAAGATTCATTTATTCTATTTGGGATGTACTTAAGCACTTTAAAATAATACCTGGATGACCGAGCTTTTTTGGTTAGAAAAAAAAGGAATTAAATGGTCTAAAAAGAAGAAAATAAACTTTAAATTAAATCGATCCCATCAATTTATTACATTATACAACTAATTTATTAAAACAATATAAAAGTTTGTCGCGAGAAATACAATTTTATGAAGGACATAAGTACATTTTTCTTAGAATTACTACACTTTACATTTATTAGTTATTGTACATACATATTGCATTCTTGTTTATTTAGTATCTCCCGACAAGCTTTTATAATATTTAAATAAATTAGTTGTATAATGTAATAAATTGATGGGATAGATTTAATTTAAAGTTTATTTTCTTCTTTTTAGACCATTTAAATAAAAGCTTGTTTTTAAAAATGTTTTTTGTACTATTAATTAATTTATTTTTTAGTCGGTATATCATGTTGAAATTTAGAACGGTCTTTCATAATTGAACGCGTATACAACATTTCATGTCTGTACTGCTAACCATTGAGGAGTTCTCTAGTCAGGACCCAATCCTGAGTGCAGCAACCATGTCACGGTAAAACTTAAAACCGGCTATCATAATAAAACGCGTACACAAAATTTCGTGTCTGTGCTGCTAAACATTGAGGAGTTTCCTAGTCAGGACCCAACCCTGAGAGCAGCAACCATGTCACGGTAAAACGTAAAACCGGCTATCATAATAAAACGCGTACACAAAATTTCGTGTCTGTGCTGCTAAACATTGAGGAGTTCCCTAGTCAGGACCCAACCCTGAGAGCAGCAACCATGTCACGGTAAAACTTAAAACCGGCTATGACAATAAAACGCGTACACAAAATTTCGTGTCTGTGCTGCTAAACATTGAGGAGTTCCCTAGTCAGGACCCAACCGTGAGTGCAGCAACCATGTCACGGCAAAACTTAAAACCAGCTATCACAATAAAATGCGTACCCAAAATTCGTGTCTGTGCTGGTAACCATTGAAGAGTTCCCTAGTCAGGACCAAACCCTGAGTGCAGCAACCATGTCACGGTAAAACTTAAAA
Organism: Amphipyra berbera; assembly: GCA_910594945.2. NCBI lineage: Eukaryota > Metazoa > Arthropoda > Insecta > Lepidoptera > Noctuidae > Amphipyra > Amphipyra berbera. Next base: position 18,556,418 of record OU343126.1, on the reverse strand, counting down.
CAGGCTATCATAATAAAACGCGTACACAAAATTTCGTGTCTGTGCTGCTAAACATTGAGGAGTTTCCTAGTCAGGACCCAACCCTGAGAGCAGCAACCATGTCACGGTAAAACGTAAAACCGGCTATCATAATAAAACGCGTACACAAAATTTCGTGTCTGTGCTGCTAAACATTGAGGAGTTCCCTAGTCAGGACCCAACCCTGAGAGCAGCAACCATGTCACGGCAAAACTTAAAACCAGCTATCACAATAAAATGCGTACCCAAAATTCGTGTCTGTGCTGGTAACCATTGAAGAGTTCCCTAGTCAGGACCAAACCCTGAGTGCAGCAACCATGTCACGATAAAACTTAAAACCGGCTATCATAATACAATGCGTACACAACATTTCGTGTCTGTGCTGTTGAGCGTTGAAGATTTCCTTTATCTGGAGCTAATCCTGGATGTCGATTCAGGTCATGCTTACCAAAAAAATGTATTGTCATCGGAAATGAACCAACATTTTTAAATTCAACTCCTTAGGATAAGAGGAAGTGATTCAAAATTCAGTTGCAAGATTTCAATCGGACATACATACATACAAACATTGCAAGTTAAATAAAAGCGTATAAAAAGAAAAATAAATTATAAAAGCTTGTAAAAAAAAAGAAGGAACTTAAAAAAAAGGGAAAAAAATAATCAGCAGGACTCGAACCAGGGTTTTCAGGTTTTCGTGACCACCCGATGTCCCACCTGAGCTATTATAACATTGTAAACGGTGGCGAAATTTACTTTCGTATTCTAATGATATTGTAGCAGCTTTTCATTGCCTAAAAACACGGATAAAACGACTTTTTTTTAAATGAAACCTAGCTAGATCGATTTATCGCCCCCGAAACCCCCTGCATACTAAATTTCATGAAAATCGTTGGAGCCGTTTCCGAGATTCAGATTAAATATATATACAAGAATTGCTCGTTTAAAGGTATAAGATTAATGAAAATAACAACAAAAACTGTTTAAGGCACAGTTCAAAAATAATGCTTTCCAGAACAAAATAATAGTTGCACTTTAATTATAATATTGTTAGAAAGAAAGAAGAAAGAAAAAGTATTTATTTTCCGCCCACGCGGACGCACAGGACAGAAGTGAATATACAATTTTAAAAAAAAAGAATGATTTATTAATCTAAAAACGAATTACATGAATTTCATAAAAAATATTATCAAACTTAGCAAAATTACAATCTGAGGAACAAAATCATCACCTATTAATATAGGAAATCAACAAGAGAATAATGAGATACAGAGATACCAGATTTCACCGAACGGCTGACGGTCAGAGCTTCCGCACGCAACGCAGTCCAAACAAAAGGTAACCCTGACCCGTTGCCTGCGGTAGCTTTATAGTGACCGCCCCCCCCCCCGCGTCCCTGGACCGGAGAGTAGTATCCAACAATATAATAATAATCATCTTCCTGCCCTGGTCCCAAGTTACTTGTGGTCGGCGCAATATGTTTTCCTCTTCCATTATTCCCTGTCAGCCGTCTCATTATCATTTACTGCCTTATCTTTCATATCCTCCCTCACACAATCCATCCATCTTTTCTTTGGTCTCCCTCTCCCCCTCCATCCATCAACATTTATATTCATCACTCTCTTAGTCACATGTGTAAACAACATTAAGTATTCTGTTCTATTATTATTATAAAAACAGTAACTAATTTGATATTAACTTGTAAACGGAAATTCGTAATATTATTTTGCTATTGATTAAAGTATCTCAATTGTCTAAACATTGAATTATTCGATCGGATTTACAGACGGGGATTCGTTTTTCAACCGTCGAGTGATACAGACGTAGTCCTTAGGTGTAAAACTGTGTTAAGGAATATTACTGTGTACCTAGCATTAGTGTTGTAAAAATAAACTATAATATAATTAATCGAAGTGTTTAGTTATTTCTATCCTGATGCAGTAAAGTATTATTGGAGGTTTTATCATCTCAGAAGTGGGATAAACCTAAATCGATATTGAGATAATATCGTGCACCAATAAAAAGTACGTAAGTGTTTAAATTATTTTATTATTAAAAATATTTTTTTTTCTTTTTTTTTTTCTACCTACTTTTTCCGTTACGCTGTTATATTTATGTAAATTATTGAAAACCGTCACTTATCCAGTACTACTTTAAATTCTATTCTAAACTAAGTTTAACAATAAACCTATTATAGAAATTATAAACAACCGCTTTATAATTTATATTATTATAAGATAAAATAAACGTTGGGTACTGCTTTCCTAATTAAATTTGACACTCATTTTTATTCTGGCAACAGTACCTATTATTGGCCGATAGACTACAAGTGAACAATAATTGAATTAATGGGATTCAATTCATTATATTATGTTAATTATTTATTTATTTTTATTATTTTATGTCTAAGTACTTATTATTATAACCTATTTCTTTACCTAGAAACTAAAATATTTTTTATTTGGTCGAGGTTGTGCGGAGATGCCTAAGCGTAGACGAAATAAGAACAGAACAAATGGCGAATCATCACGAAGTCGAAGCAGCTCTCGCGAATCACAGCTATCACGCAGCACGCAGCGCGAAAGGCATCGCTCGAAGAAAGCGAGACGCAACAGGAGAAAGAATCTTACTGAGCGCGATGGTTCTAAGCAACGGGCATCGACATCTAGCCGTCGCAGTAGACAGCACCGAAGGCCATCATCATCATCCAGTGAAGGTGATCACAGGTCAAGACCCGAGTCAAGGTATGCTGAATCGCAGATTAACTTTCTTGATAAATTTATCAATGCTATGAAGGATTTTAAGGGTAATAGCAGTAACGAGCGGGAAAAATTTCCAGCACTTAATAATGTGTTGCCAGAATTTGATCCACTATGTAAAGAGCAGTCCGTAGATTCTTGGATACATAAAATCGAAGAATGTGCAGAGATTTACAGTTGGGACGATAAACATATAATTCATTACGCTTTACAAAAACTAACTGGAGTTGCAAAGACCTGGTACCAGGGGCTACCTACGTTGTTATACTCTTGGGCCGAATGGAAGGTTAAGTTAAGGGAATCATTTCCTTCACGAGACAATTATGCCGAGTTATTAAATGAAATGTTGAGTAAAAGAGTTAAATTTGGAGAGTCGCTAGAACTATATTATTACTCTAAAATGAATTTACTTAATAGGTGCGAAATATCAGGTAAACGAGCAGTAGACTGTTTGTTATATGGCATAGACGATAGAGGTGTTCGGTTGGGGGCCCAATCAACTGGGTTTACGGAACCTGAACATGTGCTAAAATTCTTAAAATCTGTTAAATCTGAGCAGAACAAGACTTTAAATGACACAACTAACAATAAAGATAAGCGTAGCAAACCTCTCGCAACTAGTAGCAATAACACACCTAATAGTAATATCTTGCAAAAGGACAATAGGTTCGAAAATGTAAAGTGCTACAATTGTAACGAGAAGGGACACACATTTTACCGGTGCTCAAAGCCAAAATTGCGATGTAGCAATTGTAAACTAATGGGTCATTCAACGTCTAGCTGCCCTAAGACCAATCAAAGTGGCGGAGAAGCCACTGGCACCACTAAAATGTTTTACAAGTAGAAACTTTTGGAAATACTAGTTCTAAATACAAAATGCCTGTCAAAATAAACAATGAAATTCTTACTGGTTATGTAGATTTAGGGAGTGAAGGGACTTTGATTCGTCTTAGCGATGCTCAACGTCTGGGGCTGAACTGGACCCCAACGGTAGGACCCATGCTTAGGGGGTTTGGTGGTACTCCGTATTGTCCGATTGGTGCGACTTTGTGCACGGTAGAAATTCAGGGTTTAAAAGAAAAGGACGTAGAAATACTTATTGTAGACGACCATCTTTTAAACGCTCCGCTGTTAATAGGCCACACGTTCACCGAACGACCATCTGTCAATATTTTCAAAACCTGTTCAGATGTTATATTCAAGAAAACTAAGGAAACCTCAATTGTAAAATATCCACTATTCTGTTCAGCTGACACTATTATAAACAGTAATGAAATTAAAACCGTTCCAATAAAAACCGATACTGAATATACCGGACATATTTACGTACAAGGTACATTAAGGGGACGTGAGGGTGAAGAGTATTACTTATTGCCCGGTGAGTATATTCTAAACAGCGGTGTAGGGTTCGTGCTAATTCAAAATGTTTGCTCTAAGAGTTTAAAATTTAACAAACAAGATCTAATAACACGTAGCATTGTTGTCGATGAAGCTTTACATGTGAATAGGGTCGAATTAAATTGTGAGTCCGTTTTAGATGAATCATTATTAAAATGTGGAGAGGGTTTAACCGTGCAGCAAAAAGAATTGTTGAAATCAATAATTGGTAAATATCCAACGTGTTTTTCTAATGGACTTCATGACTTGGGATATGCTAAGGAAACGGAAATGGTGATTCATTTAAATGACTCTGAACCAGTTGTGTACCGCCCATACAGACTATCTTATAGTGAAAGGCAATTAGTAAGAGAAATGGTAAAGGAGATGTTAGATAGCGGTATAATTAAAGAAAGCAACTCTCCTTACGCAAGTCCAATAGTTTTAGTGAATAAGAAATCAGGGGAAAAACGACTTTGCGTAGACTATCGCGCGCTGAACCGTAGGACAATACGAGAGCACTACCCGTTGCCTCGAATCGAGGATCAACTCGACTTACTCACTGGTAGTTCAATCTTTGCAAGCCTTGATTTAGCCTCGGGCTATTACCAAATACCAATAGCGGAGCAGTCGCGTGACAAAACGGCATTCGTAACACCAGATGGGCAATATGAATACTGCAGAATGCCGTTTGGTCTCGTGAATGCTCCATCAGTATTTCAACGAACAATGAACAGGGTTATTCGGAATTCCTCGGTTAGTTCGTATGTGCTTTTATACATGGATGATATTTTGATCCCAGCTAGCTCGTTCGAACAGTTAATATCCCGATTAGAGGAGGTTTTAGCACTTTTAAAAGATAATGGTCTTACTTTGAAATTGAGTAAATGTAATTTTTGTTTCGAAAGAATAGATTATCTTGGCTATGAAGTGAGTGCTAAAGGTATAAAGCCAGGATCTGTAAAGACTGAAGCTATTTCTAAATTTCCCGCACCTAAGAATGTTCATGAGGTTAGGAGATTTCTAGGACTAGCTAGTTATTTTCGAAGGTTTGTTAAGGGTTTCGCTTTAATTGCTCGTCCACTGACTAGCCTCTTAAAAAAGGATTCTCCTTGGAAGTGGGGTGAGGAGGAATCTAGTGCGTTTAAGGCTTTGCAATCATGTCTTGTAGAAAGACCTGTTCTCGCCATATACAACCCAAAAGCTGAAACACAGCTACATACAGACGCGAGTAAGTCTGGGGTGGCGGGAATTCTCCTACAAAAAGATGAGACTTCATTACTTAGACCTATTGCTTACTATAGCCGACAAACGACATCCGATGAACAGAAGATGCACTCCTTCGAACTTGAAACATTAGCTGTTATTGCCTCATTATGCAAATTTAGAGTATATTTACTAGGAATAAAATTTAAAGTAGTGACAGATTGCAATGCCTTACGTACTACACTGACTAAACGTGATATGATACCCCGGATCGCTCGTTGGTGGATTCAGTTCCTAGAGTTCGATTGTGAGATAGAATATAGGTGTGGGGAGAAAATGGCTCACGTAGATGCCCTTAGTAGAGCAGCTATCGAAAATGACCAGAACGAACATCATGTACTTGATATCTTAAATATAAATACGGATGACTGGCTTATCACAGTTCAACAATCTGATGACGAAGTAAAACGAATTGCTAGTATACTAACCGATCCAAAAACTAAAGAAAATACGGAGATTTTTAGAAATTACAAATTGAAAAATGGGCGTGTTTACCGTGTTATAGACGAAAATACGGAACGGTGGGTGGTTCCGAAGGGTGCCCGGTGGCAAATCTTAAAAAGTAACCACGATGATGTAGGGCATTTTGGATACGATAAAACACTCTCTCGTATAAGATCCTCATATTGGTTCCCAAAGATGCGGCGTTTTGTGAAGAAATATGTTTCTGCTTGCTTGGGGTGCGCGCACCATAAAATCCCAAGCGGTACCTTGACTGCTGAACTGCACCCCATTCCTAAAGTAGACATCCCCTTCCATACAGTTCACGCAGACCACCTGGGACCTTTCATACGAACCAAACGGGGAAACATGTACATTCTAGTCATAGTCGATGCATTTACTAAATTTGTAAACATTACTGCAGTACGAAATACAAAATCATCTACCAGCATAAGGATCTTTCGCGAGCACATAAGCTATTTTGGTGCACCTAGCCGGCTAATTACTGATCAAGGCACGAGTTTCACTAGTGGTAATTTTAAATCGTTTGTAGAGTCAACCGGAATTAAACATGTTTGTAACGCTGTGGCTACGCCTCGCGCGAATGGCCAGGTAGAAAGATATAATCGGACTATCTTGGCGGCACTTGGTGCGATGAATCATGATAAATCTAACGGCATTTGGGATGAACATCTACCTCAAATTCAATTAGGTATAAATACGACGATACATGCTACGACAAAAAAGACCCCAACCGAGCTACTCTTTGGTCGCACTGCTACCAACCCATCCGAAGGTATATTGAATGACGTGATAAATAATGTAGCTTCCGATACCAGTCAAAATACTTTAGAGGATATTAGGGCAACTGCATGTGAACGTATTAGGGTACAACAAGATAAAGATATAAAACGGGTAAACAAAAACAAAATAAGAAAAGTTCAGTTTTCCGAGGGTGATTTAGTAAGAGTTATTAGAGCACGTACAGGCATTGAAGGCCAATCTAAAAAGCTTGAACCCAAATGTCAAGGCCCCTATCGCATCAAGAAAATCCTCCCCAATGATAGGTTTGTTATAGAGGATACACCGATCACACGAAAGGGCAAGCGATACGAGGCTGTGGTGGCCATTGACAAATTATTCCCTTGGTTAGTTTTTCAAAAGCCTTCGTCATCCGAATCTGAGAAATCAGACAATGATGATAGCAATACTGATAATTAAGAATACTTACACTGATTGAAAGTAACCAATTAAGTATAATTGTGTACATATAATGACGTTTAGGTACTTTGGTACGATACGAATAACTATTTTTAAGTGATTCAAATTACATTCGTTAATGACATATACAAGTTGATGGTATTCACATTAATCGTTGTACAAGCCAGGTCACGGGATTGGGTTGACCCATGGTTTGACCTTCGGGATTTACGTACTATGAAGGTACTTAAACCAAGTAACTAGCGTTAAAATCATGGGTGAACTTATTTTCTGGGGCGTGTACTCCCGATTATAGATGTGCCAGGTCACTGGCCATTATGAATTAAGTGCCAGGTAACGGGCTGCGCCAGGTCACGGGCGACTATAATTTAAATGCCAGGTCATGGGCTAAGCCAGGTCAAGGGCTGAGCCAGGTCACGGGCTGAGCCAGGTCACGGGCTGAGCCAGGTCACGGGCTGAGCCAGGTCACGGGCTGAGCCAGGTCACGGGCTGAGCCAGGTCACGGGCTGAGCCAGGTCACGGGCTGAGCCAGGTCACGGGCTATTTCATATGTTCTAAATTTTATGTGTTTAGGTAACAGACACCACTTATCATATAAGAGCAATGATTGTTATGAGTTTATGTAAGCAATTCTGCTAACAAGAATTTATTTTATAATTAACTCTAGATTTTTTTTATTATAATTTGTTATTTAAATTATTATCCATAAATATGTTTATTAGAATAATTCATAAATTATGTAATTGGAATTGTTTATGAATGTAGCACAATGTACAATGTAAGCAGTCAATCTAACGAGAGGACTCGTTGGTTGGCGGATGGCCGAGCTGTAAACAACATTAAGTATTCTGTTCTATTATTATTATAAAAACAGTAACTAATTTGATATTAACTTGTAAACGGAAATTCGTAATATTATTTTGCTATTGATTAAAGTATCTCAATTGTCTAAACATTGAATTATTCGATCGGATTTACAGACGGGGATTCGTTTTTCAACCGTCGAGTGATACAGACGTAGTCCTTAGGTGTAAAACTGTGTTAAGGAATATTACTGTGTACCTAGCATTAGTGTTGTAAAAATAAACTATAATATAATTAATCGAAGTGTTTAGTTATTTCTATCCTGATGCAGTAAAGTATTATTGGAGGTTTTATCACATGTGTTTCATCCCCCCTCATCACTGATATTAATATCTTAATTATAAATAGTAGAAGGGCATTTCTGTTTTCTTTTTCCGGTTTTAGCTGTAGGTATTCAGTAAATGTATGTCATTTATTACAAGTAACACTTCAAAACAAGTTGAACGTTTTAATAATAATTTTATTAATTTGGTTTAAAATACTAATTTACAATACGATTTTTTGTTATTTTAGGAAAATCAAAAGTTTTTCCGTGATTGTAATCAGTTTTAAAATGAAAAATTTAAAAATTTAAACATAATATTTTTGAAGTATCGTTTAAAGTCAGAGAGTCTTCAGACGATTCATCATCGAGTGAGGGTTCGGGTAAGCAATCAGGTTAATTATTAGTTAGGATGGGAGAGAAGACTACCAACCGTGATATTCTTCAGGAAGAATTTTTTGTTTCACAATCCGCAAAGATCTTTCTTTTTAGCTTCACCTATTTATTTATTTCTCTTCACAATAGGTTACATATATCAACACCTGCAAGGAATAACATTGTAACTCAGTTTGAGGCAATTATGGGTTACAATCATATTCATGCTGTTAAAAAAAACTCTTTTTTTTTGCACTCACCCTTGTGTCTAAACTCCTTCAGGTAAAGGATTTATACAGTGTAAAAACTTTGCATGTGAGGGTCAACTGCTGTTAATAAAAGGGTATATTTAGTTACACATCATCATCATGATCATTGTTTATGCTCGCCATTTTTAATATAACATTGTAATACGAGATACAGTCTTGTTCTTGAAAATTATTGTTTTGTTATATAAGCTACTGATTTTAACTGCTTTTACACTATATGCGATTGTATGTCTGAGTTACAATGCCATTATATACAGTTTATATTGTGGAATGTCGTTGTAACTCACAAAAAGTCCTAAACTATATATATTTTTAATAATATAATCATATCAAAGTGTAGCTATTTCCTCATTGATTAAAATTTTCAAGTTTGGTTGCCTCTAAGACAACCGAAAACAGAGATTTTTTTGTATCTTTAACGCGCTTTCCTCTAAAGTTACTAAATATTAGTTACAATGTTACTCCTTGCAGGTGTCGATATTTTGATTAAGCTTACTAGTTACATAGCTAGTGCAACCTGTTTTGTGAGAGACTGGTGCCTGAGATAGGTTGCTAAAACGTGTATTACAAGTCACCAGTGCCCCACTCCACGGACTGTACACTGAGCTTATAGGTGGTAGGTTTGTTGAGTCACCGCAGTCAACAGCACCGTGAAGATGAAGGAAGGCGGGGCGAGCGGCGCGTCATCAGCTCCGCGGTCAGCCGCGCGCGCCTTCATACCGGGAGTCAGCTGTTGCACCCGACCAGGCACGGCTGCGCTCGCGCATATTAGCATTTTAATTGTTTGACCGATCGACCGTTTTTACATATTCTCAATTTATTTTATATTACCAATACAATCATATTATACAGTCCACTATTTTATTTATTACTCCACCACGAGCTAGCGTCGTGACAAGGTTATATTATTATGTACCATAGCTCGGAGAAAAGAAACACAGTAAAAATAAAAGTAGAACCAAACAAACCAATATAAAATAATGAATAATAAGGTCCAATAATACAATATAATAATATAAGGTACAAACGGTACCGGTTACAGATAAATTCCATCATATTGCGGTGTGTGTGTGTGTGTGTGTGTGTGAGTTTTTCGATACTAATATTATAAAGAGGAAAGATTTGTATTTTTGTATGTAACGAATAAACTTAAAAACAACTAGACCGATTTCAAAAAATATTTTCCCGTTAGAAAGCTACATTATCACTGAGTATATAGGCTATAGCTATATAGCTATAATATTAAATATTATTTAATATTGGGATAAAACTTTTTACGCGGGCGGAGCCGTGAGGACACAGCTAGTATGTAATATTTGTGTTACGAGTGCGTGTCTGTGTGAATATGTGCGTGGGTGTGTGTATGTGCGTGTGGTTGTAAGTGTTTATGGCTCAAGCACAGCTGGCTAGGGTATAGGGTAATCAAGATACAGGGCGTATTAGGTTTTTAGTTTCATCGTAATTTAGGGATTTTAACCATTTACTTATTACGGTTTTGCATTTAGACCTACATAAAGGGTAGACGGATAAAATGTTATTCATCTTATTGTATACGTACGTAGGGACCAAGGAAGCAAAAGAAATTGTGTGATAGGCTTGTACGAAAACCCACCGACTAGACAGTGCCTTTCCTTCGTTTGTTCTTAGTCAAATCTGGATCATATGGTAAGATAGTGTTTTTTGAGTACTATTTGAAGTCAGAAGGTCTGCCTGACCGTAAGGACATCCCATTATTTACATAGTCCTAATGGAGGGAAGCGGTAGGGGAGTCCAGCACTGACTTTCAGCACTGCTCGCTGTACCCTTTCCAGTTCTATAATATGGGATTTTGCTGTACCTCCCCATGATGATATGCAGTAATCTATAATCCCATCAAAAACATAAATGTAAAATGGGAGCTAAGTTCAATAATAAGAATATGCGTGGTTGTCGACTTCGCCGACAAAAAATTGAGATCTAAATGGGTGCCAAGTTCTATAGATAATCCTGAAATTTATTTACATAAAGCAGATATCTTAGGATAAATTGAAGCTCAAGTTTGACTTGGCTTTTATAGTTTTAGATATTTTATTTTAGTTAACCTTTATTTATAGAAGAATGGTTTTCATTACAGTTAGTGCAAATCGTGGGCGTAGGTGGAGAACTAAATAACTGACAAATTCAAAGTTCCGAGAAAATCGCGTTTTTGTAACATTAAAATTCATAACTTTACTTGTAAGAACAATTTTTCGTAGTCGTTTTTATATGTTGTATATCTTTATCATTTTCATCTTTTGGGATAATTTTTCAAACTTTAATTATAACCGTCAATAAGAAAAAAAATAAAAACTAGTTATCCAATTTTCCCCCTACCTACCTTTCGGAATATAATGTAATTAGTTATTTATTCCTATCAGTTGTTTAGTTGTTATTTGTCCCACGTATGAAATCAATTATTTAATACAACAAATTGAAAGTGCAGAAATGAATAAGTACCTACACTTATTAATTTCTGCCTAAACTTTATTGACGTGGTCGCACCATATGTTGTAGTGGCAAAATTAAATAAGATACTTTGTTCAATTGTATCGTTACTCAAGTAAAGATAAATTACGAGTTATTGATTTATGTCTCGAGTTATTTATTTTTGCTTCTCCGATTTAACATGAATATAACGATATATAAATTTTTACCTGGGTTCATTACATTAGGATATTGTTTTATTGACTTAAGATATTTAAACGTGAGTAAGACTAAAAGGTGCGGGAATTTTTTGGCAACAAGAAAATTCATAAAAGTCAATTTCGACAAAAGTGTTAGTTATTTAGTTCTCCACATACGCCGACGAAATAAAGTTTTCATAAAAGTTATAACACAACATAAAATTCGCACTAGATTTAGAAAAAAAATGCAAAATTAGTTTTATTTGTCTTGTAAAATGACTTTTTTGCCTTTACGATAGTGTACCTAATTAGAATAAAAATATATGTAGAATCTATAGATGAATGACCGATTCCTATAATTTACGAAGCGTTACTGGATAAAATTGAGACTTGTATCTTTACCGATAATGAAGCAAAGACCCCGTACAGAAATAACTATAACAGGTAAAATTAGCTTACTAGCCTTTTTATATGGTTACTTTAGCAATAAAAAAATGCTGCTATTAGTAAACAAAACGATTCGTTTTTATTTATAGGAACCGGGCATAAATAATTAATTTATAAAAATCGATTCTATCTATCGATTTGTGAACCGACGTCATTTTTGTAAATCATATTTTTTATAAAAAAGATGACAGTATCTATGTGTATAGTAATAAAAAAAAATACCTTAGATGTCAGTTCAGCAAAAACTAAAATAAACCACAGTAATATGTGTAGGTACTTATGTGCGTTTCGGCTAGATGCGGTCACTGTCGTTAGCAAATGAACACTGTTATAATAACGAGTGTTGTTATAAATATATATATTTTGTACACTAAAATTAATATAGGTCAAAGGCCAAACTTCTAGATCACTCTGAAGTTCGGCGAGTGGTTGCGGAGTAGCAAACCTAGTAACACCATTTTAGACCACCGGCCGACCATTTTAGAGGCCGATTCCTATGATTTACCGAGCGTTATTAGTTAAAATTAAAACTTTACACACAAATCCAATCTCAGGACTCTACAAACCTCACAAAACAAAGTTATCAAGACATTGTTCAACTATGTCAATCTTACTAGCACAGAAACTGTATACAACGAAACACAAACATTTAACTTAAGACAACTTTACACATATACAACATGCATTTTAGTAAAAAAGATTTTAATAGGTAAAATACATTCTGAAATAAAACTCACAAAAAGGACATACCAACACAACCTCAGAAACACTAACAACATTACACTACGGAAACCTAGAACAGAAGAAGAAGGGATAGCCAGAAACCCAGAAAACCAGAAACCCAGAAGGAATATTATGTTTGAGGGGGCACAATTATTTAACGACCTGCCTAATGAAGTCAAGGATTGTGAGTTAATTGGTTTTAAATCTAAGCTAAAAAAAAGTTTATGAATATGATAGATTTAAGAAACCCGTCTGACACTAATTTGTTACACTTTATTATTATAAGTTATAAATGTAAACTCATTTCAAGTGAACTCTGTTCTTTATGAGAAATAAATTCTTTATACCTAACTCTTGTATCTTTACCTTCAAGTGACACAATCAAGTATTTACCTATACAAAAAACTAAACGCCATAACGCACATTGGCTCTTCAAAATAGTATCAGGGAAAACGATTCAACAGACAAAGGAGAAAAAATTGTCAAATTTTGTTTCGGTTGATACAATGGCCTACAAAATGAGAGCAAATTAAGTGTGGGGTTCAAGCGCCACAAAAATGCTTTCAAAAATTTGAAACCTAGCTCAAACGACGCAGAAAAATTCGCTGATTCCAAATATGTACCTATCAAAAAAATATCAAAAACAAATGTCGTCTAGCTAGACCAATTAATTAGCCTTTCAACCGTCGATTTACATATATTATTCATTTTGAAGATCAAAACGGGTCTACAAATCCAATACCGGGTGTGTGAGGATGACATTGTAGCATACCTTCATAAATTATTTTTTATCACTGGTTGGCCATCTAAATTCTCATCTGAAATTTAAATATAGTGACGCCTGTATAGTAAATACAGTTATGCCTGTTTCTCATTGGGGTAGGCAGAGACTAAAGATTTCCACCTGCTATGATCCTGACACACCCTTTTCGCTTCATGTACATTCATTAACGTTCTCATGCATGCTCGTCGGTTTAAGGTGCTACTAACCTGGCCCTTTTTAAGAACGTCCGCGACTTGTTCGTGGTACGTTCGCCGAGGTCGGCCCCTTCGAACTGTTCCATCCACACACGCCTTGTAGGTACATTTTTTTGAATGATTTTTCAATTTCTCAGATTCCTCTCGTCGAAGGGACGGAGAGTTATGAATGAATGAATTCTTTATTCCACCTAAAATAGAGTACAAACATTATGGTTTAGCTATTTAGTGGTTTTGCGCACCAATTTGCATAGTACCACTTCGAATCACACCAATAGTTGTTCTGCCTAGCCTTTTCCCAACTAAGTTGGGGTCAGCTTCCAGTCTAACCAGATGTGGCTGAATACCAGTATAGAATAATTAATTAATTGTCATTACGTCATCACCATTTTGTATTTACGAGGCGGATGTCTACAATAAAGACAATAACACGTTGATTTTACTATCTTAGGTAGATCAGATACTAAACTACGTGGGGCAAGGTCCCACACAAGGAGAGGTCGTCTGCCGGGGTTGCGGTGCATGCCCGTGGCCCGGCCAATGTTCAGGTAGAGGAACACCGTGGGTTTTTAGTCGGTAAGAGTCCGGCATAACCGTCGCCTTCCCCGGGCGAAGGGTAACGATGAGGATTTTCACAGGATAAAAAAAGAAAAGAAATGTAGGTATCTACTAAATTACTAAACTAACATCTTTTGAATGCGGATTTACGAAGCGTTACTGGTTAAAATAGAGACTTGTATCTTTACCGATAATGAAGCAAAGACCCCATACGGAAATAACCATAACAGGTAAAATTAGCTGACTAGCCTTTTTATATGGCCAGTTTGGCAATAAAAAAATGCTACTATTAGTAAACAAAACGATTCGTTTTTATTTATAGGAAATATATCACTGTACAAGAATGGAAAATGTATGTGACCACGCAATAAAAGAAGAAAAAAAGTTTCATGGTCACGACGCCGTTCTTGATGATATAATATAACACAAACGACATATCAGACGAGAGTGAAAATGAATACGAGAGTGATCATTAAAATGATGACGATGCAATATCCGGCGTAGAAGAATTGTAATATTTTTTTTATATTTGAATTTTATATGATCTCAGACTTCTCAGTCACACTTAAATAATATGTACACATACTCATTACTCATACATATCATAGCTGGCCTTTATTTTAACAATTTTTGCTTATTTAGTTTTATTTTATTTTTAAACTAGAATACCTCTCCCACTTATGGTATGTACCTACCTAAAACATAACAAAATACATTTTTTAAAAGTTTTTTGTCTGACTCTTCTTTTGGTGATCACTCACACAAATGCAAGACTCAGCTTAGGCCTCGCGGACTGTATACCCCCGAGCATTGTCTTTCGTAAGGTTAAGGATGCGTTCTTAAAATGTAATTTATGTGGTTTGTTTTTGTTTACAGTAAAATACTTTTCAGAAATAAATGCAGCAATGCTCAATGCATGCAGCAATGATGTTGCAAGCGTGATGTTGCCAAAATATCATTGTTAACTTTAGCGGATGATGGTTTCAAAGCATAGGAATTGTCTTTTTCAAATAAAGAAACAATTATAGTTAGAAGGTGACTACCTAAGTTTTTTTTTCTACAATTCGTCGTTGTGCAGTGAAAGCCTCGTAAAGCATAAATTCATTTTTATTTTTTGTTATTCATTTGGTGGGTAGAAATCCTAATCCTGGGTCCGTTCGTTTTGCCCCCGGTTTCGATTGCCCCCGTTCGTTTTGCACCCGATTAGAAACAAATGAATATCAATGTTTTTTGGCAGATTTGGACTAAGTACTGTTGACGATAAAATAAAATTGTTTAAGAATTTAATAATTTATCTATACGTGTATGTTAATGAAACAGTCTTAAAAAATAAAAAGCTATCGATATAACTATAAGCTTTTAGCTATAGCGAGCAAGCTTATAGCTATATCGATAGGTATTTGGTTTAAATTAATTTCCACTAGCTAATAAAGCAACACGAGGCAAATGGATATGATTTATCCAAATAGAATGCAATCAAGAAAATTGGCTTCCATCCGCTGCGTCAAAATTATGCTCGAAGCAATTAAGAAGCAAAAACTTAAGCATATTTACAGATTTGTCATAAAACAATCTCATTGCTTCCTTGATTCAATACGTTATTAAAGAAAATTTCGTTTTGGCCGTGTTTAAATCTATTCATTAAATAAATCTTATAATGAATCTTATAATTCAATTATGAACCCTGAAACCTCATCGATATCATTATCAATACATTTTTATTTAACCATCTCTACAAAACACAAATTATTTATTAGCGCGCCAACTACCCTTCTAAAGATTGAAACGTCTTCTAATTAATTGTTACGTACTTTTGCTATTTAACACTAGATGACTTTACTTGCAAATATATATTTTATACTAGCTGTGTCCGCACGGCTCCGCCCGTAGCTTATGTTACTCAGTGATAATGTAGCTTTCTAACGGAAAAAGATTTTTTGAAATCGGTCCAGTAGTTTTTAAGTTTATTCGTTACATACAAAAATACAAATCTTTCCTCTTTATAATATTAGAATACATGAAAAGGTTTTATATGAAAAGTCTCCAATAGCCCCTTTATACCTTTTTAATATGTATTGACCGTCTTTGCTCTAAGCTAAGGTCTCAGATTAAGGTTTAGTGCAAAGGTTTTGTGTGTTATTTAAAAATGACGAGTGAAGGTCCTTCGAAAGGGCTGGTGCGGGGAAATTACGAATTTATCAACAATAAACATGGTGGAATAACGTTACTTACCTCATCATCGTTTATGTCTTTTATTAATACACGACCACACACTTGAAAACATATTATTATTATTTCTGTGTAAAGTATAGAAATATCCGGCGAGTAATACAGTTTTTCCACCATGCTTTTTATCTATTTTTTATTTAACTCGAGGCGCTAAAATGCCTCACGTTAAGAACCTATCTTTACTTCTTGTAATATTTTTTTTATTGAATCAAAAGTTATCAACGTTCAGGGTTAATCTATGTCAGCAGTAGATCACGGTTTTTTTAAGGAATTACATGATTTAATTTACTTTGTATAAAAATAGGTAAGTAGGTATGTAGGGTAGGTAAGTAGGGTAAGTTCATATTATTTCAAATAATTTTCATAGCAGGCATTAAACATCCAATATTTTATTATTTTAGTGAAAGCACTTTTGTGTCTGCCAGTAAATTTAATTAAAAATAGGTTAAAACAAAATCGGGTGCAAAACGAACGGGGGCAATTGAAACCGGGGGCAAAACGTACGGACCCACAAGCTTTAGGGCCAAGTCACAAGGGTATGATCACGGCTATCTCCTGAATATCACGAATATTTTCTTTTTTCGTACTTTTTAGAGCGCGATTTTTCTGTAGTAAGAAATACTGTGACTTAATATTTGCAACAGTTCTCTCACCTAAGTTGGGAATCGGACCAACACACTCAAAAACTTAACTAGACTTGGATATATTTAGAGCTGATACATGCACCTAGAGACAGCTCTATACTTAACTAGACTTGGATATATTTAGAGCTGATACATGCACCTAGATACAGTTCTATACTTCATTTATGGGCGACCAAATACGGCCCACCTGAAGGAAAATGGTTGAAACATTAGTATTGCTAATGCACTGCCAACCATAGAGACTAAACATACCCTTCAAATTGGATTATAGCATTGCTGCTTGGTGGCAAAAATAGATGCGGTGGTAGTTCTTCTCTGGACGAACTCTTTCACAACAATCGTCAATACGTACCTACTACAAACAAAATGTAGTACATAAAGTACCTACTGTTTTATTAGAGGGTTTAAGATTCGTCATTCACACAGAAATCTCAATAATAAGGTCATCCAATAACATAATTATAACGACTAAAATAATCATTTTATTGCAGGAAAGAAAGAAAATCAACTTATTAGACGTGCAAATCGACGTAATCATAACAAAAGGTAAAACAGTTGCCTAAATATAATGAACATAGACCTTATAGGTAATATTTAAATTTTAAATTATAAAGGAAAAAAAAATAACGGTTTTATTCACCTACCCCTAGTAGTACCCAAGTACCCATGCAGCATCAGGATTTGAGAATTGAAGGTTGTAACTATTATAATATTGTATTGTCATGGGCATACTGTGGTGTATTCTCATTTTCTCAACATGCACCACCAATCTTGGACCTTTTATTGATACTTACTACTTATACTATTAAGTTACAAACGAATAACTGATATTTTAAATACACTACCGCAATAAAAACCGTTTTATTCCTTTCATATATATAGCTATATATTCATCCCAATTGATATCAGAGGGATTGCAGGGGAACTCCTGTTTGTCGTTAGCTGATAAGGAGCTATACAACGCACGCGCACAGTCTGCCTTCATCTCCCAGGAGTTTGAGGTGAAGAACTCGACTTGATCCCGAGCGAAGATCACTCTGGACTGGATTTTCATGTACCTGGAGATTACGAAAACGATTGTACTTTATTTTTATTGTTATGTTTTAAATTAAGTAGGAGCATATTCCTTCCAGACAGTTACAGTCAGAGATCTTGGGATTAATTTCTGTGAATTCAAAGCGATTAGTTGGTAGATATTCTACATTATGATACTGTTATTATCTCTCCACAAGTAGATGCTTCCAGATCAGTAAAATCCCCCAAGTTCACCCCCTGGGCAACGGCGTAGCGTAGCGTATAAGATATGGGGACGAAGGGGGTAACTGCAGCCGACGTCGCTTGTTGACGACTGCTGTCGACGCGCCGGCGACTACAGTTACCTCTGTGTCATCGGCAAAGTGCCGATCGTCTGTAACAGCCGTTATACGTTTAGAACAAAAGACTAACAGAAAAAACAATCTAGCATAGACGCTTCTTGAATAAAATACCTGTTTAACGCAAAGCCATTTACTATCGCTGTATGTTATTCAAAGCGCCCTAAAATAAATTCGAAAATAAACGTTGTATTTTCAAAAGTTTAATAAAACAAGTCATTTTGAAAACGCTTTAACCCTGCCGGATAGGCGGAAATGAACTGAAGGTACCGTTTTTTAAATTCCATAACTCGGTTGCGTTTGACCCTAGCCGCACCTGATAGTAAGGGCACACGGGTCTAAAATGGAGCACACGAATACAAACAACAAATATATATAGAGGTACTCCCGTATGCCCATCTGTCTCTTACATACACACGACAAAACACAGTAAACTACGTGGTGCTTATAATATAAGGGTGGTAGCTAGCCAGGCGGACCGTAAAGATCCTACCTTGGTAGCAAAAACATTATTCAAGCAAGAAGAACATACTTAGGTTGTTTTCCCTGGGCACGCAGGAATACGTCTGCTACGTATGCAGGCACAGTTTGAAGCAAAAAAGTCAGAATAGACAGCACCAAGGTATTGTTGGTAAATGTGAGCGACATGTACGAGCTGCCATCTAAAAAATAATTGTTACTAATTTAGAAATGAAAGATAATAGGAATAAAATCCCTTAAAAAACTTTTAAGTTAAACGTTCTACACATTACAACGTATCATACTAGGACCGTAATAGGAACCGAACGTGTCATGCACGGCAAAAAATGCTCCGTTCACTACTATGATCACTGCAACGGATCAACCGCGTTCTATTCGGGTATCAACCGCGGTCTGTACGGGTATCAACCGCGGTTTATACGGGTATGCAACGCGTATGATGACCATACCATCCCCGTTTAGTGCCCGTTCTATCGGTTGCTGTACATTTTCTTTAATTGTATAAATATTCATTTTTACGAAGACAATAACTAATATTTTGCGGTACAAACGCGGTGTACACCCGTCGCATGTCAGACACAGAGCATTCCGTCACCTGCAAAATATTCAAGCGAGGAAATTTTGCCGGTTCTACGGTGTCGGTCGGTGACGGAACGGTCTAGGACATTGTCTCATACTAATCCATGCAAAGTTTTTTTTAACCTGGTACGGTTACAGTCCTAGTATGGTACGGTGTAGTGGGCGGAGCCCTTGAAGCTAATTATAAGCGTTTAATAAAGAATGTATCGACAACGGCTTATCGCAGTCCACCGCTGAACGTAGACCTTTCCTAAGATGGAGGTTTTGCCCGTGGACACCACGTTGGGCAGGGACCGAAGACAGTTATCTCTAATCTATAGATATTCTACCGGTATTACCAGTATTTCTATAGAATAAAGGTAACCAGTTTTGGTCCCTGACGTTGGGCATCGAGAAGTACTTCCCGTCTATAACATCAGGAATTTATGGGGCATTCCATTTAGCGCACCAATTTGAATAACACCAATAGTAATAGGAATACTATTGGTGCTATTCAAATTGGTGCACTAAACGGAATGCCTCGAATTTATAAAGGACTGCACTCATGCTACGACGTAGCTAGCGACGTAGTAACGTCTACGCCAGCTACGCAGTTGTAGCAGATAGTCAAACCCTTTGACCCTTTGAGGGCTTATCGAGTAATCGAGTCGAGTCTAGTCATTATTCTTGCATTTTTTATACAAGGGGCGTGTATTTTATTTAAAACGTATTTCATTTTTATAATAGGGTAACAATATTTTTTAGTTTGGAGGAGCAGTTTTAATTACCAGGAAATCCAAGAAAACTCAAGTAATTTTCAACTCACCAAATTCATTCTTAGCTATGGATCCTTTGACAATTTTCAAGATATTTTTCAGTGTAATAGGATTACAGGAACTTGTGCAACAGTTGTACACAGTAACACCGTCTGAACTGTAATATTAAAATGTTACGAGATAATAATTAGTACAACAAGCACAGATATTTCTGTGAATGCAATTGCTGTGAACAAAAAATACAACTCGAAACTGCCGGTATTAAATTGATTGAAAAATGTAGCAGTTTAGCCTACTACTTATTATAATTATATTTAAAAAGAAGTAGGACTTGTAAATCTTGTATAGTAGGATACTATTTGAACAACCTTATTTTTTATATACCATAAACACGAAAAGGGGTCATTGTACTCATCATTATGAACAAATTTTACTACGGGAAAAAATCTGAAAACGGACAAAAATCAGCTGTTCCATATATTTAGGTATGTTCATATAACTCTACAAAATGTATGGAACAACCGATTTTTTTTACAATGACCCTGCCCTGTATGGGCAGCCTCCTATACAGGGTGTGAATGTAATCACGTAATTGCTTCAAATGTCGTGATGTTCTGCTGACATACCGATAGATTAACCTTGCACGGGATACTTTTAGATTCAATTAAACAGTACATTATGATATAAGTGTGCTATTTTGGTCATTACAGTCGAGGTTGATATGTGCGCGCTAGCTGCAGGCGAGTGCGATAAGTGAGCCGAGTGTGTAATGATTAATGCACACACGTTTCATACGACGTTCTTCAACGCGCTTGCGAGGAAATAACAGACTTTAAGTTTATAATACAAAAGTATTTGTAAAAATGGCGCGTGGGTTTCTTTGTAAACATATATAATTAATCTGTGGTGCCCATGGCCGAGTTAGCTATGCGAGCGCAGATGAAAGACAACAGGGCAAACAGCCAAACATTAAAAAAAAAAGATTATTTTTGTGTTTATAACAAATTAATTGTAAGCGAGGTATAAGGAAAACAGCAGGATGCAATGAATGGTAGAAAATAGGCGAGCGAAAGAAAATATTATGCGTTCAAAAAAGAAAAAAGATATGACAGTACCAAATGTGACAACAGTGGCATCGTCCATTGGCCATCGTCCCACATTAAACAATATAATTTTACGCATTGCCTACATTAATTAATGTTAATTTGCTGACAAAAATGAATAATTTAATGAAATGAAATGTTTATTTATGATATTTTAATTAACATAGTTTATTTATTCTCTATTATAATAAAAAGTTTACTATTATTTTGGCGTAAAAACGCTTTGCTAAAATAAAAATGTAAAGTGAAATTCGTAAACATATATCATTAACTTGTGGTACATTTTACCGGACTAGTCCGTAATAAGCTACATTAAGAACCTAAAAGCGGTGCAATAAGAGCCACTTTACGAGCAAGTGTGTTAAAAAATAACTACGAGAAGTAAACATGTGTTCTTAACGTGAGGCATTTTAGCGCCCCGAATGAATTGCGCGGTTATCTCTCGCCACGCCATCATTTAACTCGGGGCGCTACAATGCTTCACTAGAACACATGTTTAATTCTTGTAATTTTTTTTATTGAATCTAAAAGTATCCCGTTCAGGGTAAATCTATGTCAACAGTACATCATGAGGTTTGAAGGAATTACATGATGTCGTTTACATCCTGTATAGTATGGTTGGCAGCCCCTATGTGTGACTCACCTACTACACCTCGCAGCTGCCACAATAGTCAGACTGGCCACATAATCCACAGGTATTAGGTCCAATGTGTTATTCTCATCGCCGAAAACTACTCTTTGAGCTCCCATCGCAGTCGCCGTGAAGATGCCGGTAGCGCCATACCAGCTGTCCAGCCATCCAGCTAAAGGCTCTCGTAGTGACGCTGATACTAAAAAAACGCTTCTTGTTAGTTCCTTATGCGGTACCCTTTCCCGTGGCGAATGCGGGTTTATATGTGTGTCTATACCTAGCAGGACTTGACTTGACTTTGTTAATTACGAAAAGCGTTCCGCATAGGCCGTGGCTGACACCGGTGTCTGCCAGTTAATTTTTGCCCAATTTTGTATATTTTTCGACTACAATTTGTTACCACATAATATATAGGTATTTGCCTTTATTTACTCAATAAGCAATTAAAACACGACAGACAATATTGACCGTTTTTTTTATTTCAATGGGGCCCAAACGGATTGTATGCTGGCAGACATCATGTGACTGCCACGGCGTTCAACGTGTTGAAGAAATTATAATAACATAACATCACGCCTTATATTCCCTGAAGAGACCGGTCGAGGTGTTTTTAGGACAGCCTTGTTTCTTCAGTTATGTTTAAGTCCCATGTAATAGGGGGCGAACCTATTGCTATTAACCGGACACAGTACAGGCTCCGGGCTGCTACTGAGAAATCCCTGATGGAAAAACCAAATAAACTTTGCCCTACCTGGGGATCGAACCCAGGACCCCATGCTCACCAGTCACGTTTGCGACCGCTAGACCAACAAGGCAGTTAATTAATAAATTAACTAAATTAAATAATTAAATACCTAATTATAATATTAGTTAGTTATAATAGGAAATTATAATAGTTTTACTCCATTGAATATCACAAGACATTGAATTTGATGTCCAACTAGCGGGATGCTTCTTTAATAGGCGGTACCCGCACCAGGCCAGAGTGATAGACTAAAACCTAAAGTCTAAACCCTTCCCATTGTGAGTAGAGGCCCATGCCCAGCAGTGGGACAGTAAAGGGCTGCTTATGCTAATGATCATAGTTAGCTAAACGACTAAGGCTGGAGCTCACCAACATTAATACAGAATTAATTCTCGGGTTAAACAATCATTCACTTTAAGAATGTACTTGAATTTTCGGTAAACAATTACTCGTGCACCGGTGGTCGTCATCACGTTAACGTCGGCTGTCGCTAAAAACCAGCGCTGTGGCTATGTTTCGCACATTAGACACATCATTATGCTGAGCGATGGCCGTTTTGCGCGGATGTGACGCATATTTTTCCCAATAGTTTCTTATTGGTTTTGTTTTATACTTTTATTTTATTTTGAGTGCGTCATGTTGGCGTGAATAAACAACTTTTCTTTCTTTCCTTCTTTCTATTGTTTAACCTGAGAATATTCTAATGTTGGTGAACGCCACCCTAACAACTTTACTAGTGGACGGTCTGACGATGACTGTGGGTATATTTCCGTGGTTTTCTGCAACGTAATGTTCAGCTAGCGCCTTCGTAAACGTGTAATTGTTTGGTTGTCCATCTGTAATAAAACAAATCATAATATTGTAAACTTCATAGGTTCAGAAGTTTTTTATTTATCTAATAACACACAGTTACCAAGCCAACGAACGTTCGTCATTTATTTTTGTAGATTTGACCAAACTTTGTGTAGAACGTTTGATTCGAATGTAAGTGGTAATGAACCCGGTTTGTTGGCGGTCGTTGGCTTGATGTGTAATTACACACGACGACATATCAAGACATTTCCAGTTTATGCTGATTTGTTAAGATGAGAGTTCATCTTATATTAGAAACGTATAGCTTGATTTATCATCGTATGTACTAATGGTAGCAAGCGAGATTCCGATTCTTGGGGTTCTACGTCCAGTACTATTATCTTGTAATGTTTAATTGGTTCCTTTAGTCACAGCCCAATGTCGAATAAGTTCGTGAATTAAAATCACTTCCTACCACATCACAAAAACAAACATCGCCAAACAATGGATGTTCGACAATTTCCAGGTTATCCTTTTAAGTTTTGCCTAACAGGTTTGCTTCCGTATCTTTGGGAGCAATTATAGTCTATTATTTCCTTTATTAATTTTAATACATACATAATTTAGCAATATTAAAGTTTCTATAAAAAAATTAAAATCATTTAAAAATATAAAAATACTAGCCCACCGGCTTCTGGAACAGGGTCCAAGCTACCGATGGTCAGGACCTCAGACAGAGGAACTTCCTAACAATACTCGCCGTGTCCAAAAGCACCGCTTTCTGTATCAGGCCCTTGATCCAGCCGCTCAACGAGAGCTTCATCAGATGTTGGTCGAGGCTCTTGACCATTGGCTGTAACGACTATCGTCACAACAACCTCCCTATTATTATTATCTCACACACAAACAGATGCTGATCAAACTACGAAGAACAAAGCTAGGCGTTCAGAAGGCCAATAATTCTACTAACAATATTGTTATTAAAATCACAATCAAACTAACACACTAAACACACTATTTGATTTTTTTTCTTATAATGACAGCGGT
Source organism: Amphipyra berbera (assembly GCA_910594945.2). NCBI lineage: Eukaryota > Metazoa > Arthropoda > Insecta > Lepidoptera > Noctuidae > Amphipyra > Amphipyra berbera. Next base: position 18,531,843 of record OU343126.1, on the reverse strand, counting down.
CACGCGGCTGTGGCGTGGTGGAGCTGCAGTTCGATCGCGATTTAAAAACAATTTTGTTTGTAGAACTAGGCTCCAGTCACTTGGTCTCTCGATGACAATGTGGAAAACTTACTAAGAAGATCTTTTAATTGCTTGCCGTCGGTATGTGGCTGTTCAAGAAATTCGTAAACTTTGCTGAGTTCCACTGGCGGTGGGTACAGCTTTTCTTCCAATATTTTGTTATTTGTGTTACAGTAAGCCGTGGACATGTGGACAAACACCTGAAATTGTGGGAAAACAAGAAGAAGTATATTCGTGTACAGTACTTGGCAGTTAATATTACTCGATCGAGCTTTAGAAAGAGATATTGGCTAGCTTCGGCTTTATAGAGCGTTATCTCTGTCGCACGAAGCGACAAAACGTCACATAGGTATGAGTGACAGAGACGACGCTCTACGAAGCCGAAGCTAGCCGATTATCTCTTTCTAAAGTTCAATGTGTAATATTTATTGCCGGGTACTGTAATCACAGAGTACTTTTTAATATGACTGTAATCATGCAGTCGCTGATGGCAATAACACATAGGGTTACCTTTATATTCTTCATGCGCTGACAAAGATTTAGCACATATTCTGGTCCTTTAATGTTTGAATTTACAAGTACTTCCGACTTTTCGGAATATTTTACTATTGCTGCTACGTGCAATACTACGGACACCTGTTAAAAACGAAAATATAATAAGTACAGATAGCTACACTAATTGGTTACCCCACCTACGTAGTGAGTTCATACGTGAGTGGGGTAACCAATTAGTGCAGCTGTCTGTACCTACATATCACATTTTCTTCTTTTCGTGTGGTTAGTGACTAACCTGGTATTAGAGTTTATGCCGCCCTTGGGCCTCTCTGACTTGGCTTCATATGCCGTCGAGAAATATCTCTCAGGCATGCCGGTTTCCTCACGATGTTTTCCTTCACCGTTTTTAAGAAAGTGATAATTATACAATACGCACATGAGTTTGAAAAGTCAGAGGTGCCTTGGGTTCGAACTCGAAACCTATGACTTGGCAGTCCGACGGTCACACAACTAGGCTATCACTGCTACTAATATCACATTACAATCATACTTGGTGCTATTTGCAATAAATAATCTGCTTTGCCGACGCAACAAAGACCTACTTTGAGCAGGACAAATTATAATATCGATGGCCCCATCGAATAAACTTGCAAGTGAAAAACGTAAACTTTACAGGAGAAAATAAAAACGTTTAGTCCTTAATATCACGGGTTTCTTTGTAAGCAGGTCTATATAATGTATAATGAAATTGAAGGTAAAAAAAATATCTTTAGACTGTTATGATTACTTTTAAGAAATCGTCATTCGTTTTCAAGAAAATCATGAAAACCCATATAATATTATTACTCGAGTGAAATTAGAGTGGTCAGTTAACTGTTATAGATCATTACACGTTTATTCGTGTGAATGTATACGACTTTAATGAACATAAAGTCACGTTAGACTATTATTCTAGGCAAATTACGCTTCTTTTGATCCCGGCTACAATTGTTTGCACGCTTGTATAACAAAAAATGTTCATTGATTTGATGGTGGTAATGATAATAGCATTTGTATCAGTATAAAAATACTAAATCGGGTCTAATCGCGTAGAAAATTTTATAAGGCAGAAAAATACCTTATTTATCCCGACGTTTCGACCGAATTTCACCGGCCGTGGTCACAGGTAGACTGAAGTGGTGGAGCAGGTTTTTCTGCCTTATAAAATTTTCTATGCGATTAGACCCGATTTAGTATTTTTATAATGTGTACAAATCGCGAAAGTTTGAAATCATTTATTTGTATCAGTGTCACTAAGTTAGCTTTCTAACTGTGTAATACATATTTACTAATGCATTGTATATTAAACTGTTTACTTTCGTAAAAGGTTTTATTAAATAAAATCTTATTTTTACAAAAATGTATTTATTATAATAGTAATAACACTGGTAGTACTGCGGAACCAAAAAATTATAGACCGATCACATGCTTGCCGACGGTCTATAAGCTTGTTACGTCCATTTTGAGAGCCAGTATTAGTACTCATATTATAAATAATTCTATAATGTCTGCTTCTCAAAATGGATGTAAGAATGGGTCCCGCGGTACTAAGGAGCTACTCCTCATTGATATGGCCATTAGCCAACAAGTTCGCCGATCCCGAAAGGATCTGTCGACATGCTGGAAAGACTATAAGAAGGCCTACGATTCGGTTCACGGACGCTTGACCGGGCCCTTCATAGGCCCGATGTAGACTTCCTAGCATCCATAGCCTGGCTACGTTTCGGTGACCTCTTCGGGGAAACCAAAGGTTCTGTCTGTGCAATTATGGACTAAGTTATGATGACGAACAACTACCGGGAATATATTGTGAAGTACGGCACGGTTGACATCTGTCGGGCATGCCACTGTCCCGGTGAATCCATTCGACATATTATTTCTGGTTGTTCTCGTCTTGCTTACGGCGATTATTTGCACAGACGCAACCTAGTGGCTAGGATTATCCACCTTACCATATCATACCAGCAACTTGCTCTAAAATACAACCTTGTGGACGCAGAAGTACCATACTACAAGTATATGCCCGACCCAGTTCTCGAGAATAGTCATATCACATTGTACTGGGATCGATCTGTCATCACCGACAGGACTATTGTTGCCAATAAGCCTGACATAGTGGTGATAGATCGATCAGAGCGTCTCACAATGATTGTTGATATTACTGTCCCACATGACGAGAGCCTTGTGAAAGCCGAGAAAGATAAAGAAATTAAGTATCAATACTTGGCACACGAGGTTGTCGACATGTGGGAGGTTGACTCAGCAGTTGTGGTGCCAATAGTAGTTACGGCTAATGGCTTAATAGCTAAGAGCCTCGACCAACATCTAATGAGGCTCTCCTTGGGCAGCTGGGTCAAGGGCTTGGTACAGAAAGCGGTACTTCTGGACACTATATTAATCAATAGCTGTGTTCTCACGGCTCCGCCCGTAGCCTATATTACTCAGTGATAATGTAACTTTCTAACGGCAAAAGAATTTTTGAAATCGGTCCAGTAGTTTTTAAGTTTATTCGTTGCATACAAAAATACGAAAATACAAATATTTCCTCTGTATAATATTAGTATAGATAAAATCCACAAAAAATACACGAATAAACGTGCAAACGTCTATTACCTAAACTGAATAACAGAAAACCAACCATGATAAACGTTTTGCTGTTTATAAATGTTTATCCTTGTGTAATCGAGAATGCATTAAACGTGTGATAGTCACATATATTTATGTTCTTGTGACAAAAAATATATTATTTCCATGGAAAAAAGGAATCAAGTACGATTGCAGACGTATTTTTGGACCGAAATTTATTTAAAAAATTAGGGGATTGGTTAAAGAAACGAAAAAACGAAAAAAATCGTGTAACACGTTGCACGTTTATTCGATGGGGCCATCGATATAGTCAAATCGTTAATAGTTAATTTTTAATTGTAATTGTAACATTTAACATTTATTTATCAAAATTTTAATTATGTTATTTATTTTTTCATAAATAATGTATAATCGAATTATTTATTTCCGTTTACACAATTATTTTAAATTAGTACTTACACAACTATATTCACACACACATGCACTGCTCATATACACACATGTTGTTTTTAAGTGAACGGGCATGACCACTGAGATATCCGTAATTAAAGGTTAACAGTATTTACTTTTTATTTATTTGCTTATTTATTTAAGCACGCTATTTATCTATTTGGAACTGGTTTACATCAGTTACGTCACAATGGGTTCAGTTGAAAACCAGCGTCAGGCACTAGTGGTCTGACATTTATGCTGAACTGAACCTATTTGGCGCAGCCGCTAGACACACAGCTACTTTATTTTTGTTTTTTTCTTTTGTTTTGTCTTTTATGAATTTTTTGTCAGGGTGTCTGACTGCTTTCGTGTCAAATAAATTTCTTTCTTTCTTTTTTCTTTCTCTCTTATTGCCGTATGGTTTGGCAAAGAATGAGTAGGTAAATATTACACATCTCCAGAGGACTGACTGCATAACCCTACCGTGCGCTTATAAAAATATCCAAAGAACTGACTGCGAAATCGTGCTGTGCACTAATAACAACATACATACTTCAAACTACTCCTCGGTTCACTATTATGAGGTCCCTAGTTATTCAGTACTAGCTGTTCTCCCGCGGCTGTGCCCGCATAAATCATTTGACTACAGCGCCACCTATCGGACCCCAGCATAGTTACGAACTATCGTCTCGACGAAACAAACATATTGTGTAAATATGGCCTCAATCGGTAAAGTCGTTCTCAAGTTATGGCGTGATCAAGGGAAATACGGATTCATTTTTATATGGATTGTGTTTATAGTCTAGTCCGAACCAATTTGACAAAAAGGAAAACAATCGTAAGGTGATATATTTAAAAAATCGTCACGTGTTTTAAAAAAAAAGCTACAAACGTTTGATTTGATTAAAGGCCTACGCAGACCGGAACGGCATGGCAAGGGATTTTGCCGTCAGTCAGCGCACACTAGCCGCTTAGATACCGCGGCATTCCAGCGCCTTGCCACGGCGTACCGCGGCACGACAAAGCACGCCTCGGCAGCTCCTGCTGCCCGATACACTTTTAGTGTGCATTCCCCGCTTCTCTACCCCCGTCTCACCCCGTGGTATGTCACAACGAGCGCCGGAGTCCTTGGCATGCCGTTGCCTACCGCAGTACGGTCTATATGTATTATCGGGAGCCTGTGGCGCGTCTTTCAATGCCGTGCAATGAAATCCCTTTCCATGCCGTCCCGGTCTGCGTAGGCCTTTAAACAATATCTTAATTAAACGGTTTTATAATTAGCTTCACTTCGTACAATTGTTTGTTTGATTCAAATCTTGTGACAGATTTTGCAACTATTTCTGCTTAACCGATTCTCCTGAAACTTCGCACACAAATTCAATTCCCACGACAATACAACACTATAATTTTAACCTTCAATCCTCAAATTCTAATGTTGCAGGGGTGCTGCAAGATAAAATTGTTAAACATATAATTATTTTTTGCAGGTGAATATTATTTTATATCAGTTTCTGATAACATTATTTCAAATTGGTTCAGGCAAATTTTTAGATATAAGATAAAGATAAATAAAATAATCTGCACCTTTTCTAGGAGTATTTTCTCATCTTCCGCTGTAATGCCAAGGCCAGGTAGAGTTGTGTCACCCGCTATAGGTATAATTTTTTTTAAATCTTGTGGTCGCTCTTCTTTGATTCTTGAGAACAGCTGCAACATAACAATTAGCTAAAGCCTTGGATTCACTAAGAGATAAAATGTTTCCCAACGCTGCACACTGCCCCGCAACGTTGCGCGCAACATTGTGAGACATTTCTACGTGACGTGGGACATGTTGCAAGCTACCGCTTCGAGAGTGGGCACAGGTGGGTGGGAGCGAATTGTTCCGCGACATGTTGCTCCAATCGTCCCTTAGTGAATCCTAGGCTTAATTATCTATACTAATATTATAAAGCTGAAGAGTTTGTTTATTTATTTGTTTGTTTGAACGCGCTAATCTCAGGAACAACTGGTTGGAATTGAAAAAATATTTTTGTGTTGGATAGACCCAAAACTGTGACTACTAGTCTAACCTTGGACTATCGGTATTGCCCAGTATTTGCATGGGCTGCGGAGGTCAGATTTCAGTATGAAATTTTAATATAGTATTCAACAGCATCTGGTCCGGAGCCGATCACAACGTGGTTAGGAATAGGTTTGTCCAAGATCATGAATTATTAGGTCATCGAATAAACGACATATACATTAATTATATTTGATCGCAAGATACTTTGCAATGTCGATCAATGATTAAGTAACCAGCTACCTAGATAATAATAATGGTTTTAACATGACACTTATAGTACCTACTTACAGGCTTATCAATCATCTCTTCTAGCCTTTGTTGGACACTGACGCCTTTTTTCTCACGGATTAACACGTAAACGTTGTCGATATCCTTGCAACTATACAGCAGCTTTTCGAGAATCACCTAAAATAATATAAAAGTGGAATATAGTAAAATAGAATAATAGAAGAGGTTTCATCGGATTTTTAGGATTTGATAATTGATACATGATAATGACGATTGCAGGCGCGGTCGCAGCCAAAGACTTTGGGGGGAGGGGGGGTCATATTAATAGTAAAATAAGTTGAGCACACAATTTACTGCACAATTATTTTTTTGTAAATTTTCTATTTTTAGGGTGTTTGTCAATTTGACGTGTACGATTTTTGGGGGGTCATGACCCCCTACGACCCCCCGCCCTCGGACCGCCACTGAACAATTGTATGTATTTCCTTTTCGATATTGTTTGACCCAACGTTTCGATGGACAAAAATCGAGTAAAGTTGAAGCAGCTGTAGGCAACTACCAGTGAGTGGCACCACCAGAATTAGAAGCGGGCAAGATGGAAAGTGATCGCAACGCTCTCAACGATCACTTTTCACATCCCGTTTTTCTAAAATAACGCTGTGAAACATGTTTTTTAAAATCTCCTCGCTGAACGCTTGAATAAATTGATTAAATGACAGTTATTTTAAAAGGGATTCTGCGATTCTATAGTATTATGGATTTTGTTTACCTATTGTAATATTTTATCCTTTCTTTATACAGCTACCAGTTTTAGTATTATTATTTTTTGGTTTTTTCTTATTGCCTCGATTTATTTTCAAAAAAATATTCAGATATTTTTTTACCTTTCCAAGGAAACCAGTTGCGCCTGTAATGAAGACGGACTTTCCCGCGTAGAAGTCAGATATTGGTACGTAGGCGATGGACTGTACGGGAGTTTTCATTGCTGAGTCCATTATCTGGTATATTTCATAAATATCTGAAAGAAAGATTCATTTATTCTATTTGGGATGTACTTAAAGGCCTTCAAAACAATTAATAACAGTAACAACAAAAAATGTTTAAGGCACACTTCAAAAATAATTCTTTCCCAACAAAATAAAACAAAACACGTTGATAGATATGTACTGTAACAAAACAATAGTCAATTAAAACAAATTAGGGATATTTGTTTTAATTAACTATTGTTATTCCATATTAGGAATACTATTCCATATTTGGTTACAAAACATTGCTCCACACTAGGATTTCTTCTATATCGTGGGTGCGTTTACAGACACAAATCTTCACATGCACAAACATCCAGACCCGTAACAACTATCTATAGGCCATACAAATATTTGTCCTGTGCGGGAATCGAACCCACGACCCGTAGCGCAGAAGTTGATCGCTCAGCCACTGTACCAAACGTGTCGTCAAGAGACTTTAAAGAGATTCGGGTTGTATGCGTTCGGGAACACAGACGCAGGTAATGAGTTCCACTCTTTTACCGTGCGCATAATGTTTAGACTCTTATTGATCTATTATTACCAGTATAGTATATACAAACTGTTGTATTGAACATCTATCTTTATAGATATTGCTCTCTATAATGTTGTACAAGTAAAATCTCTAGGTATTAAAATTAATTTGCGTTTACTTGTAATTAGTAAATGTAGGTATTATATCTTTGGTATTGAAAGCATAAATAAACTAATTTGACTTGTATGTAATAATGTATTATCATGAAATACTATCCACATCACTGATATTAATAAGACATAACATCACGCCTTGTATTCCCCTAAAGGTTCGGCAGAGGTGTTTAAGTAACACTCTCGTTTCGCCAGTTATGTTAAAGTCCCTAGTAGGGGGCGAGCCTATTGCCATTAACCGGGCACAAGTCCAGACACCGGGCTGCTACTGAGAAGTTCCTAATGGAAAAAACCAATATCACTTTGCCCGACCTGGGGATCGAACCCAGGACCCCATGTTCAGCAGTCGCGCTTGTGACTACTAGACCAACAAGGCAGTATTAATATTTTCATTAAAAATAGTAGTAACATAACATAACATAATCAACCCATTACTGTCCCACTGCTGGGCAAGGGCCTCTTCTCAGAATCAGAAGGGTGTAGGCCTTAGTCCACCACGCTGGCCTGGTGCGGGTTGGCAGACAAAAATAGTAGTAGTATTCAGTAAATGTACGTCATTTATTACAAGTAACACTTCAAAACAAGTTGCACGTTTCAATAATAATTTTATTAATTCCATATTTTAGAAAACAAAATCCATAAAAAAGTTTCAGACATGTCGTAATTAATAGTACATTATGATATAAGTGTGCTAAGTTGATCATTACAGTTGAGGTGGTGTTAAGAGCGCGAGCCGCAGGTGAGTACGATAAAGGAGCCGAGAGTGTAATGGTCAATGCACACGCGTTTCATACGACGTGTGTGTAATGTGTGACGATGGGTGACCGTCGCGTCACCCCGCGGCATTGTTGTCACATTTGGTACTGTCATATTTTTCAGTTTTCTTTTTTGCACGCATATTTTCTTTCGCTCGCCATTTTCTACCATTCATTGCATCCTGCTATTTTCCTTATCCCTTGCTTACAATTAATTTGTGTTATAAACACAAAAATAATCAGTTTATTTTTTAAAATATTAAGCTGTTTGCCCTGTGGTCTTTCACCTGCGCGCGCATAGCCAAATCGGCCTCGGGCACCACGGATTAATATGTTTACAAAGAAATCCACGCGGCATTTTTCACAAACTCTTTTGTATTAAAGATTTAAAGTCTGTTATTATCCTCACAAGTGTGTTGAAAAACATCGTATGAAACGCGTGTGCATTGATCATTACACTGTCGGCTCACTTATCGCACTTGCCTACGGCTCGCGCGCACAATACCGCCTCGACCGTAATGACCAATATAGCACACTTATATCATAGTGTACTATTTTGTACTTTCGCCTTTTATGGTTAAAGAAATTTATTTCTCAATAAGAAATTACAAAGATTTCACTTACTTGAGAACATTTTTAGTACTTAAATATTATATTATAGAAGCTTTGACATACAAACTATTGTTTTTGTTGTCTAATAATTAATTTATGCAAGTACCTGACATTTCATTTCGTATACTAATGAGATCCACAAACACAAAACTAAAACTTATCAATCCACCCGCAAAATAAGTCATTAGCGTAGTCGCTAATAGATAATGAATGCGAACGCGGTGCCACAATAAAGCAAGATGCAGTAGGGCAAGTTAGTACTTTTAGATACTAGTACTTTTAGATATCGCATCCTCTTAGTTGTTAGCCACTTTACTTGATCTATAGAAACTAGTCTTCTTCCTCTTGATTCCATGTTGAACACAAAATCTAAGCACTTTATTCATTTAAAATCCCGGAAAACTATTTTTCTTTGCGGAAAACAATTGAACAATTCCGGATAATTACGTCAACCGCTTAGCAAGAACGAATAAACGAAATTGATTTCGTTTTCGGTGTAGATAAATTATGGAACTGGACCACTGGAGTGGAAGTAGTACGATAAAGAAAAAAATGCGTATCTTACTTTTTCGGAAAATATCTCATCGTTTGATCATTAGGTACTTAGAGCTTTATGTGCAAAAAATCATAACCATATTTATTGTTATTTATACATAGGTACATACATAAACTCACGCCTTTTTCCCATGGGGGTAGGCAGAAACTATAGAACGCCACATGCTACGATCCTTACATACTCATTTCGCTTCATCCACATTCACGCATCTTGTTATACACGTATGCCGGTTGAGAGTACTACGCACCTGTCCTTTGTGAAGAACATCACCAATAACATCGATGTATGTCCTTCTAGGGCGTCCTCTACCAGCGTTTCCATTGGCGTTCCATTCCATTCCATTGTTATTTATCTGTATTCGTTATAACGGTTTTATGCAATAAGTGAATTTATTATATTTTACTGATATCTTTTTTTCTAAATGTATGTACCTATAACTTTTGTAAACGAGCTACTTCTCTCACTATAGGTCGTAACATTTGTTCGGTTTTACCAATAGATAGTCCGTAAAAAGTTACATAATTATCATAGTTAGTTTAACATGTTTTACCAGTAAACAGGCGATTATAGTTTTAGATATTTTAGTAAACCAGTTATAAGATGATGATTGGTTATAAGATGATGATTTATCATCATCTTATAACTGGTTTACTAATATATTATCTAAAACTATAAATAATAATTGATGATAATTATATCATCATCTTATAAATTAATAAAAAACATTTTTTTCGATATCAGAACCATATTATGGTCGGATGTCCAATATTAATTGACTCGTTTGTTGTTTTTTTTCTCTTTCTTTCTCTCTAGGCGTTATATTTGTATCTCTCTTTATTCAAAATATCGTTTACGTAGAAATGGTCGGATATCTACGGTACATTAGAACCATACAGTCTGAACTTTATTTAAGATTGTATGGTCCTGAGATAAACGAAAACAAGGATTTTTTTGCGGATTTTTTTAACGCTATTTTCAAAGTAGTGTATTGTAAGTCTTATATTTTTTTGCGGATTTATTTAACGCTATTTTCAAAGTAGTGTATTGTAAGTCTTATATTTATTTGCGGATTTTTTTAACGCTATTTTCAAAGTAGTGTATTGTAAGTCTTATATTTTTTTGCGGATTTTTTTAACGCTATTTTCAAAGTAGTGTCTTGTAAGTCTTATATTTTTTTGCGGATTTTTTTAACGCTATTTTCAAAGTAGTGTATTGTAAGTCTTATATTTTTTTGCGGATTTTTTTAACGCTATTTTCAAAGTAGTGTCTTGTAAGTCTTATATTTTTTTGCGGATTTTTTTAACGCTATTTTCAAAGTAGTGTCTTGTAAGTCTTATATTTTTTTGCGGATTTTTTAACGCTATTTTCAAAGTAGTGTCTTGTAAGTCTTATATTTTTTTGCGGATTTTTTTAACACTATTTTCAAAGTAGTGTCTTGTAAGTCTTATATTTTTTTGCGGATTTTTTTAACGCTATTTTCAAAGTAGTGTCTTGTAAGTCTTATATTTTTTTGCGGATTTTTTTAACGCTATTTTCAAAGTAGTGTATTGTAAGTGTTATATTTTCGGGTACATCATCACCAGCCAGATTCGGAGATTTTAATAGCGCGCATAGTGTGGCAGATAAAGATTATTGTCCCAGTCCATTTTTATGAGATCTCAGAAATAATATAGTGATGAAAATATTTTTGTTAAGCCCGTTTAAAGAAGATTTTTTAGTTTTTGTAAAAGAAGAAGATTACTAATTATTTAATAATTTATTACAATTAATTTGATTCAAGTTGTGACGTACATGTCAGCCATAAGTAAATCAATCGTAAATCGTTTCACAAATTACCTTCTATTTTTATGTAGCTAGCTAGTTGTAATAATGTTGTTATACGTTATACGAAGAAACGGCTTATTTGCAATAATCAGAAATAACCAATTATTTATTGAGGAACAGAGAATTAATATTAAGGATGAAACATATACACCCCAACAAAACAACAACACGAACGAAATAAGATAACCACAATATAATCCAGAATTACAATAATAACCACCTAAACACGAATGTAAACATTGAAACTGAATATCGTACATTTCGAAAACACCGACCTACAATATAAAATATTGTTCCAGAACATCCAAAGCATGTACAATAAACAACATATAATAGAAGCATTCATAACAGAAAAACCGATATATAAAGCTATATGCATATCCGAGTCCTGGTTATCCCAAGAAATTGCCCTCATTCAATTCAGTGGCTATAAAATAGCTTCATCATACTGCCGTAGAACTAGAGGAGGCGGCGGCGTCTGCATCCTCTTACAAGAAAATATCAACTACATAGAGAAAAAAGACATCATAGAAATGTGAATTGTATATATTTTAGAAGTGTGCGCAATAGAATTACATAAAGAAAACCTACTATTAGTTACTATGTATTGGAATAGAAGAGAGAAAGATATATTTATTAGCCAAATGAAACTTATCTTAAACTATATAAATAAAAAGTATATTAAATTTGATATAATTATAGGAGGAGATTTTAATATTAATATTTTAGAGAATAACTTAAAAACACATTCTTAGACCTTATGTTAGAATTTAAATTAAGGCAACATATAAAAACACCTACGCGAACTACACAAACCACCTCAACTTGCTTAGATTTAATATTTACAAATTTTACAGATAAAAATATGCTAACAACCGTGGAGGAATTAGGATTTTCGGACCATAGCGCAACTATTATACATCTACATATACCCCAACAATCAAAACAATCGATCTGGTACACAAAAAAAAGATTATACAATATCACAAACATCCAAAAATTCAAATCTAAATTAAGTACCCAAAACTGGAATAATTTACTACCAATAGAAAAAACATTAATGAAAACTACAAAGCATTCAACGATACACTAATAACTATATTAAATCAATGTATACCTTTGCGTAAAATTAAACTTAAGACTGAATATAAAAAATACTGGTTGACTACAGGCATCAAAATTTCCTGCAAAAACAAAAGGCTATTAATAGTCTATTACTGCCGCGGTCTGTAATGACTGCGTTGCTGGCAGCACTGATGATGGTCGAGAGCGCGGCGTAGCGCAGCTCCAGGCCATCACAGCGCGGTCAGCATTGCAACTCCTGATGGACAAGCTGGAATAAAGGCCGAGACCGAAGGTCGAGGCCTTTATAGCGCGGACAGCAAGGGCTGCAATGATGACCAAGCTTGAAGGCCGAGAGCGTAGCTACACTAAGCTCGAGGCCATCATAGCGTGGCCAGCAGGGCAGTCATTGCGGACCAAGGCGTGTATAGTGCTTTACTCAAACAATGCGAGTAATTTAAATGAAACCAGATTAGTATAGTAAGAATTTATTTAAAGTAACGATTTGTTTCCTCCCCGGTCCTTAGTTTTTATTAAAATTAGTCTTTAATGATTGTACTGCCTGTATCTATACAGCCAAATTCTGTATAAAAACTTTTTGCACCAGACTATTTTTGAAACAAAACTCGACAATAATGGATTTTCAAAGGAAATTGCTGGTGGCTAAAACTCACCAGCAATGAAATTCCATACAACTTTGCTGGCGCTCAAGTAGCGCGGAAACGTCGACTTTGCTCAAAGAAGGTTGTCAAAATAATGACCACATTACAAGCATTTTTGAGTAAAAATATTTTCACTTAAAACAAGTAATCCAGTAATCACACAGTATTATAAAACTTATAAAAAAATATTAAAAAAAATAGTTACAACAGCAAAAAAGACCGATTACATAAATAAAATAAAAAAATATAATAATAAGGTCAAAACAATGTGGAGTATCATAAACGAGAGAACAAGAACTAACCGAAAAAACGAAAAATACAACATAAAATTGAAAATAAATAAAAACTTAACATCCGAACCTAAACAAATAGCCGACATTTTTAATAACTTCTTTGCGTCAATTGGGGAGAGTGACGTCACTCTATCTAATAGCCGGGAGCCTGACGGGACCTCCGTGCTAAACCCCACGGAGAATAGTATGTTTCTTAGTCCAATAGACGCTTGGGAAGTAAATAAAATAATTAAAAACCTAAAAAATAAACGTAGCCATGGAATAGATGAAATCCCACCCATCTTACTAAAACAATGCGCAGACGAACTAACGTTACCGTTTTATCTCCTACTAAATCAGTAATTTCAAGAAGGTGCCTTCCCTAATCTATTAAAAAAATCCCTAATTAAACCGATCCACAAGAAAAATTCAAAAACAGATCCAAACAATTACCGCCCAATAGCTCTCTTGCCTTCAGCCTCAAAAATCTTTGAAAAAGCCATGTGCGACCGTATATACACATATTGCGAAAAATATAAAATATTTGACGACTGCCAAAACGGATTCCGCAAAAATCGTTCCACAACTCTGGCAGTCTATAAATTTATTCAAGAAGCACTTAATATAATTAATAATAAAAATGATGCAGTAGGAATATTACTAGATATGACCAAAGCATATGATAAAGTACAATTTAATATATTATTACACAAACTATAAGGAATAGGTATTCGCGGAAAAGCTCATGAATGGCTTGTATCCTACTTAAAGAACAGAGAACAAACAGTAGAAATAGAATTTTGCAATCACAATAATAATAAAATAGAAAAAGTCCGATCAAATAAAAAATCAATTAACGTCTCAATACCTCAAGGAAGTGTAATTGGATGTCTCCTATTTCTAATATATATCAATTACCTGCCGAAAAACATAGAGGGACCTTGCGTTTTATTCGCGGATGACATTTCTCTACTAGTCTCATGTCAAAACAATTTAAATCTAAACAAAGAACTTAATTCTATACTCACCAAAACAATCACCTGGATGAATGTACACCACCTCGAAATCAATTACTCAAAAACCAAATTAATTACCTTCCATCCCCATCAAAAAACACCCTTAAATATAGATTTTACTTTTAATGGCTCGAAATTGGAAACTGTTAATGAATTTACCTTACTCGGACTAACACTAGACACACATATAAACTGGAAATCACACACAAAAAATTAGATCAAAAATTTCAAAATTTTCGTATTATCTCCGTGAAATTAAGAAAACCACCAACCTACAAACAGCGCTTACCACCTATTATGCGTATGCTTATGCATGGCTTAGCTATGGCGTTACCCTTTGGGGAAATAGCACAGACGCATCAACATTATTTACCCTTCAAAAAAAGTTAGTTAGAATTTCAGTAAATATAGATCAAACTGATAGTTGCAAACTTTACTTTCAAGAACATAACATATATTAGAAACATGTAAATTTGTTCGTAAGCATCAAGAGTTTTATACAAAACGCGAAGAAATACAATCACGTTACACACTCAGACATAAATCAAGATTAAATATACCAACTTCACGGTCAAAAATACACTCTACAAGCCCCTACGTAATGTCAATAAAAATATATAATAAGTTACCTGCGTTAATAAAAAAGAAGAAGAAAATAATTTATTTATAAGAAAACTTAAACAATTATTATTAAAAATATGCTATTATACTATAAATGAATATTTAAATGACAAATTTTAGCTGCAACCATATTTAACAATAATACTAAGAAAATAAATTATATTTATTTAAAAATTAGAAAATTACGTTAACACTAGAAATAGGTATAGACTGATAAGCTAAAGCTTCCTCTCTCCTAATATTTCGCTATTTTGCTGTGCCCGACAGGGTCCATAATGATCTCATTTTCTTTAAGTTACCACCTAAGTACACATTGTGGAATGCAATAAATGATTGAGTATTGAGTATAAAATCTAGAATATTTCCGGATTTATTAGAGGAGCCGGCTTAAGAATTGGCACCCTAGAATCTCAAATAACCGAACATAAATAATCATAGCCGTGTACTCCACAATCCTCAAAATCATAGAACAGTAACTATTTTGTGTTTGGGTTACCAGGTAATTATAATAATATGTTTAAATTTAAGTACACATTTTTGTTGTAGTTTTAAGTTTTTAATTTTAAGAATTTTTATATTTTTAAGCATACGTGTGCGTCCGCTTGGGCGAAAAATAAATACTTTTTCTTTCTTTCTAATTGTTGGTGTTTATTTTAGCTCTTCTGAAAAGTTGCAAAAATGGATATCGGACCAAATGGCTCTGATGTCGAGATTTTAATTCAGATATCAAGGATCCATAGGTAGCTACATTATAAATAACAATATTACACAAATGAAAAGGAAAATTATACTGCAGATTAAAATGAAAAATTTAAACTAAATAAAAAAGGAAAATTAGCATAAAAATTAAAATTAAAATAAATGTTTTCAAACTTTCGCGATTTGTACACATTATAAATGTCACGGGTAGACTGAAGTCAGTCTACCCGTGACCACGGCCGGTGAAATTTGATCGAAACGTCGGGATAAATAAGGTATTTTTCTGCCTTATAAATTTTCTACGCGATTAGACCCGAATCAGTATTTTCAAAATTAAAATGTAAATTAAAATCAAAAATTAAAGGTAAATCAAAATTATAATAAAAATAAACTTATACGTCAAATTCGCACTAGATTTAGAGAAAAATGCAAAAATAGATTATTTTTTCTTGTAAAATGACTTTTTTGCCTTTACAGCAGTGTTCCATGAGGGAACGATTAGAATCTATAGATTGCAATAACTTCTTCCTCTTAGCCTTTTCCCAATTATCTTGGGGTCAGCTTCCAGTCTAACCAGATGCGGCTGAATACCAGTATTTTACACGGAGCGACCGCCATCAGACCTCCGCAACCCAGTAACTGGGCAATGCCGATATCCTAAGGTTAAACCGTTTGTCAGACTTTCGGGCTTCTGACTACCCGTAACGACTGTCATAGGCATTCGTATATAGATTGCAATAACTGATTTCTATAATTTACGAAGCGTTATTGGTTAAAATTGAGACTTGTATCGTAACCAATAATGAAGCAAAGACCCCATAGCTTTGCATAGTAGACCCTGCCATACGGAAATAACTATAATAGGTAAAATTAGATTACTACCCTTTTGATATGGCCAGTTTGGCAATAAATAATGCTATTATTGGTAAACGAAACGATTTATTTTTATTTATAGGAACCGAGCATAAGTAATTCATTTATAATTATCAATTGATTTGTGAACCGACATCGTTTTTGTAAATCATATTAGTTACAAAAAATATGACAGTATCTATGTGATTAATAAATTAAAATTTACCTTAGATGTTAGTTCAGCAAAAACTAAACTACAATAATATGGGTACTGGTGTCAGGACGTTTCGGCTAGATGCGGTCACTGTCGTTAGCAGATGAACACTGTCGTAAATATTAGGTGCTATGAAATCACCTATGAAATCAGCGTTCTGTATGGAGAATTTTAAAGAAGTTGCATTTTTCATACTAACATTTTTTAAATTTATTTAACAACTATGAACACTAATGTTTTAAAACTTTTATGCACTAATGTTTAAAAACTAAGATAACGTATGCCACTTAGATTATGCGACCAAAATAAGTTTTGGCTAAGTTAAAACAAAAATAGTGGTCATTTCTGCTAACAAAAAGAGGAGTCATTTTTAAAGTATATTTTTTGGGTAGAAAACTATAAGTAATAAGGTTTTTTTTACTATTGGTAGTTGTCTATGATGGTCATTATTCGATATAATATCAAGCAATTGATATATATTTTAAATCATAGAAGTGACGAGGTTCTCTATTTGTGAGAAAAAAACGCCAATTTCATAGGTAAGGACCTAATATATGAACACTGTACTAAATATATTTTGTGCCCTAAAATGAATAAAGGTCAAAGGCCAAACTTCTAGATCGCTTTGAAGTTAGGCGAGTGGTTGCGCAGTAGCAAAGCTGGTAACACTATTTTAGAGCTCCAGCCACTCACTTTAAGAGGCCAATTCCTATGATTTACCGAGCGTTATTGATTAAAATTAAAACTCTTGTATCTTTACCAATAGTGAAGTAAAGACCCATTGAAGCATTGCATAGTAGTCCCAACGATAGTAGCTATCACACGTAAAATTAGCTTACGAGTCTATTTATATGCTCAGTTTCACAATAAAAAATGCTACCATTGGTAAGCAAAACCATTCGTTTTTGACCATATGACGCGCATTAGAGACTCTTAGTTTAAATGTCATTTTTGGGCTTGAAATAGCTTCTGTTTAGTATTAGTATAATCAAATATGTTACACGAAGTAATTTCCCTTGAAAACTGAAGAGTAATATTTTTTTTACGAAAGAAATGTATGTATCTCGGATGAAAAATGAGAATATCTCTGGGACTGTAAGGTTTCTTATTATATCCTGAAACTAGGTTTAATTATTAAAGCTAACTGCCACATTTATTTTACTTAAAAGATAAAAAAGTGCTTACTTTTTATAAAATTAGGATTGGTGGCCATAAAAGTTAATTCATTTTTATAGTTATTAGGTACTTTAAATACGGTCTATATAAAATGAGGAAGGCTCATGGCATCAAGCGTGCAGGATCATACGATTTGCGAGGTTAAGCTGCGCTTGCCGCGGTTAGTCCGTGGATGGGTGACCGTTCGTTACACATCGAGACCCCTTCGTGCCTCGGGTAGTACGTTAAACAGTCGGTCCCGGGTGTCATACGAATACCTATGTAAAAGCAGCAATTCTTTACTGAAACTTTAGAATTAATTAAGTTCCAGGAAAGTAAGTTCGAGTTTTTGGACATGACTAACATAGAGCCTGATTCGGAATTGGATTCCGATTTTTCCTATGAGAGCGACAAAGAAAGTTAGGCTAGAATAAGTTTTTATTGTGATTATTGGATGTTTTTTAAATTTGTATATCCGTCGTAAGGTCCAAAATATTTTTCATACGAACTCGATACATTTAAAAAATGTAAGTCCTCAGTTTTCACGCCAAAAACATTGGTAGGTATACATACATAAATAGGAACATTATCATCAAAACTGCAAAGAAGCGCTACCTCATTTATTTTTCACTGCATTCTGAATATTTACTTTACTTTTTATCATATTTAAAGCAAAACAAACGTGTCGGTGAACTTTAATCATTAAAACATTGATTAAAAAAATATGTTGTGTATGATGATTTAAATAAAAATGCGCAGTGATAGGTAGATAGATAGATATACTTTATTGTACACTAAAAGAAATAAAACAGAAGGAGTACACATTATTAAGAACAGTACAAATGGCGGTCTTATCGCTTAAAGCAATTTCTTCCAGACAACCTTCGGATGGAAAGAATTGTCAAGAAAAATATATAGGGCAGTTTGCAGCATACAAACTTATAACCTAATAAAAATAGTGTTTACCTACCGTTAAATAAAGTATGTCAAAAAATCGTTAATATAGCACTATAACCATGTAAAGATATAACGGGAAACTTGGCGGTCCCAGATATATACTGATTTATCATTCCAGCGCAATACATTTTTTTCGTAAAAAATTACAACTCCCCAGCTGTTTTCAAGCCAAATTACTTCGTGTAACATATTTGACCATAATAATATTAAACAGATTCATTTCAAGCTCAAAACACAACTGTGTGTCGTATCGATATTGTAAAAGCCGCTATATTATAATAACTCCAGTGAAATTTAATTTAAATAACTAAGCCAAATAAACTTGCAATCTTAATATTTAAATAGATAAACAAATAAGTACTCTAAAAAGATAAACAGGGTAAAAATATAAATAAATTATTAAACTCCGAATAAATTTTAAATACATAATTTAAATACTTAGCACACCAAAAAAAAGTATATAAAAAAGCAAATAAATTCTAAAAACCAAGTTATTACCTACCAAGCAACATACCAAACAAAAAATAATCATAACTAAACGTTCTATTTCTTTTTTTTAAATTAATTTCATCATTCATTTTAACTAATGATGATCCTCCTCTCTCCTACTTTGTTGTGCCCAACAGGGTCCACAATTGTGACATAACACATAATTTTCTATTACTACCACCTAAGTAACATTGTGGAATACGCAAATAAATATTGAGTATTAAACACTCGAACGAAATATTCAATTTCTCACAATAGAATGCGCGTGATGTACATACTTAACCAAAGTATATCGTTGAGGCTACATCATTTTGCCAGTATTTTTAATGCAGGCGTTTAGTATATTAGTATGCAGAACTTATCTGACGTTCTATATTTAACCGTTGGCATTGGACGCGGTTAATCGACTTAAATAAAATTCACAAATGCGTGGTTTATTACAACTTGTTTTTTGTCATTATTATCTACTGAATCCGATCGGTGAAATAATCCTCCATTTTCCTCTTGTCACTTTTCTTTATCCCTGGGATTAGTTAATACACCGAAACTAAATTAGTAATGCTGACAGTACTGTTTGTTAATATTGGACCTTCAAATGGATAAATGTCTGGTAGAAAACCCTCATTAGAGATTATGTTTTTGTGTAGTCGGACGTGGATAAAGATACGCCAAATTATAATGGAAATCTATATTGGGTAAAAGAGACTTCACATTAGCGCCAGTTTCGAGATTATTATACTAATATTATAAAGAGGAAAGATTTGGATTTTTGGATTTTTGTATGTACCTAACGAATAAACTTAAAAACTACTGGATCGATTTCAAAAAATCTTTTGCCGTTAGAAAGCTACATTATCACTGAGTAATATAGGCTACGGGCGGAGCCGTGAGGACACAGCTAGTGTTAATTAATTTGCATAAAAAAAAGGTCGGGCATAGTGTTATTGTATTTTTCCGTGTAGAATTCCTTAGTAGCAGCCCGGAGTTTAGATTTGTGCCCGGTTGATGGAAATAGGCTCGCCCCCTATTACATGGTACCCGATGGGTTGGGCAGAGGTGTTTAGATTGTTCTGGTACAACATCAATACCTAATAAAAGATTTGCTCATTAAAGTTAATATTAAAATAAAAACACAAATATTGAAACACCTAAACCTATTATTGTGATGGGATGCAAAATGATTCAAGCGACATTACCTATTATTCTGATGGAATGCAAAATGTAAATTATGCAAATTCAAATTTACCTATACAAAAAGCTAAACGCCTTAACGCACATTAGCTCTTCAAAATAGTATCAGCGAAAACGATTCAACAGACAAAGGAGAAAAAATTGTCAAATTTTGTTTCGGTTGATACAATGGCCTCCAAAATGAGAGCAAATTAAGTGTGGGGTTCAAGCGCCACAAAAATGTTTTAAAAAATTTGAAACCTATCTCAAACGACGCCGAAAAATTCGCTGATTCCAAATATGTATACAACTCAATATCGCAAAAAAATGTCGTTTAGACCAATTAGCATTTCAACCGTCGATATATATTAATATAATTATGTATATGTAGATAGATAGGGATACATGGTGGTGGTCGACAGAAGTAAAAAAGGTGTTGAAGGAAAAGAAGATTAAGTTCAAAGAATGGCAGTGTGTGGAAGATGAGTGCAGTTTTAAAAGCAGCAAAGAAGACTGAATACGATGCATGAAAGAGAAAAGCCAAGAAAGCCGTTGCTTCAGAAAGAGCAAAGGCGCAGGAAAAATTATATGACACACTGGATAGCCCAACAGGCCAACGAAACCTATACCAGCTCGCTAAGGCTAGAGAGAGAAAGACGAGGGATGTATGTCAGATAAAGTGTATAAGGGATGAAGCTGGAACAATTCTTTCCGATGCTGAGAAAATTAAGGACAGATGGAAGGGTTATTTTGAAATACTAATGAATGAAGAGAATGACTGGAGTGGTGTGCTTGAGGATAAATCTGTGAATGAAGGACTTGTGAGAAAGGTTAGTATGGATGAAGTGAGAATAGCAGTAAATGGGATGAAGAATAGGAAAGCAATAGGACCAGACGGAATACCAGTTGAAGTGTGGAAGTTACTGCGTGTGGATGGCTGGAAGTGGTTAGCTTTATTCTTCAATAAGTTGTTGCAGGAAGAAGCCATCCCTGACGAATGGTGTAACAGCTCGCTGGTGCCCATCTTTAAAAACAAAGGTGATGTGCTGGAGTGCAACAACTATAAGAGGAATAAAGCTAATGTCACATAGTATGAAAGTTTGGGAGAAAGTTATTGAGCGACGACTGAGAGAGGAGAGTGAAATTTCACAAAACCAGTTCGGTTTCATGCCTGGTCGAGGAACAACGGATGCCATTTTTGCTATTCGCCAACTTTGTGAAAAATACAGAGGTGCTCACAAAAATCTGCACATGGTTTTCGTTGATCTTGAGAAGGCCGGGTACCCCGTGAGGTTTTGTGGTGGGCCCTTAAGAAAAATTTTCTATGAACTGGCTTTATATCCTTTGGATCTAAGAAATATCCATTCTAAATGAGGACTTTCTCTTCGGGGTCTTTACTTTTCTGTCTAATCTGACATCTGGATTTACAATATTAGCAAGCAGTACTGTCAGCATTACTAATTTAGTTTGGGTGTTTTAACTAATCCCAGGGATACAGAAAAATGACAAGAGGCAAATGAAGGATTATTTCACCGATCGGATTGAGTAATAATGACAAAAAACAAGTTGAAATAAACCACGCATTTATGAATTTTATTTAAGCTCATTAACCGCGTCCAATACCAACGGTTAAATATAGATTTATTTATTTATTCATATAACAATTCGCATGGTGTTTGAATGATGAAGTACAATAATTATTACAGATATAAAAATAAATTATGAATTTCAAACAGTAAATTTTACTAAAAATAATTAATAACACATGATAAATATTATGTCAACAGGATTTAAATATTATGTGTCAAATGTTTGAAATATCAACTGATTTAATATATTCTCTAAAAAGCAAAAAATCTAATAATGTATTGAATATATTTAATGTCATAAATGAATGGTAGGTAGAAAAAAGTAAATTACTAAATATAAGAACTATTTATTATAATTTGTCACCAAATCAGACAGAGAATTATAAAAATACTAAATCGGGTCTAATCGCGTAGAAAATTTATGAGGCAGTAAAATACCTTATTTTTATCCCAACGTTTCGACCGAATTTTACCGACTGTGGTCACGGGTAGACAGACAATGAATGAATGAAGACAGAGAATGTAAACACTTATCCAACAGGAATGCTTTAAGTTTAGCTTCAAATAGAGTACCTCCCTTTGTAAATCAACGATCTTAAGTCAGTAGGCAACCTATTAAATAATTCTACTGCTTTTTATTTATAGCAATGTTTAGTAATATTAAGTTTAGGTGCAATTTTATTTTTTATAACGTTTCTTCTAGTTTTCTCTCTAAGTTCACGTTCTTCTTGTTTCGTGCTCGTGTATGTATTTTGCAAAGTGGCTGAGTAGTACTAAAACATATAAACTTGGTACTGTTAATATCCCATTTTTTTTTAAAATATTCTTTACATGACTCCCTTTGTGGGATTCTGACAATCGTTCTTAATGCACGTTCCTGTAGTATGAATGCTCTTTGGCAATTATTCCTGTAACTGCTCCCCTAAAACATAATGCTGTATCGTAATCTGGATTCTACCAATGCATAATACACTGCTTTTAGCTGCTTTTGATCAATATCGTCCCTGAGGCTTCTTAGTGCGTAACAGGCTGAAGATATTGAGGAATCAATGGCGGTGGGCTCTTTTCTCCAATTTAATAGCGACGGTCCCCACGGACAATCCCCTATGTGGTAGATACGTGATTTGCATGTTTTGTTTCCGTGACATTCAGGCTACCCTAGACTATCGTTTAGTTTAACAAAAATAAATCTAACTCGGCAAATGGAACTTTAAATCCACACACGACATTTCCCATAACTACAAAATTTCCGACGTAGAACGACAGTAGTGGCAGTCCAGTAATTTTACTTTGGGTTTTACTTTTTATACTTTTTCATACTAATTACCTACACTGCTGCGCCGTTTTATATGAGACAACCAGATTGTTTTGACATTTCCAGATCCATGCTCTAGTGGGGAAGTTGCTCAATTTTGTGAGTGCGTCAATCACTTACACTAATTTTGAAAGCAGTATTTAAATGACGGGTACATACATGGTATACATAATACTCCACGTACAATTTCATAAAGGGCAATTACGACTTTGATTAATTTAAAGACTACCACGTAAAAGTCAATAATTACCTACCTACCACTTGCTATTGCAAGATTATGGGAAGATTCCGATGTATAAGTAGGTAACATAAAAGTTAGTAAGTACCACTTAAGGTATTTGCAATACGGATGATTCCGATGTATACGTAAGTAAGTGACGAATAACACTAAAAGTGATTATTATGCCTATCTTCTTATTTTTTATAAAACAAAATACATATTAAACCTTTGTACCAAATTTCGTGACATAACGTTAAGTAGAACATGGTGTACACGTATTTGAAAGTTTGAAGCGCTCTCCTGTAAAATTTGTTATTTGTAGTTACGGGATTATTCGTAGGGACCGTCGATAGGGAATCTATATAAACTCCGAGAACGTCAGATAAGTTCTGCATACTAATATAGTAAACGCCTGCGTTAAAATACTGGCAAAATGATGTAGCCTCAACGATTTACTTTGGTTAAGTACGTCGGGCGCATTCTATTGTGAGAAATACGAATATTTCGTTCGAGTATTTCACTAGAGTTATTATAATATAGCGGCTTTTACAATATCGATACGACACACAGTCGTATTTTGGGCTTCAAATGAGTCTATTTAGTATTATTATGGTCAAATATGTTACAAGTAATTTGGCTTGAAAATAGCTGGGAAGTTGTAATTTTGTTACTGAGCTGGGATGAAAAATCAGTATATCTCTGGGACCGCCAGGTTTCCCGTTATTTCTTTACATGGTTATAGTGCTAATTACTAACGATTTTTTGACATACCTTATTTTACGGTAAACACTGCACTTTTTTTGCAAGCTTTTATTTAACTTGCAATGTTTGTATGTATGTATGTTCGGTTAAAATCTTGCAACTGAATTTTGAACCACTTCATCTTATCCTACGGAGATGAATTTTAAAATGTTGGTTCTTTTCCGATGACAATACATTTTTTTGGTAAGCATGACCTGAATCGACATCCAGGATTAGCTCCAATAAAACAACTCTTCAACGCTCAACAGCACAGACACGAAATGTTGTGTACGCATTTTATTATGATAGCCGGTTTTAAGTTTTACCATGACATGGTTGCTGCACTCAGGGTTGGGTCCTGACTAGGGAACTCCTCAATGGTTAGCAGCACAGACAGGAAATGTTACATACGCGTTCAATTATGAAATACCGTTCTAAGTTTCAACATGATATGCCTACTAAAAATACAAAATAAATTAATAGTAAAAAAATCATTTTTAAAAACAAGCTTTTATTTAAATGGTCTAAAAAGAAGAAAATAAACTTTAAATTAAATCGATCCCATCAATTTATTACATTATACAACTAATTTATTTAAATAATATAAAAGCTTGTATCGAGATACTAAATAAACAAGAATACAATATGTACAATAAGTAATAAATGTAAATAAGGTTGATAATTAGCCACTGGCCACCCATCCTAATTTTGTAATAAGTGACCAATTTTTTATCTTTTATGTAAAATAAATGTGCCAGTTAACTTTAATAATTAAACGTAGTTTCAGGATATAATAACAAACCTTACGGTCCCAGAGATATTCTCATTTTTCATCCCAAATCCATACATTTCTTTCGTAAAAAAAATATGTCTCCTCAGTTTTCAAGGGAAATTACTTCGTGTAACATATTTGACCATAGTAATACTAAACAGAAGCTATTTAAAGCCCAAAAAAATAATTTAAACTAACTGTGTCTAATGCTCGGTTCCTATGGCCAAAAACGTAGCATTTTTTATTGCGAAACTGGTCATATAAATAGACTCGTAAGCTAATTTTACGTGTCATAGCTACTATCGTTGGAATTTTGCTTAATTATTGGTAAAGATACAAGAGTTTTAATTTTAACCAATAACGCTCGATATATCATAGGAACCGGCCTCTAAAATGGTCGGCCGGCGGTTAAAATGGTGTTACTAGGTTTGCTACTGCGCAACCACTCGCCGAACTTGGCCGAAGTTTGGCCTTTGACCTTTATTATTTAAGGGCACAAAATATATGAACAACAGAACAGTGTTCATTTACTACCGACAGTGACCGCATCTAGCCGAAACGTCCTGACATCGGTACCCATATTATTGTAGTTTATTCAGTTTTTGCTGAACTAACATCTAAGGTAAATTTTTACATAGTATTCACATAGATACTGTCATATTTTTTTTGTAGATAATATCATTTACAAAAACGATGTCAGTTCACAAATCAATTGATTCAATCGAATTATTATAAATTAATTATTTATGGCCGGTTCCTATACATAAAATAAAATCGTTTCGTTTATCAATAGTAGCATTTTTTATTGCCAAACTGGCCATATAACAAAGGCTAATAATGTAATTTTCCCTGTTATAGTTATTTCCGTATGAGTCTACTATGCAAAGCTATGGGCATTCTGTGGTATGGGGTCTTTGCTTCATTATCGGTTAAGATACAAGTCACAATTTTAACCAATAACGCTTTGTAAATTATAGGAATCGGTCATTATAATCTATAGATTCTAATCGATCCAGCATGGAACACTGCCGTAAAGGCAAAAAAGTCATTTTACAAGAAAAAAAATTACTATTTTTGCATTTTTCTCTAAATTGAAGATTTTTTTGATTACACGTTTGGTGCAGTGCTGAAGCGATTGGCTTCTGCGCTGCGGGTCGTGGGTTCGATTCCCGCACGGAACAAATATTTATATGGCCTACAGATAGTTTTTCCGGGTCTGGGTGTTTGTGCATGTGAAGATTTGTGTCTGTAAACGCACCCACGATACAGGAGAAATCCTAGTGTGGGGCAAGATTTTTTTTTAAAAAAAAAAGCTAGTGCGAATTTGACGTTGTGTTATAACTTTTATGAAACCTTTTCTTTGCGCTAAATGTATCGAAAACCATTCACTATCAGTTATAGTTTATTTTTATTATAATTTTAATTTACATTTTAAATTAAATATTAATTTTGATGCTAATTTTAATTTTGAATTTTCTATTTAATTTTAATTTTTCATTTTAATCTACAGTTTAATTTTCATTTTCATTTTTGTAATAATATTGTTATTTATAATGTGCCTATCTATGGATCCTTGATATCTGAATTCTTGTTATCTAAAAATAAAATTAAAACAACCTGGAATATTATTAATTCTGAAACAGGAAGATCCACAGTATGCAACCGTGACTTCCATTTGAAAGTAAACAATGAAGACATTAGGGCGGACATGGAGGTAGCAACCGAGTTTGAATCTTTTTTCACTAATATTCATATTCTAACAACTAAAACTCTGTTGTCGTCTTCCGCTTCCGCTTACTCTATGCTCAAACAATGAGTAGCAGGATGTGACAGACATTTTGAATTTTCAGTTGTTAATGAAAAAAACATTGTAGAATCTTTTAAAAGTCTCGATGTAAAAAAAACTGCAGACCTATGGGGACTGTCAGTAAAGACCATCTCATCAATAATTGATATTATTTCACCTTATTTAGCGATTGTATTCAATTCGTGTGTCGCTTCTGGTGTATTTCCTGACTTGACGAAACAAAGCAAAGTAATTCCACTGTTCAAATCTGGTAGCACATCTTATTCCTCAAATTTTCGGCCTATATCTATACTGCCAATACTAAGTAACATTTTTGAAATATTAATTTTTATACAATTGTTGGGACATTTTAACAAACACAATCTGCTTCACAAGAAACAATTCGGTTTCACAAAGGGCCGTTCCACTACAGATGCGGGCGTGGAATTGCTGAAAAATTTATTCGGGGCCTGGGAGGATTCACAGGATGCACTTGGCATATTCTGTGACTTGTCCAAGGCTTTTGATTGCGTTCATCATGTTACTTTCATTAAGAAATTGCACCACTATGGAATAAGGGACAATGCTCTCAACCTTCTGACTTCTTATCTGAGCAACAGAATTCAGAGGGTCGATGTTAATGGTAAGAGATCTCCGGGATCCGCGGTCACCATGGGCGTTCCGCAGGGTTCAATTCTAGTCCTTTCTTGTTTCTAATTTATATTAATGACTTGCCTTATTACGTAAGGGATACACATGAGATTGTATTGTCTGAGGATGATACGTCGTTTATTTTTAAAATCAAGCGTCAACTACTTAATTTTGACGAAGTAAACAATGCTCTCTCCAAAGTGGTTTAATGGTTCAATGTAAATAATATTCTCCTCAATGAGAAAAAAACCAAACTTATTAAATTTTCAACGCCAAATGTCAGGCAGTTACAGACCAATGTACAAGTAAACGGTTTGGAGTTGGACCCTGTTGAGTCGACCGTTTTCCTTGGTATAACCAAAGACGCCAAATTGCAATGGGGCCCACAAATAAAAAAGTTGTCGGGTAGGCTAAGCTCAGCCGCCTACGCTGTGTAAACAATTCGACACATTACTGATGTGGATACAGCCAGAATAGTCTATTTTAGTTATTTCCATAGTGTTATGACATATGGAATTCTTCTCTGGGTAAATTGTGCGGACATTCATACCATCTTCGTTTTACAGAAAAGGGCTGTTCGAGCCATTTACAATCTGGGTCCAAGGGTTTCTCTCAGGGAAAGATTCAAAGAGATAAATATTCTGACTGTAGCTTCGCAGTATATATATGAAAATTTATTGTATGTTCATAAAAATCCATCAAATTTTATGAAACTATCGGATGTTCATACTGTAAACACCAGGAACAAAACACAACCTTGCTGTACATGCCACTCGTCTCCACAGAGTAGGCAACTCGTTCATGGGTCAATGTATACGCTTTTACAATAAACTTCCCATTGAAGTCCGAAATTTATCCCTTAAGAAATTTAAAAATCTTATTAAATCTAAACTTTGTAAAAAAGGGTATTATAAAATTTCCGACTATATAGATGATAAAAACGCTTGGGATTGAGCTGCTCGCTTTATACAAGATTGTCATTATGACTTTGCATATCTTCTCTTTATTTATTTTACACATACTTGACATTATTATATGAAATTTGACATTCTTTTAATATTTTTATCAATTATTATTAATTTAATTATTTTTATACAATTCCTGGTACTGATACTATTGGCATTATTAAAATTCTAATAATGCTTTAAATTGTGAGTGTGAGTATTATACAGGTTTGATACTTTCCCTATAATATGGTTGAGCTGACCGATGCGGATGTGCACGTCATGCTCGTGAACGGGTGCCGTCTGTCGGGACTGGTCAGCCCTTAACTGCTAGTGCAATCCTAGAAGGCATATTTTTCTATTTGTTACTCTTATGTGAGTTTATTTGTTACATTAACCTGCATTATTCTCATTCTATTTCTCACACTACTGTAATGGAATTGTAATGAACTACTATTTTGAAAAGAGTATTCATGGAGTTTCTTGCCGGCTCTTCTCCATATAACCTACCTTTTGAAATCGTGCACCTAGTTTTGACGTTTTAAAAGTGCCTGAAATCTGGTCTATTTGAAATAAAAAACTTTGACTTTGACTTGACTTTGACTTTGACAGTATTTTAATATATGTCTGGCGGTTTGAGTATTGTATGACCTACTTTCTAGTCCTGGCTGGTAGTAATGTTGTGCGTCGGGTCGTTGAGCTCCCTAAGATAGGGTTGAGCTACACGATGGCTGATGCATGCGTGCCATCGGTTGGGACAGGTCCTCTCAAACTGCTCTGGAACTTTCCTCAAAAGGCCAGTCCAGGCGTTGCTCTGCATTGTCCTCACACACAATTTTGTTACAGAAAAATGTCTGGACTTGAAAAGAGACCTTGACCCCTGAGTTTGTTTTGGCCTTTCTTCTCAGAGGTAGTCAGATAGGAAACGCCGACGACATCTAGTTAAAAAAAAAAAACAAACAAACCGACATGTAAAAGTGATTTTTTTAAATATCCAATTTGCAGAATAAATAATTTCATTTCATTTCATTGAAATATTTTATATTTATAAGATGATGATATAATTATCATCGTAATTATTATTTATAGTTTTAGATATATTAGTAAACCAGTTATAAGATTATGATAATTACGTCATCATCTTATAACTGGTTTAGGTAGTAAAATAGCTAAAACTATAAATATATCGTCTGTTTACTGGTAAAACGTGATAAATACACTTTTTTACTAAATTAAGTTAGAACATAACATAACATTACGCCTGTATTCCCCGAAGGGTTGGCAGAGGTGTATAGTAACACCCTCATTTCACCGTTATGTTTAAGTCCCATTTTGACGACACGTTTGGTGCAGTGGCTTAGTAATCGACTTCTGCGCTATTGGTCGTGGGTTCGATTCCCACACGGAACCAATATTTGTATGGCCTACAGATAATTGTTCCGGGTCTGGATGTTTGTGCGTGTGAAGAATTGTGTCTGTAAACGCACCCACGGTACAGGAGAAATCCTAGTGTGGGGCAAAGTTTTTAATTTAAAACATAATGGGGACGAGCCTATTGTCATCAACCGGGCACAAATCCAAACTCCGGACTGCTACTGAGAAATTCCAAACGGAAAAACCCAATAACACTTCGCCCGAGCTGGGGATCGAACCCAGGACCTCACGATCAGCAGTCGCGCTTGCCACCACTAGACCAACGAGGCAGTTCAGTTATTAAGTTAGAAATGCAGTTATATGTGACTTTTTACGGACTATCTACTGGTAAAACCGAATAAATGTTACGACCTACAGTAGCAGAAGTAGCTCTTTTGCAAAAGTTATAAGTACATACATTTAAAAAAAAACTGTCAAATATAATAAATTCACTTATTGCATAAAACCGTTGAAATGAATACAGATAAATAACAATGGAATGGAATGGAACGCCAATGGAAACGCCGTTAGAGGACGCCCTAGGAGGACATACATCGATGTTATTGGTGATGTTTTTCACAAAGGACAAGTGCGTAGTACTCTCAACCGGCGTGAGTATAACAAGATGGGAAAAGGGCGTGAGTTTATTGATGTATGTATAAATAACAATAAACATGGTTATGATTTACCTCGTTTAGGGATGATTTAGGATCGTGTTTTAATTTAAACAGCTCTAAAGGGATGATATGGGTCTTTTGTGTGTTTGGTTTATTATTTGTTTAATTGTACCTATTCCATAAGATTTTAGAATTATTTCCTGCTTTTTCTAATTCTGTCGTTTCGTAAGCTATTTTTAGTTTTCGGATTAGGTTGTTACAAAAATTCCTGTAGCGTGTGTATGTAGTTTTAAGGATTAGGTTATCAGTAGCTTTTTTCGTTTTAATATGCATTTTATCTCTATTATTTATACATCTTAAAAGTCCAGGAGTCATCCAAGGTTTAATAGTTCTTTTTTTCCTGGGAATTTTGATCTGCTTCGAGTGTTTTCTAATTACTGATCTAACCATATCTATAAATCTATTCATGCACTCGTTTACATCGTTAATTTGGTACAGTATCGTAAAGTCCGAATTTTGTAGCTCAACAATGATGGCTTCGTAATCTAGACGGGTGCTAACATTATTTATTTTCCGCGTAAGATTTACTTGAGCTATGGATAAAAGAACAGGCTTGTGATCCATAACATGTGATTCCAATACAAGTGTGGTAGTTTGAAGGTTAGATTTAAGGAGCAAGTGGTCAATGCAGTGCTCCAGTCGAGTAGGAAATACGTGGGTCGGCATCAGCCCATGGGAGGCGTTAATCGTAAGGTATTCGAAGCTTTGGTCGTTTCTGCGACTTGGGCCTATGTCTATGTTTAGATCCCCTACAACGACAATACTACAGGAAGAGGATATTTGCTGATAAACATTACAGAGGCTTGTTGTGAAATTATTGAAATCCTCTTTAGAATTGAAAGAAGGATAGCGATAAACTGCGACCACAGATAATTTTTTGTCTAATTGACAAACTAGGCAATTTCCACCTTCAATATTCGGCTCCCACACGGAGCTTTGTAAGCCTAATTTTGTATATATGATAACTCCATCATTTTGATTAGCGTTGATCGCTGACGAGTGAGACTGACATCCATCTAGAGAAGGTGGAGTGTTGACTTTGCTCAGCCAGCATTCTGTCAAGACAACGATATCAAAATCTATTTTTGTCAGATTCAGCAACACTTGAAGTTGGTTAAAGTTTTTGTTTATCCTACGTATATTTAAATGTAGTATATTTATATTCCTCACGGATGAGTTAATATACTTAGGACAGTCTTCAGGATTGCAATTGAAGGAATTTTCGAGACTTAGATGGTCTCGGTCATTATTAATATTGTTTATAATAGCCATTTAGAATAAATAAAATATTAATAAACGTAAATACAAAAATCGGAATATTAAACAAATAAATTCGTGAAGGTAATTTACAATAGGAATCTTTAGAAGTATGACGGCACACACAGTATTAGGTATGTTGTGAGTTAGTGTGTGATTATGTTTTATTGGTATGTGTGAATTGTGTAATATGTATGTTGCTCTTGCGTGATGAGTGTATGTATGAAGTTTAAGAAGATTACAATATAGAATGAATATATAACAAAATAGAACAGGTATATAACTAAAATCAGTAATACGGGCACAAGTTTACATAGTCAGATATTAATGTTGCTCAGAGCTTGAAGACATTTTCAGATTTTATCAGTAGCTGCTTGGCCCCTACTTGTTTACGAAGGAAGATGTTTCCATTGCTTATCCAGCAGAATGTGTAATTATAGTTTTTAGCAAATTGTAGTGCTAGGTAATACAACTTTTTGGAACTAGATGGAATCTGCTCTGCTACAAATACCGGTAGGCGTTTCCCTGGTATACCAATGAGTTCTGTATTAAATTTTTCCTCCTTTGGGCGTTTGTCCTTGTTATACGAACGAATTGCTGACAGAAGATTTTGTTTGGTTTGTACCTACTCTTGAAAACTCCGCCATGATCGGACGCGAAGTGGAAGTTGATTTAATGAACCCAGTTAAAAATTTATATCGTTATATTATAACGTTAAATAGGACAAGCAAAAATAAATAATTCGAGAAATAAATCAATAACTCATTATTTATCTTGAATAACGAAACAATTTAACAAAGTATCTTGTTTCATTTTGCCACTACAACATATGGCACGGTCACGTCAATAAAGTTTAGGCAGAAATGAATAAGTCTACTTATACCAAAATAAGTTTTAAGAGAGTTAAAATTGATTTCATACGTGGGAGAAATAAACAACTGACAGGAATAAATAACTAATTACATTATATTCCGAAAAGTAGGTAGAGTGAAAATTGGATAACTTGTTTTTATTATTTTCTTAGTGACGGTTATAGTTAACGTTTGAATAAATGTCCCAAAAGATGAAAATGATAAAGATATACAACATATAAAAACAACTACGGTAAAATTGTTATTACGAGGAAAGTTATGAATTTTAATGTAAAAAAACGCGTATTTCTCGGAACTTTGAATTTGTCAGTTATTTAGTTCTCCACCTACTCCCACGACATGCATGCAAAAAAAAATACTGAAAAAATATGACAGTACCAAATGTGACAACAATGCCGCAGGGTGGCGCGATAGTCGCCCATCGTCACACATTAAACAATATAATTTTATGCGTCGCCTACATTAATTAATGTTAATTTGCCGACAAAAATAAATAATTTAATGAAATTAAATGTTTATTTATGATATTTTAATTAACACAGTTTATTCATTCTATTTTTATAATAAATAAGTTTATTATTTTATGGAATTTATAAAAACGATTTGCTAAAATTTAAAAAAATGTAATGTGAAATTCATATTCTAATTCTAAAAAAATTGTATACATTTTTATTATAAAAATAAAATAAATAAACCCAGCACGCTTAGTGGTAAGATCTATACGGTCCGCCTGGCTAGCTACCACGGCGCCATGCAGTTTACTGTGTTCCGTCGTGTATATGTGACAGCCAGAGGGGTATAATAGGAGAATCCCTGTATATCGTTGTTCCTTAGATTAGTATAGTCCATCGTAGACTCTGTCTGCGCTTACCTTGACGAGAAAACGGTCAACGTGACCAAGTAAAAAATAAAACTTATTGCACTTTATTGTTAGCACTAATTAAAATATATAACTGACGTAACAAAGTAGGTAATAACGTGTGCATTTTAACAAAACATATTAAAATAGTTTGTTTCAATTACTTAACTATTGTTTTGTTATTAACAAAAATAAAACCGACTTCAAAAAAACGATGAAAAGAATAAAATAATTACCATATTATAAAATTAACAGTTTTAGAAGTCGGTGCTGAACGCCACGCCACGCTGAACCAAATTGAAGGCACCGACTTCTGAAACTGTTAATTTTATAATATGGTAATTATTTTCTTCTTTTCATCGTTTTTTTGAAGTCGGTTTTATTTTTGTTAAAATGTTTTTTATGTTTTTCGTTTTAGTGACCTTAATTATAAAATATGGTTGGACCTACTAAAGACGCTGTTCGTAACAATAATCACATCATCACATTATGCGTATTGTTCGTCATTGAGGAGTTCTATTGTCTATCTCCGAAGTTCTTCATCAGATCTTCACCAAATTCCTTTCAAATAAAAAAAACATTATCTAAATCGGTTTATAAATGGTGGAGTTATGAGGTAACAAATATTAAAAAAAAAGACACAGACGAATTGAGAAACTCCTCCTTTTTTGGAAGTCTGTTAACAATACAAATCTATCTACGTGTTTAATTAAAGTACAACTATTATTTTGTTGTGGAAAGAATCATTTTTGAAGTGTGCCTTAAATATTTTTTTTTGTTATCTTCATTAATTATTTAAATGGCTTAAGTACATCCCAAATAGAATAAATGAATCTTGCTTTCAGATATTTATGAAATATAGGTACCAGATAATGGACTCAGCAATGAAAACTCCCGTACAGTCCATCGCCTACGTACCAATATCTGACTTCTACGCGGGAAAGTCTGTCTTCATTACAGGTGCTACTGGTTTCCTTGGAAAGGTAAAAAAAACTGAATATATGTTTTGAAAATAAATTCGTGGCACAAAGAAAAATAAAACCAAAAAATAATAATACTAAAACTGGTAGCTATATTAAGAAAGGATAAAATATTTCAATAGGTAAACAGAATCTATAATAGGTACGCCTACCTTTAAAAAGCGTCCTACGCGTGCAATAGAAGATAAGCTGCGTTAAAAAAG
The DNA here is from genome assembly GCA_910594945.2 of Amphipyra berbera. Lineage (NCBI taxonomy): Eukaryota > Metazoa > Arthropoda > Insecta > Lepidoptera > Noctuidae > Amphipyra > Amphipyra berbera. The sequence goes on along the minus strand of OU343126.1, from coordinate 18,497,073 downwards.
CGCTATCATGTGAACACATATACGGCTTGCTATTTGTTGTATTAGAACGCTTTTTTAACGCGCGTTGCGACGACGTAACGAGGGCTAACAGAGAATCGGTTTTAAAATAACTGTCATTTAATCAGTTGTTCGGCGGGGAGATTTTAAAAAACAAGTTGCAGCGTTGTTTAAAAAAAGCAGGATGTGGAAAGTGATCGTTGAGAGCGTTGCGATCACTTTCCATCAGTTGCTTCAACTTTACTCGATTTTTGTCCATCGAAACGTTGCGTCAAAAATATTGAAAAGGAAATACATAGAATTGTCCAGTGGCGGTCCGACGGTGGGGGGTTGTAGGTTGTAGAGAGTGTGACCCCCCCCCCCCCCAAGTTTTTGGCTGCGACCGCGCCTGCAATCGTCATTATCATGTCATATTAATACCAGTTATCAAAACCTAAAAATCCGAAGAAACCTCTTCTACTTCTCTTCATTTATTCTATTTTACTATATTCCACTTTTATATTATTTTTAGGTGATTCTCGAAAAGCTGCTGTATAGTTGCAAGGATATCGATAACGTTTACGTGTTAATCCGTGAGAAAAAAGGCGTCAGTGTCCAACAAAGGCTAGAAGAGGTGATCGATAAGCCTGTAAGTAGGTACTATAAGTGTCATGTTAAATCCGTTATTATTCAATCTAGGTAGCTGGGTATTTATCAATGATCGACATCGCAAAGTATTCTTCAAACCTCGTGATGTACTGCTGACATAGATTAACCCTGCAAGGGATACTTCTGGATAGTAGTAAGTAAACATAATTATGTTCTTCACGTGAGGCATTTAGCGCCCCAAGTTAAATGACCGCGCAGTGAGCGATAACCGCGCAATTCGCTTCCGACCAGATGCTGTTGAATACTACACTACTCAACAAAGTCTAGGGAACAAGCCAACTATATGAATCTATTTAAAAAACTCTTTAGAAAAAGTACTGGCAACTAAAATTTGTAAATGAAGGTTGAAACTACATTAAATTATTGTTCTAAATTTAAAAAAATATATAATTAAAAAGTAAAAGTTTATCGAAATAATTAGGGAAAACTTTATTTGAGCGCAGCGTACAGAGTTTTTTAACGTGAAAAGTTGAGAGATTATTATAAGATTTCGATTTAATTTCTTATAGAAAAGGAAATATCGCTGCTTATTCCTAAGTTTTGTGATTCTGAACGTTACGTCACGTCGTCATTTAACGCGGGAAGACATGCTTAGTGCTCGGATTGTTGGTAGTTGGGCGCAGTCAACCCGACATTGCGGACACTGTTAACACGCAACCAAGCGTAATTTGCCGATTATGGGCACGCTACAGGGCTACAAGAGATGTAGCCGAACGTCACCGAGGAAGATACAGGGTCACTACTCAAAGACAGACCATTTTTTGCAAAATGCTGCAAGGAGGCAGTCCCAGATTACAGCTCGCCAGCTGGTAGGAAGACTCCAGTTCCAACACCAAGTGGTTATTAGTAACCAAACCGCCAGGAGAAGATAACAGGAAGTCAATCTTCACGCTCGCAGGCCGCTAAGAGTTCCAGCTCTGCGACGTGGAAATCGAGGTCGTCGTTTATTGTGGGCTAACGCACATTTGCGCTGGACTGACACTCAGTAGGCACGTGTTCTGTTTTCCGATGAGTCTCGCTTCGGATTTCATCCCGATTCAAGAAGAGTGCGTGTTTGGCGTATTCCTGGTCGCCGGAGTCGACTCCAGAATCCTCAGAAAGTTCATCCTTACCAAGGCGGAACGATCATGGTGTCGGCAGGAATTTGCCTGGGTGGATGAACAGATCTCGTTTGGATACGAGGCAATATAAATGCGGAGCAATAACGTGACGAGGTTGTACAACCCATGGTCATCCCCCACTGACAGCAGCTCGGCCAAGACTTCGTGTTTATGTAAGATAATGCACGTGCACACACCGCAAGACTGGTGATGAAAGTGTTCAACGAGTATAATATCACGGTATTAGAGTGGCCCGCTCAGTCCGCCGATCTCAATCCCATTGAACATGCATGGGACATGATCGGGAGAAGAGCTTTCAGTGATCTTCCCCAAAATTTGAACACGGAAGAAGAGCTTTTTTCACATCTTTCCAAAGTATGGAGCCTTATTTCACAAGTGATAATTAACAACGTCATGTTCAGTATACCACGCCGATGTAGAGCCGTCGCTAATGCTTTGGGAGGTCCTACTCATTATTGAAAAGTTCGTAGGAATGTTCTTTTTATTTAATTTTTACTTATGCGTTAGTTATTTTTTTTATTTACATAAACTTGTTTTTTCGGTTTTGGCACAATTTTGGTTTTTCGTAATAAATAATATTTTTCATTAACAAGCCTTTTATTAATTTAGATAATTAATAACAGTATTAAATTACGCTTCTATTGATGTATAATATCTAAGACAAAAATTGATGAATTAAGAAAAAATAACTAACAGATCCTTGTTCCCTAGACTTTGTTGAGTAGTGTATATTAAAATTTCATACTGAAATCTGACCTTCGCAGCCCATGCAAATACTGGGCAATACCAATAGTCCAAGGTTAGACTAGTTGTCACACTTTTATCACTTTTGTCATAAAAAATATATGACAAATGTGCTGGACAAAATTCTTTCCGTAAAACCTATGTAACCACATTTATAAGAAACACATTAATAGACTGTCTAAATACAATAGTAACTGCATTGGAATGTGTGTGTGCATTTATAATAAAATACCAAGGCATTTCAAAGCTTTAAATATAAAATTATTTAAAATTAAATTTCATAGGTGGTTACTCGAGTGTAGTTTTTATAGTTTAAAAGATAGATAGATACAAAATGTTGATGTTTTTTTTTTTAAACAGACGATTGTTGTTGCTTAACTTGTCTTTAAAATTTTGCATGCTATGTTTTATCCTAGCTAAACATGCTTGTGCCTCAATTTGTATTTAACACCCTTGTATACCATGTTTTACGCAAATAAATATTCTATTCTATTCTAAACAAATAAAAATAATTTGAATTTGGGCTTTTGAGTATCCGTAACGACTGTCATAAGTATTCGTATAATACTAATACAACCCGCAATTTATGGATGTATCCTTTTCATTGTAAATACCCTTAGTGTTTGGCCAGACTGGCAGCGCGGTGCGGGGAGCGGCGCGGGTGCGGGAACGCGCGCAATTTACCTGTCCGCAGTCGAGCGCGGCTTAGTTCTGAGCGTTGTCGTGTCCAGTGTTTGTCAAAATATAATGTAGATGAAAAATACTTATTTTTATTGGAAAATTCTTACTAAAAAACGATGTTTCGACATCCACAGTGCAGATCGTGCTGGTGCTTGAATAGCACTTATTAATTCTTCAACATTTAATTTTGAAGACGCCATCACAACAACGCGCGTGGTCAGCTCGAACTAGTTTGAAATCCCCCGCTCCCGCGCGGGTTGTCGCTTGCCGCCCGCGCTCTCACTGCGGCCACTTGTATGAACGACCTATGGCGTGAGCTACCCGCGCGCTCCCCACGCAAAGTAGCCCGCGCCGCTTCCCGCGCCTGCGTGTCCACTATGGACACTCAAATGAAGTTCTTCTGTTTGAACTCGCCGCACCGCGCCCGCGTTTGCAGTCTGGCCAAAGGCTTAAACTTGCATATAAGCATTAAGCCTAGGATTCATTAAAGTACAATTGGAGCAGCAGGCCGCGGAACTTAACGCGGGTCATCTACGTGAATATCCCGGGGATAGGGATGCCAGGGGTCCGGCTTTTTACTGTCGTGTCCGGCCAAATATACAACGTTAGTCGGAAAGGGGGTACTAAGCCGAAAGAGTGTTGAAGTACTCATAATAATAGATGACTTTTGTTCTACAACTTTCCCCAAAAGTGAATAGTTCAAGAGAAATAGCTGTTCAAATATCTCATAAAAAATACGCTAAATTCTATCTATTCTCAGCTATGACCAGCTGTGTTTACATTTTAGGTCATATTTGGGGTCACGAATTAGAAACTCCATTTTCTGAATTCGTAACAAAATCAGGGATGAAGAATTTTTGAAAAAACTAAAATAAAAATCATTTTGCGTTGAATTTTTTTGTCGAATTTTGAAATTTTAGCACTTTCTTTAAAACAATCATCAGGGATACATTTAGTGGCCCGCGGGTTAGTACCCCCTTTAAGACTAACCTTGTATACATGGCCTGTCCGGCTTTTGTTAAGATTTTGCTCAATCCCGCCCCCCCCAAAAAATGCCGAATGAAAGCGCGCGAGCTTTTTTTTCTCTTTTAACAAAACCAGTGTCTGGCTTTCAGGTCAAAATGTCGGGCTAAATATGAATCTGTGTCCGGATTTTCTATTTTTGGGCCTCGCAACCCTACCTGGGACAATTTTGCGGAACAATTCGCTCGTGCCCACCTGTGTCCGCTCTCGAAGCGGCAGCTTGCAACATGTTCCGCGTGACGTAGAAATGTCGCACAATGTTGCGGGGCAGTATGCAACTTTGCAGCATCACGTATGTTGCGCGTCATGTTGGGGAACATTTTATCCCCTAGTGAGTCCAAGGCATTAGCTAATTGTTATGTTGCAGCTGTTCTCAAGAATCAAAGAAGAGCGACCACAGGATTTTAAAAAAATTATACCTATAGCGGGTGACACAACTCTACCTGGCCTTGGCATTACAGCGGATGATGAGGAAATACTCCTAGAAAAGGTGCAGATTATTTTATTTATCGTTATCATATATCTAAAGATTAGCCTGAACCAATTTGAAAGAATGTTAAGTATCTGAAACTGATTTAAAAAAATAATCCCTTGAAGAAAAACTTTTATGTTTAACAGTTTTATCATGCAGCACCCCTGCAACATCAGAATTTGAGGATTGAAGGTTAAAATTATAATGTTGTATTGTCGTGGGAATTGAACTTGTGTGCGAAGTTTCAGGTGAATCGGTTAAGCAGAAATATGTAATTGCAAAATCTGTCGCAATGAATCAAACAAACAATTATACAAAGTGAAGCTAATTATAAAACGGTATTGTTTGAACCGAATCAAACGTTTGTAGGTTTTTTTTGTTTAAACACGTGACAATTTTTAAAATAAATCATCTTAGGTACGATTGTTTACCTATTTGAACATAGTCATAGTTGTTGGCAATAAGATTAACAAACATATAATTTTGACACCCAGTACATAATATCAGCAAGCACATTGGGTCACCCGCGCGACAGCGCAACGAGTATTCCCAAGGAGGGTTGATGTCAGGCAGGTGGCCGGTCATAAAACAATAATCCAAAAGCTCTAACAACATGGATTTACGAAATACATGTTGTGCCGACCCTACCTAGTGTGGGATAAGGACAGGGAGATGATGATGATTGTTTAAATTTTCGTCAAATTGGTTTGGACCAGATTATAACAACTCAATACTGAATAATTATGGGCCTCATAATAGTGAACCGAGGAGTAGTTTGAAGTATGTATGTTGTTATTAGTGTACAGCACGATTCCACAGTCAGTGCTTTGGATATTTTTATCGGCGAGACCTGAAGGGTCTCCAACCAATATCTGCCATGTTGAATGACCACTGTTTTTATAATGCTGTGTATGTTGATTCATTTTGACGACTCTTCCTTCATCAACATTGTCCAGTGTCACCAGCTACCGACAACAGTACTTTTATATTTTCGTTTTTATCAGGTGTCCGTAGTGCTGCACGTAGCAGCAACAGTAACATTTACCGGAAAGCTGGAAGAAAATGTAAATTCAAACATTAAAGGACCAGAATATATGCTAAATCTGTGTCAGCGCATGAGGAATATAAAGGTAAGCCTATGTGTTATTGCCATCACCGACAGCACGATTACAGTACCCGGCAATAAATATTACACATCGAACTTTAGAAAGAGATAATCGGCTAGCTTCGGCTTCGTAGAGTGTCGTCTCTGTCATTCATACCTATGTGACGTTTTGTCCCTTCGTGCGACAAAAATGACGCTCTATAAATCCGAAGCTAGCCAATATTTATCTCTAAAGCTCGATCGAGTAATATTAACTGCCAAGTACTGTACACGAATATACTTCTTCATGTTTTCCCACAATTTCAGGTGTTCGTCCACGTGTCCACGGCTTACTGTAATACAAATAACAAAATATTGGAAGAGAAGCTGTACCCACCGCCAGTGGAACTCAGCAAAGTGTACGAATTGCTTGAACAGCCACATCATGACGGCAAGCAATTAAAAGAGCTTCTTAGTAAGTTTTATACATTGTCAACGACTGGTCAAGTGGCTGGAGGCCAGTTCTACAAACAAAATTGTTTTTAAATCGCAATCGAACTGCAGGTCAACCATGCCACGGCCGCTTGACCGCTGTCTTTATGAGAAAAAAAGTCAAATAGTGTGTTTAGTGTGTTAGTTCGATTGTGATTTTAATAACAATATTATTAGTAGAATTATTGGCCTCCTGAACGCCTGGCTTAGTTCGTCATAGTTTGATCAGCATCTGTTTGTGTGTGAGATAATAATAATAGGGAGGTTGACTCAGCAGTTGTTGTGCCGATAGTCGTTACGGCCAATGGCTTAGTAACGGTACTTCTGGACACGGCGCGTATTGTTTGGAAATTCCTCGCTCAGAGGTCCTGACCATCGGTAGCTTGGACCCTGTTCCCGATACCGGTGTGCTAGTATTTTTTATATTTTTAAATGTTTTTATTTTTTTATAGCAGCATTTAAAAATTTAAATATATCGCACCTTCGGTGGAACAAAGTCACAATAGCTCATTTTGTAATTTTACAGGAGAGGTCTTTTAAGATTTTTTTCGTATTTATTTCCATATTACTGGATTACTATCCAAATATTTTTAACCTACTACAGATAGTAATCCAGTAATATGGAAATAAATACGAAAAAATCTTAAAAGTCCTCTCCTGTAAAATTACAAAATGAGCTATTGTGACTTTGTTCCACCGAAGGTGCGATATATTAAAATTAATAAAGGAAATAATAGAGTATAAATGCTCCCAAGATACGGAAGCAATACTGGTAAGAGGCAAAACTTAAAAAGATAACCTGGAAATTGTTGAACATCTATTGTTTGGCACTTCCTACCACATCATAAAAACATAATGTATGTTTTTATGATGTGGTAGAAAGTGATCCACGAACTTATTCGACACCGGGCTGTGATTAAAGGAGCCAAATAAACTAGAAATGTCTTGATATGTCGTCGTGTGTATGTTGACCGCCAACGAACCGGGTTCATTACCACTTACATTTGAATCAAACGTTCTACACAAAGTTTGGTCAAATCTACAAAAATAAATGACGAACGTTCGTTGGCTTGGTAACTGTGTGTTATTAGATAAATAAAAAACTTCTGAACCTATGAAGTTTACAATATTATGATTTGTTTTATTACAGATGGACAACCAAACAATTACACGTTTACGAAGGCGCTAGCTGAACATTACGTTGCAGAAAACCACGGAAATATACCCACAGTCATCGTCAGACCGTCCACTAGTAAAGTTGTTAGGGTGGCGTTCACCAACATTAGTATTCTCAGGTTAAACAATTGAAAGAAATAAAAGTTGTTTATTCACGCCAACATGACGCACTCAAAATGAAATAAAAGTATAAAACAAAACCAAAAAGAAACTATTGGGAAAAATATGCGTCACATCCGCGCAAAACGGCCATCGCTCAGCATAATGATGTGTCTAAAGTGTGAAACATAGCCACAGCGCTGGTTTTTAGCGACAGTCGGCGATGGCATGATGACGTCCACCGGTTCAGCAAGTAATTGTTTACCGAAAATTCTAGTACATTTTTAAAGTGAACGGTTGTTTAACCCGATAATTAATTCTGTATTAATGTTGGTGAGCTCCAGCCTTAGTCGTTTAGCTATCTATTTATCATTAGCATATGCATAATCAGCCCATTACTGTCCCATTGCTGGGCATGGGCTTCTGCTCACAATGAGAGAGAAGGGTTACGATTTTAGTTCTTAGTCCAGCATTCTGGCCTGGTGCGGGTACCGCCTAGCACCCCGCTAGCTGAAGATCAAATTCAACATTTAGTGATATTCAATGGAGTAAATCTAGAACTATTATAATTCCCTAAACTACCCGCACTTTTCTATGACATGTCACATGGGTACTTTTTTTGCGTTTTAAAAGTCAAAGTCAAAGTCAAAGTCAAAGTTTTTTATTTCAAATAGACCAGATTTCAGGCACTTTTAAAACGTCACGACTAGGTGCACGGTTCCAAAAGGTAGGTTCTATGGAGAAGAGCCGGCAAGAAACTCCATGAATACTCTTTTTAAAATAGTAGTTCATTACAATTCCATTACAGTAGTGTGAGAAATAGAATGAGAATAATGCAGGTTAATGTAACAAATAAACTCACATAAGAGTAACAAATAGAAAAATATGCCTTCTATGATTGCCATAGCAGTTAAGAGCTGACCAGTCCCGACAGACGGCACCCGTTCACGAGCATGACGTGCACATCCGCATCGGTCAGCTCAACCATATTATAGGGAACTCAACGACCGGATAAACAACGCCACCATCAGCAAGACATTTAAGTGAGCATGACAGACTCATATTACCAGACAATAGGCAGTAATATGATATGATTATAAGCGTATCACTAATAGCTGCATGATGCTCATACTTTACAGTTTGGAATGAAGTATTGTAAAGCGATATTATTAAAATAATAACTATAATACAAAAACCTATTTTGCCAGTCCAGACAATAGTCCAGATAAAGTCCAGACATTGTAGTATACAAACTATGCGAGTGAAACGATGTAGGGCAACGTTTGGAATGGTCTTTTGAGGAAAGTGCCATAGCAGTTTCGAGTTGACCTGTCCTAACTGACGGTACATCTGCTTCAATCATCGCGGAGCTCAAACCTTATTTTAGGGAGCTCAACAACCCGACCGCTGCACGACGCTATCAATCAGCTGGACATTTGTGTGGGTCACAAAAAAAAAACTCAAGAACCGCCAAACGTTTACAATATTCGTGTATATAGCTACCCTACATGGTACTCACATTTACAATTTATTAAAAATGTAATGTAAAAAATGAGGTGATGGTAAAATAATAATAATCATTGAAAAAAATAATTCGATTATATATGTCAAAAGGATAAAATAAAAAATAATAATGTTATGAAATAATTACAATGATGCGTCTGTGATAACAGCGAGCGGCTCAATTCCAAGCATTTTTATCGTCCATATAATCTTTAACGTTATAGAAACCCTTTTTGCATAGTTTCTGCTTTACATAGGACTTAAATTTATTAAGACTTAAGTCTTGAATATTGCCTGGAATTTTGTTGTAGAAGCGTATACTTTGGCACCTAAAGGAGTTACTGATTTTCTGGAGCCTAGTCATTGGTAGAATCCTCATGGTTGTCCCTCGCCTGGGGAAGGCGAGGCGGTCTGCCGGACTCTTACCGGCTAAAAACCAACGGTGTCCCTCCTTCTGACCTAAGGCCGGGGTCACGGGATTCGCTATTGCATGCACCGCGAATGTCACATGGGTCCTGCTAGGTGTAGACACACACATAAACAGCCCCGGATCTACATTTTTCAAAGGGGGGTGCAGAGTACCAATTTGCCGCCCTCTAGGCAAAATTTTTCAACTAACAAAATAAGTACCTACAAAATTATAAATAATTCTAAAGGTTTATTCATATATAACCGGGTCCATCATAGTACAGACAGCGAGACTGGCTGGTGGCGGGCCGCCCCCTAACCTTCGCCGCCAGGGGCAAGTGCCTCCTGCCCGCCCCCCCTAGATCCGGGCCTGCATATAAAACCCCCAATCGCCACAGAAAAGGGTACCGCACAGGGAACTAACTAGTGGCGTTTTTTTTTAGTATCAGCGTCGCTACGAGACCCTTTAGCCGGATGGCTGGACAGCTGGAATGGCGCCACCGGCATCGTCACGGCGATTGCAAAGGGAGCTCAAAGAGTAATCTTCGGCGATAGGAATAATATATTGGACCTAATACCTGTGGATTATGTGGCCAATCTGACTATTGTGGCAGCTGCAAGGTGTAGTAGGTGAGTCACACATAGGGGCTGCCAACCGTACTATACAGGGTGTAAACGACATCATGTAATTCCTTCAAACCTCATGATGTACTGTTGACATAGATTAACCCTGAACGGGATACTTTTAGATTCAATAAAAAAAACACAAGAAGTAAACATGTATTGTGTTCTTAGCGTGAAGCATTTTGGCGCCCCGAGTTAAATAAATAAATTATAAATTAACTCTTTATACTATTAATTATAAATTTACTTCTCGTAACTAAGCCTTTTAATATTACAGTTCAGACGGTGTTACAGTATACAACTGTTGCACAAGTTCCTGTAATCCTATTACACTGAAAAATATCATCAAAAATAACAAAAGATCTGTAACTAAAAATGAATTTGGTAAGTTGAAAGTTACTTGAGTTTTCTTGGATTTCCTGGTAATTAAAACTGCTCCTCTAAACTAAAAATATTGTTAAGCTATTATAAAAATTAAATACATTTAAAATATACACGCCACACGTATAAAAAATGCAAGAATAATAAGTAGACTCGACTCGACTCGAATACTCGATAAGCCCTCAAACGTTCAAAGGGTTTGACTAGGTTTGACTATCTTTCGGACCATGATACGGCCCAGATGCTTAGTTTTCCTATTAAAAACAAGTCACAAAAACCCACAGTATACTATATTCTCAAAAGAGATTACAACTCTGACAATGTTCGTAAGTTTAAAGAATGCCTCCAAAGTCTGTCCTGGGTGGAAATATACGCTGAAGATGATTCGAATATACCATTCAGTAAATTTCATGACTTTTTATGTCTTTTTCATAATCTCTGTTTTCCTGTAAACAAAGTAAAAATTAACTTGTGTGACACAAGAAAACAAAACTGGATAAGCAAGGGATTAAAGCGAAGCTGTACAACTAAAAGAAGATTGCGTTATAAATACTACCTAAACAAAAATATATTAAATAAAAATAAATATCTGACATACGCTAAAGTTCTACAAAAATGTAAATATAATTCTAAAAAATACGCAGATATTAAATTTATAAATGATAGCGACAATAAGTGTAAAGCTACCTGGACAGTTATTAATAACGAAATTAATAATAATACTGTTCACTACAACATAGAAAACATTAAAATAAAAAATCAAATAATTACAAACCCTAGGGAAATAGCTTCAACTTTTGATAACCACTACGTCAACTTAGAGCATAATATATCGCAGAAGCATACAAATAGCAATTATGATAAAAAAAATATTCTCAACTCAATATTCCTCAAACCAATGCTGCCACATGAGGTTAAACAAGAAATTATTTCATTAAAAAATACGAATGCAGCTGGTTATGATAAACTAAGTACAAAGCTAATCAAATCATGCACGGATGTAATAGGTGGAATACTTACGTATTTAATAAACTTATCATTGGCACAAGGCGTTTTCCCAGAAGCACTAAAACTATCAATAATTAAACCACTATTTAAAAAAGGGGAACGAAGCGACATAAGCAATTATCGCCCAATAACTCTTATACCTATATTATCGAAGGTATATGCATGTACAAACGATTAACAAATTTTTGTGACAAATACAATATCATCCGGAATAAGCAATATGGTTTCCAAAAACACAAATCGACAACACTGGCTATCTACACTAACATAAATAGAATATTAACGAAACTCAACAACAATCATCTGACTACCGGGCTATTTTTCGATCTATCAAAGGCCTTCGATCTCGTTCCACACAATATCTTGTTACAGAAGATAGAAAAAGTCGGAATAAGAATAGAAGAGAAATAGGAATAAGTCTTACCAATGGATATCCTCATATCTTAGCGACAGACAGCAATGTGTTACCATATCAAAAATTGATAAAAATAAGGTACTCGTACCATTAACATCAGAATATAAAAATATTAAACGCGGCGTTCCACAGGGAAGCGTACTGGGACCGATCTTGTTCTTATTGCACATTAACGACATCGCTGATGTGACCAGCCATAAATGCGTTCTATTTGCTGACGATATATCGATTATAGTCACAACAAATAAAAATAGATATACAACCATTGACCACGAGGATGACATAAATAACACAATAGATAAACTAATTGATTGGCTAGATACACATAAACTAAAAATAAACTTAGACAAGTCTGTATACATACAATTTAATAAATCTAATAATTAAAAATATAATATCAATCTTAATATACCAAAAATTAAAACAGTACCTCATACGAAATTTCTAGGCGTAATAATAGACGAAAACATGAATTGGAAGGAACATGTAGACAATGTATCAAATAGGATAAACAAATTTGTATATGCACTCAGAAAAACAAATAAAATGTATCACAAATATAAAAACAGCAATAATTACTTATCATGCACATGTAGAATCACTACTTCGCTATGGACTAATAATATGGGGAATAGCACGGACAAAGAGAAAGCCTTTATAGCACAAAAAAAGTGTATTAGGGCGATTTACGGTTTGTGTCCTGATCAATCATGCCAACCCATATTCAAAACACTTGGTTTGTTACCATTACCATCACTCTACATTTATGAGGTGTGTATGTTTGTATCAAAAAACAGGACATTATTTAAAACTGCGAATGAGGTGAACCCAAGAAATCGTAGAGACCCATTCAAACTTGTATTAGATGACCTACCTAGATCCACAAAATATAATAAGAACTGTTTGGCTATGTGTATCCGTATTTATAATAATATACCTAGTAATTTAAAACCCTTGAATATTAGAGCTTTTAAGCGTAAATTATATAAATGGCTAAATGAACAAAATTTTTACTCTGTAAAAGACTTCATGGAGCGGAATATAAATTCACGCTATTTTATTACCTAATTTTAATTTTGCAATTATGTATTCCTAGCAAAACATGTACCTAGCACACTACATAGTATTGTAACATCTGATATACCATGTTTTAATGCAAATAAATATTATGATTATGATTATCTGTTACAACTGCGTAGCTGGCGTAGAAGTAACTATGTCGCTAGCTACGTCGTAGCATGAGTGCAGTCCTTTATAAATTCGAGGCATTCCATTTAGTGCACCAATTTGAATAGCACCAATAGTATTCCTATTCCTATTGGAGGTATTAATGCCCCAATTAATTAGTGCCCCATAAATTCCAGATGTTATAGACGGGGAGTACTTCTCGGTGCCCAACGTCAGGGACCAAAACCGGTTATCTTTATTCTATAGAAATACTGGTAATACCGGTAGAATATCTATAGATTAAAGGTAACCGTCTTCAGTCTCTCCCCAACGTGGTGTCCGCGGGTAAAACCTCCTTTTTAGGAAAGGTATACGTTCAGCGGTGGACTGCGATAAGCCGTTGTTGATACGTTCTTTATTAAACTCTTTTAATTATCTTCAAGGGCACCGCCCACTACACCGTACCATATTAGGACCGTAACCGTATCGGCACAGCCAAAAAAATATTATTTGTATGGATTAGTATAAGACAATGCACTAGCTAGACCGTTCCGTCTCCGACCGACACCGTAGCGCGTCATGCACGAAACGGCAAAATTTTCTCGCGAGTACATTTTGCAGGTGACGAGTGTGCACCGCGTTTGTACCGCGTATGCTACGGGTATGCTCCGCGTTGTAATTTCGGTCTGATAAAAAATATTAGTCATTGTATTCGTAAATACGAATATTTATACAATTACGAGTATATACTATTAAAGAAAATGTACAGTAGGGGAATGAAAAGGTTATCCACCTTAAAGTATATTTTTGCTTGCACATCGCAAGAAACTGAACTATTTTACCGACTTTGTATTACCAATATTATAGAAATATAAATACAAGTATTTTTTGACAGGATATTGAAAATTATAATGGTGACATGATGACAACCACTAGTAATGTCAATTTATTTAATCATTGAATTGATTGATGTAATAGTTTTTACAACAAAACTCCTTAAATTAAATCAAAGACATTACATGGCACTACTACGTTATATGGAGGGAAAAGGCAATTTTGATCTTTGCTACCAAATAATTAAACATAATTTTCTTTGCATTGGACTGTTCCTTTCAACAGTTTGAAAAGGTAACATGTGCCCGCGATGTGGGTAAGGAAAGGAATGAATTTGAAAACTGACGAACCATTTCATTCCCCTACTGTACAACAACCGATAGAACGGGCACTAAACTAAATCATATGCGTTGCATGCGGGTGTAGCCCGCGGTTGATACCCATATAGAACGGGCACTAAACTAAATCATATGCGTTGCATGCGGGTGTAGCCCGCGGTTGATACCCATATAGAACGGGCACTAAACTAAATCATATGCGTTGCATGCGGGTGTAGCCCGCGGTTGATACCCATATAGAACGGGCACTAAACTAAATCATATGCGTTGCATGCGGGTGTAGCCCGCGGTTGATACCCATATAGAACGGGCACTAAACTAAATCATATGCGTTGCATGCGGGTGTAGCCCGCGGTTGATACCCATATAGAACGGGCACTAAACTAAATCATATGCGTTGCATGCGGGTGTAGCCCGCGGTTGATACCCATATAGAACGGGCACTAAACTAAATCATATGCATTGCATGCGGGTGTAGCCCGCGGTTGATACCCATATAGAACGGGCACTAAACTAAATCATATGCGTTGCATGCGGGTGTAGCCCGCGGTTGATACCCATATAGAACGGGCACTAAACTAAATCATATGCGTTGCATGCGGGTGTAGCCCGCGGTTGATACCCATATAGAACGGGCACTAAACTAAATCATATGCGTTGCATGCGGGTGTAGCCCGCGGTTGATACCCATATAGAACGGGCACTAAACTAAATCATATGCATTGCATGCGGGTGTAGCCCGCGGTTGATACCCATATAGAACGGGCACTAAACTAAATCATATGCGTTGCATGCGGGTGTAGCCCGCGGTTGATACCCATATAGAACGGGCACTAAACTAAATCATATGCGTTGCATGCGGGTGTAGCCCGCGGTTGATACCCATATAGAACGGGCACTAAACTAAATCATATGCGTTGCATGCGGGTGTAGCCCGCGGTTGATACCCATATAGAACGGGCACTAAACTAAATCATATGCATTGCATGCGGGTGTAGCCCGCGGTTGATACCCATATAGAACGGGCACTAAACTAAATCATATGCGTTGCATGCGGGTGTAGCCCGCGGTTGATACGCATATAGAACGGGCACTAAACTAAATCATATGCGTTACATGCGGGTGTAGACAGCGGTTGATACCCATATAGAACGGGTACTAAACTAATTCATATGCGTTACATGCGGGTGTAGACCGCGGTTGATACCCATATAGATCACGTTGGATCCGCTGCAATGGCAGTAGTGAACGGAGCATTTTTTGCCGTGCATGACACGTTCCTATTACGGTCCTAGTATGATACGTTACATATAATGGGCAGACTCCTTGATAAACCGGTTAACTTAATAGTACATTATGATATAAGTGCGCTATGTTGGTCATTACGGTCGAGGCGGTATTTTGCGCGCGAGCCGCAGGCGAGTGCGATAAGTGAGCCGAGAGAGTAATGATCAATGCACACACGTTTCAGACGACGTTTTTCAACGCACTTGCGAGGAAATAACAGACTTTAAGTCTTTAATACAAAATAATTTGTGAAAAAAGGCGCGTGAATTTATTTGTAAATATATATGACTAATCTGTGGTGCCCGTGGCCGAGTTAGCTATGCGCGCGCAGGTGACAAAAATAAATAATTTAATGAAATGAAATTTTTATTTATGATATTTTAACTAACACAGTTTATTCATTCTATTTTTATAATAAAAATGTTTACTATATTTTAACCGACTTCGAAAAAAGGAGGAGGATCTCAACTCGGTTGTATGTTTTTTTTTAAGCTTGAACACGATTTGCTAAAATACAAAAAGAAATTTAAAGTGAAACTCGTAGACATAGGTATATCATTAATCTGTAGTATATTTTACCGGACTAGTCCGTAATAAGCTACATTACGAACCTTAAAGCGGTCCAATAAGAGCCACTTTATGAGCAAGTGTGTTGAAAAAGTTTCTTAAGGGATTCTTTTCCTATTTTTCTTTAATTTCTATTGTAGTAGCAATTATTTTTTAGATGGCAGCTCGTACATGTCGGTAACATTTACCAACAATACCTGGGTGCTGTCTATTCTGACATTTTGGCTTCAAACTGCGCCTGCGTACGTAGCAGACGTATTCCTGCGTGCCCAGGGAAAACAACCTAAGTATGTTCTTCTTGCTTGAATAATGTTTTTGCTACCAAGGTAGGATCTTTACGGTCCGCCTGGCTAGCTACCACCCTTATATTATAAGCACCACGTAGTTTACTGTGTTTTGTCGTGTGTATGTAAGAAACAGATGGGCCTAGGGGAGTCCCTCTATATATTTGTTGTTTGGATTCGTGTGCTCCATTTTAGACCCTGTGTGCCCTTACTATCAGGTGCTGCTAGAGTCAAACGCAACTGAGTCATGGAATTTAAAAAAAAAACGGTACCTTCAGTTCATTTCCGCCTATCCGGCATGGATAAAGCGTTTTCAAAATGACTTGTTTTATTAAACTTTTGTAAATACAACATTTGTTTCGAATTTATTTTAAGAGCGCTTTGAATAACATACAGCGAAGATAAATGGCACCCTTAGTAATTACGTGTGAAAACGTGTTTAAAGATTCAGGAAACCCTATGTTTTCACGGTATTTTGTACAGTATAATTACAGTATTTGCTTTAATATTGTATTTTTTCTCTTTCTGTGAAAGCCAAGTGGTAGAACAGTTGATATTGAGACCATCTAACACAGAAACTCAAAAACTCGATATTTCGAGTTGTGCCCTTACATAACTAAGGGTGCGAAATGGCTTTGCGTTACGCCGTGTTCGCACGAGAGCTTTTTCAACGTCCGCTAAAAATGAGCTGGAATTAAACCAATAGGTGCCGTAGTATTCATTCACACGTCAACGCTTTTAAAACGCGGCGCTGTTTTATCGAGCAGTGTTGTAATTTAAGCGCTTAGCGTTGAGACGTCAAGTCGAATGAAACATACGGCACTTCTTGCCTGTGTTCGGACGAGCGTTCAAAAAACGCCGGTGCAGGAAGCAGAATGCCGCGAGCGCGCGTAGCGTTCGGTCACGTACATGCTACTGCAACTACGAATAAGATTAAAATTCAGTTTTTTTATTAAGATCAGTGCCACCTATCCCGTAGATATGGGAAACAAAATTGCTATGTTGCTACATAAAATTAAATGATCCTTGCGCTCGGGGATTGCTCAAAGAAAAATAGAAAATATAAAATTATTGACACAAGTTCTTGGAATGGAATAGTAAATATGGAAACATAAATAATAGATAAAATTAAATATAATGAAGTTAAAAACTTCATACTGTAAGATAACTTCATGCAGTAAAATCCCACAAATTCACCCCCTGGGCTACGGCGTAGCGTAGCGTATAAGATATGGGGACGAAGGGGGTAACTGCAGCCGATCCCGCTTGTTGACGACTGCTGTCGACGCGCCGGCGACTACAGTTACCTCTGTGTCGCCGGTTTTTTTTTCATTTTGCAGATAAATATAATGAAGTTTTTAGTATCTGCAAAATGAAAAAAAAAAGTATTTCGTATTTAAAACAACAAAATTTCGTTTTTTTATGGTTACACTTCAATTGCATAGGGCTGAGTCACTCGAGTGTTTAGTACTCGGGCGCATTTTCTTTTTGCATTAAAATTCCCCTTTTTTCGCAAGTGCATTTGCTATCTATAGCATGTGCTTATGGACATCCGAAAATAGTTGAAAAATGTATCAGGATACTGCCTCAAATCTTCATAAAGTGTCACGAATTGTCCTTTTATATATCGCTTGTCATTCAGGGGATGCACCCACAATGCCTTTTCTTTCTTTTTTCGCCTCCTTGCAACACAAACTGCTATCCAGTAATTTCGGGAAATTCATTTCGCGTCGAGAATCGAAAAAAGAGTGATTTTAAGCCATTCGTACGAACACACAAGTCGAGAGGGTTTTAAAAGCGCTCACGTCAGGATTTAACGTATCGCTTTTTTACCTCTCATGCGAACGAGGGCTAACGGCTGTTACAGACGATCGGCACTATGCCGACGACACAGAGGTAACTGTAGCCGCCGGCGCGTCGACAGCAGTCGTCAACAAGCGGCGTCGGCTGCAGTTACCCCCTTCGTCCCCATATCTTATACGCTACGCTACGCCGTAGCCCAGGGGGTGAATTTGGGGCATTTTACTGAATTGGAAGCTTCTACTTGTGGAGAGATAATAACAGTATCATAATGTAGAATATCTACCATCTAATCGCTTTGAATTCACAGAAATTAATCCCAAGATCTCTGACTGTAACTATCTGGAAGGAATGCTCCTACTTAATTTTAAACATAACAATAAAAATAAAGTACAATCGTTTTCTTAATTTCCAGGTACATGAAAATCCAGTCCAGAGTGATCTTCGCTCAGAATCAAGTCGAGTTCTTCACCTCCCACTCCTGGGAGATGAAGGCAGACCGTGCACGTGCGTTGTATAGCTCCTTATCAGCTGACGACAAACAGGAGTACCCCTGCAACCCCTCTGATATCAATTGGGATGAATATATAGCTATATATATGAAAGGAATAAAACGGTTTTTATTGCCGAATCGTGAAATGTCCCCACTTTCCCAATTGAGGTATAATTGCCCTAAAAGCAAATTATAAGCAAATCTGCGAACATGGCAAAATAATTTAATTTTATGCCTACATTTGTTACTTGGTTGGAAAGTAGGCTATATTTGTGAAAACTTACGATCAATAATAGTACTTACTATTGATCGAAAGTGACAACACTATGTATCGCATTTGTTCCCAAGTTCATTCAGTAATCTCTCAGAACTTGTCAACTGTGATGTACGTTTTCGCGAGCAATTTTTATAGTAACGTTTCTTGTAGATATAGCGAAAACGCAGGAAGTTTATTTTACTGTATGTTATAGAATAAGAATTGTCAAATATTTTAATTATAATTTAAATTATAGTTTCAGTATTTAAGGCTTTATAAATCAAAACTTCTGACAATGGGCAAAGTTATCCTTAATTAGTGTATTTTTTTAAGAAGAATTTTTCATGTTTTGTAATTACCTATAGATCGCATTAAATATCCTGTTACTTCATTTCTATCGTAATTGTTGTTTTCCTGATAATGTTCCTTTATTTGGTAAGGGGCCAGATTGTCGTGGTTGTGTAATAATTCCAAACTGTTGACAGTTTTAAACATTTTTCTGTCTCCTCCGCGCGCATTCAGCTCATTTTTCTGCTATCACAGTACGGACTGAAGTTTGTAGTCCAAGCACATCGTAGGAATGAAACTTTCAATCCAAAAAAAAGCATATTACCTACGTACCTACCTATGCGTCGAATATATAGAACCTCCGCCTTCTTTTAAATCGGTTAAAAATAGCGCGTTATGCAATCAGCCTTACAACATTATGCGTTATTTTCGCGTTACTTCTACATTACCGTAACATAGAAACGTCTATGTTACTCTATGTTACAAAAAACATTTTTTACAAAAAATTTAAACCGACTTCAAAAAAGAATAAAATAATTACCATATAAAATTAACAGTTTCAGAAGTCGGTGCTGATCCACGCTGAACCAAATTGAAGGCACCGACTTCTGAAACTGTTAATTTTATATGGTAATTATTTTATTCTTTTTTGAGGTCGGTTTAAATTTTTGGTAAAAAATGTTTTTATTTTTTTCATTTTAGTGGCCTTAATTAAAACTTGGTTGGACCTACTAAAGACGTTGCTCGTAACATAATCACATCATCACAATATGCGTACTGTTCCATTGTCTAACTCCGAAGTTCTTCATCAGATCTTTACCAAATTTAAATAGGACCAACTTCGAAGTATACCCTATCCATTAAAAAAAGAATCATCAAAATCGGTTCACAATTGGCGAAAATATCGATGAACATACACAAAAAAAAAAGATACATACAGACGAAAATAGTAACCTCCTCCTTTTTGGAAGTCGGTTAAAAATGGCAAAATCTACGGCCTTACCCACATACATACATAGGTACATACCGGTCAACATCATAATCCTCCTTTTTGCTTCGCCGTAGTCGGGTGAAAATAAAATGAAGTTATACTCGAACGAAATATTCATAATTATTTCTCACAATAGAATGCGCCTGACATTCTTAACCAAAGTAAATCGTTGAGGCTACATTATTTTGCCAGTATTTTTAATGCAGGCGTTTAGTAGGTATATTAGTATGCAGAACTTATCTGACGTAACTGACGTTCTATATTTTGCCATTGGTATTGGACGCGGCCAATGAGCTTAAATAAAATTCACAAATGCGTGGTCTATTTCTACTTATTTTTTGTCATTATTACTCAATCCGATCGGTGAAAAAATCCTCCATTTGCCTCTGGTCACTTTTCTTTATCCCTGGGATTAGTTAAAACACCCAAACTAAATTAGTAACTGACATGACAGTACTGTTTGTTAATATCGGAACTCCAAATGGATAAATCTCTGGTAGAAAATCCTCATTAGAGATTATGTTTTCGTATAGTCGGACGTGGTTAATGATACTCCAAATTATAAAGGAAAACTACCTATATTGGGTAAAAGAGACTTCACATTGGCGCCAGTTTTTCGAGATTATGTTAATTAATTTGCGCCGGCATAGGTACATTAATACTGACAATCAAAGGCAGTGTTGCAAATATTAATCTTAACTAAAGCTGTCCATGCATGGGTCAGTGTTAAAATAAAGCTGCCCACTCGGGCCGGAATGGCTTACACGCCACAATGTCAAAAAGATAAGTAGCAGCATTTTCCTGTGCGCTATAACTAGGATAGGTACTGTGACCACCAATAACTTATAGTAAACATTATCAATCAGCTAGCTAGGGGTATGCAGTCCTCCTGCCGGGGTTGTGGTGCTTTTGCGAATCCCGCGACCCCAGTCGAATGGTCAGAAGGAGGAACACTGTTGGTTTTTAGCCGGTAAGAGTCCGGCAGACCCCATTGCCTTCCCCGGGTGAGGGACATTCACGAGGATTCTCCAAAGACAAAAAAAGAGGAATACAGTCCTCAACTGTTGATGTTATTTTGTCATTTGTACAGATTGACAGACCATCACTGCACAGCCATGAAATATACTAATCTACGTGGCCTGCAACACTAAATCCAGATGTCAGATTAGAAGAGTAAAGACCCTGATAAGAAAGTCCTCATTTACAATGGATATTTCATAGATCCAAAGGATATAAAGCCAGTTCACAGAAAAAAATCTTATTTACATGAATACTATTATAATTATTGTGTTATTAGGTTTTTTCGTGTGGAATTCCTTAGTAGGAGCCCGAGGTTTCGATTTGTGCCCGGTTGATAGCAATAGGCTCGCCCCCTATTACATGGGACTTACGAAATAAAGGTGTTACTAAACACCTCTGCCCAACTCTTTGAAGAATACAGGCGTGATGTTATGTATGTACCTATGTATGTAAATATTTAATCACCGGCAAAACCAGTTCGGGAAGTCGTTTAACTTTTTTTTAACGATCATTGTACCTACCTAATATTATGATAAGCTATTCACATAGGTAAATACCGACTTTTGTATGTGTATCGATCTACCAGGGCCACTAGAGCTAGACCGAAAAAACTTGTGGCAATGCTTTGTTTGTGTATTTGTGTATTTCACGAATTTATTAACAAGATCCAATGTGTACCTCAACAATTTTGATAGAAATTATAATAAATCGCCTCATCCATCCAGTGGTGCCCGCGGTTGTATTACGCTCGGAATACATAAAAATAATACTGATGGTAACATGTGCCAATATACCTCTCGATTCATATATAAACTCCATGGGATCTTTAACAGAACAGAAGAAATTCAGCAAGCAAATTTTGTCTGTCCAGCAGGGCTCTTTGTACATTGGCTCTTGTTAATAAATTCGTGAAATACATTGAACAAACAAAGCATTGCCACAAGTTTTTTCGGTCTAGCTCGAGTGGCCCCGGTAGATCGATACACATCCACATGACTGTTGTTCAACTTGACTTGGTGACGTGAGGTAGGGCCACCCAAAGCAATCCATTTAGGTCATTTTTCTAAGGTCCACGATGCGACATGGTCACAACACTACAGAATGTGGGGACAACTCCAAGCGCTCTTATTTATATGAATGGATTACTGCCATGCTATTTTCTAACCGTATCTATTATTATTTTACTAGCTTCCCGGTGAACTTCGTACCACCTATTTCTTTTTCTTTTTTCTTAAACCTCCCCATTATTGAAGCAAACAAAACAAAAAAACACTAATAGGTCAGCCATTTTCGATTTTTTGCGAGACTAATGCACAGCAATAGTTTTTTATATACAGATTTACATACTTATTTTAAAGATCGAAACTGGTCTACAAATTCAATAACGGGAGTGAAACAAAATTGCATAGTTTAACCACAGTTTAATTTATACTGTGGTTTAACATAAATGAAATGTTTATGAAGAGGATAATCTTATCTACAATGTGGAGATGACGTAATTGAGTGATTCTCATATCACATTAAAAAAACTGATTTATCCATTTAAGTATGATATCACATTAAAAAACTAATTTATCCATTTAAGTATGATAAAATGAACCCAAATTAAATAAATAAAAATCCTATATAATTCCTAATTTTTTGCTTTCAAAAGGCACTTACGACATTTGTGTGTTATTTCATTATTTTGTTTAATTTGAAGAAAAATGAGTATTTTTTTTTATTCTCCTAAGTTTTCTCTAGGTAGTTATACTTTTGTTTTCACGATTTAAATGCTTTTGTTCTTAAACTCACATCAAAACTGGCTTGGACGACACGTTTGGTGCAATAGCTGAGCGATCGGCTGCTGCGCTACGGGTCGTGAGTTCGATTCCCGCACGGAACAAATATCTGTATGGCCTACAGATAGTTGTTCCGGGTCTGGATGTTTGTGCGTGTGAAGATTTGTGTTTGTAAACTCACCCACGATACAGGAGAAATACAAATGAGGGGCAACGATAAAAAAAAAACTAAGTAAGTAATTATCTACCTTCATACCAATCAAAAAAAACAAAACTCATTTAACTTCATATTTATTATTAAAACTATTTCTTTTTTTCAAATTTTAACCTTCTGAGATTTTAACTAATAATGATCCTCCTCTCTCCTATTTTGCTGTGCCCAACAGGGTCCACAATTGTAGCACAATACATCATTTTGTATTACTTACCATCTAAGTAACATTGTGGAACACGCAAATAAATATTGAGTATAGTTGGGAAAAGCCTAGGCGGAATATCTGTGCTATACACGGAAAAATAAAAATAAGTACCTAATTTTAGTTTGAACAGGTCACAGATGTACATAACTTTGAGTAGGTAGAGATCTTAATATGTGTAAAATTATTAAATCCTTAGAAAATTTCTGTGACGAAATTATTAAATGTACTTCATTGGTTTTTGTGTACGATCCTAGGACGCATCATTGAATAATTAATCAATTAATTGTCATTACGTCATCCCCGTTTTGTATTTACGAGGCGGGTGTTTACAATAACTACAATAACACGTTGATTTTACTATCTTAGGTACCTATCTACTAAACTACGTGGGGCAAGGCCCCACACAAGGAGAGGTCCGCCACATTTTGGCGGGCTGACACCTGCCGGGGTTGCGATGCATGCTTTTGCGAATCCCGAGACCCCGGCCAACGGTCAGAAGGAAGAACATCGTGGGTTTTTAGCCGGTAAGAGTCCTCCCAAAACCCTTCGCCTTCCCAGGGCGAAGGGTATCAATGAAGATTTTCACACGATTAAAAAAACAAAAGAAATGTAGGTATCTACTAAACTAACATATTTCCAATGCGGCCTTTTACGGTCTTGGGCCAACCTAGGCAAGTTATGACATAGGTACATGACATAACGTCACGCCTATATTCCCCGAAGGATTAGGAAGAGGTAACACTCTTATTTCGCCGTTATGTTTAAGTCCCATGTAATAGGGTGCGAGCCTTTTGCCACAAACCGGGCTCAAATCCAAACTCCGGGCTGCTACTGAGGAATTTCACATGGAAAAACCCAATAACACTTTGCTCGACCTGGAGATCAGCCTCGGCAAGTTGTTGCCCGATATTACTTCCTTCAGACTCGTGGTCTACTTAGCTCACCATCACGCGGCTTTCTAAGCTATCAGTCAGTTACTGCCTAGGTACAGGTAAATCTAGATATAAATGAAAGAAAGCTTACAAACTAGCATGAGAAGGACAATTATCCCATTACTGCTCCATTGTTGGGCACGGGCCTCAAAATTTAGGCCACTACTCCAGCGCGTTGGCTGACTACACACATCATCGAGAACTTTTTTTTAGAGCGCTCCGTGTTTCGTTTCTGCCCAATCTTCTTTTTTTTTTAATTCCTGACGTATATAGTAGTATGCGACCTGTTTTCTGTTTTCATTCTCACGAAAAGGTCAGGGTTAATAGACGGACTCTATGCTGGTGTTCGGCAAACGCACTATTCTTAATTTAAATTTTCATACAGGACACAGCAAGTCAGTTGCGGTAGTTTACTTTGGGCATATCGGTCCGTGTTAAATTAAAATATTGTGGTCAGAATATCTGAAGTATGGCAGTGGTGACAAGAAACTTTAATTTTTTAACAAGTGTTTTAAAATTTTAACCGGTTATTCGTTTACAAGTTAAACATTTGTAGTGTTTTTGTTCCCGCCTCTCAAAAATAAGAAGGTAAGAGTTGTTGATTGTTTATTAAAAGCTCAGGCAAGTATAGTTAAGCAAGTCCTTCTAGTACTGCGTTGCGAGATTACTCAACGTAGTAGGTAGTTACCTACCTACTGAGAGAACTGTATTTCGTAGTCAAAAGTTATTCAGATTATTCTCTTCAAAGTGCTTTCTTGTAAAATTAAGATTTTGAACATACCTACTTATGTAGATATACATACGTCGGACGTGTCGACCGGCTTGTTTAAATATTTAGCTATGACTGGCTGCAAGGGCGTAGCCAGTTTTAATTCCGGGGGGGGGGGGGGGGGGGGCAGGCAAGGGAAAACTAATAATATTCATGCTACAAAAACGTTTATTAATAAAAAAAGCGAGTGTAAAACATACAAAGTGAATAAATTTCTGAATAATTTTAAATTCAATGTTGCTTAAAATTATTTACTCTTCGGTTTGGGAACACTTCGACTAAGTCTTTAACCAGACCCTGCTGGGGGGGGCAGCCTATTGCCATCAACCGGGCACAAATCCAAACTCTGCGCTGCTACTGAGGAATTCCATACGGAAAAACCCAATAACACTTTGTCCGACCTGCGGATCGAACAAAGGACCTCACGATCAGCAGTCGCGCTTGCCACCACTAGACCAACGAGGCAGTTACTAAGAAACAAAGCGCTAATCAGTAACTAAGTTGTCCCAAACCTTACCTAGTATGGAAGTAACAGCTAGTTCACACAGAAACTGTTTACAGGACCCGTTTTAGTGGATCCATTTTTATTTTGGTGATGGCGCCTGTAGTTGTATGAGCGAGTTCACATACACGACAGTATTCCGAATCCAGTAAAAAATACGTTTATCGTATTTTTATCATATCCTGCCTGCCAGATGCGACGCAGCTGCCATTTGTTTAACTTCTTCTTATAGTGTGGTTAGTGACTAACCTGGTGTCAGAGTTTATGCCGCCCATGGGCCTCTGACTTGGCTTCACATGCCGTCGAGAAATATCTCTCAGGCATGCCGGTTTCCTCACGATTATTATTTATTTCCTGACGGTTTACACATCGAGACCCCTCTGTGCCTCGGAACGCACGTTAAACTGTCGGTCCTGGGTGTCATACGAATACCTATGACAGTCGTTATGGGTAGTCAGAAGCCCAAACGTCTACTGTGATGTGTTGTTTCACTGGTCCGTCGGTACAGATGTGAATAACACATCCAGTACCGACGGATAGGTTAAAACGAATCCGCTGTGTGAACTGACAGTTTTTAATATTTTTTTTATTTTGTCCCTAGGATGAACATTTTAACACAACTCCTGTCTGCTATCAACGTGAAGACAGCTCGGCCGCTGGTCAACCTGTTACAGTTTATGTTTAATTCATTGGCATTGCTAGAACTGGATGCTAATGATTTCCCTCCACAGGCAGAAGTCAGAGGTTCGTATGAATCACCTACATTAAGTATACCGGTAAACCGGGGTTACTTTGAATCCTGGGGAACTTTGATAGAAAATTAATTTCGTAATAAAACTCAAACTGTACGAACTCTGAACGCATTCTTCCTAATTTTTTTTTACAATTGGCAGCATTAAACGTCGCTATTATTAGACTGTGCTATTAGCGTGTGTTTAGTCGCAGTGGGTAGAACCTGGCCGGATGATGGAAAATTATTAAAAATATGTCGGTAGTAAGTTTGTGTAATTATTTATTCCTTATTGGGGTTACTTTCAAATTCCTTATGGTGCGTGCAGACCTGACGAACGCGCCGCGAATGCGCCGCTCGCGACTGCGCGCGTTCATTTCATGTTCGTACAAAGCTCCGCGCGCCGCTCGTCGATTCGCGGCGCGTTCGTCAGGTCTGGACGCACCGTTAGAAAGAGAGGGAAGTATCAAAGTAACCCCACCCCAATCATAGTTTAACATTTATCACCAACATTTTATTTCTTTTCTCAAAAAGTAATAAGAAAAATTACAATTTTATTCAAGAAATAGACAAAATAAACAAAATCGATATTTGCATTTTTATTTTATATTTTTTACTCTCATATTTCAAGAGAAAAATACATTTCAATTTTGAAATTGATCATAGTACAAAAAAGAAATTGCCTAGTTCTTTTTACACGCTTACAACACCAGGAGAATTGCTGGTAGGTTGCCAACCTTAGACACAAAATTGGAAAATCTTATGATTATACCGCCACTCACACCCTTCAAACCGGAACAGCAATGCTGCTTGGCATAAATAGGTACGTCCCCAGATAGGGTTACCATTTCAGAATGGAGAAATGCCAGTCTAGAGTGCCTCAAATGCCTGATCTTACAGAAAAATGCCTGAAGATCTCTCTCTCTCATGTCGGCAAGAGAATAGCTCAAGCCATGTCATGAAAAGATTAGGCAGTTAGCAAAGTTGGTAGCAGGGCTGATTACAGTGTGCTCCGTACGTACCTACGAAGGAAATGCGGTCGGCATTTAGTCCATACAAACGTATTCCTCAGTTTCCTCCTTGTCTCTAGAGCAAATATTTTTTTACAATTAGATATAAATCTACCACCTTCTATGTCCCTATATTTTGTTCTGTCAACAAATAAATTATTAAAAGAACTAGAAACGTTTAAATTTTACATAAATCGACCGGTTTTACCACCGTTTTCAAACATCTGGCAAACAAATTTGACGAATACCTATTAAAAAAAGAAAAACATAAAGACATAACCAAAGTCTTTCTTAAATGATTACAGAATAAAATATTAAAATCAGTCCAGATTTGAAGAAGAGAACGGAAATACGAAAGTACGATTTCGCTAATATTGCACAGGAGAAATCAGTCCGAGATGCAGATGTCTCTTTCGCGCTCAATTGGGAATGTTTGCGGGAGGGGTGGGACGAAAATAGATCGCAAAAACCTATTCAAATTATTATTATTTAGCAGCCCGCGTTTCTTCTTAAGTATCGTGACTAATAGAGGCTTTTTGACTGCACCCTTATGCCAGTCTCAGAGTAAAGCCGGCCGCACGCCTGTCTAAACCTTAAAACGCCTGTTAAATGCGGCAAATGCCTCTCATATGGTAACCCTATCCCTGGATGAACTTTTTCACTTCACAAGGAGCTGTACTACTATTTTTATCATCTCAATATATTGTTCCAGACGGCCAGGTATTCGACTTTATAATAGTGGGCGGTGGGTCAGCAGGCTGTGTGCTTGCCAACAGACTCACAGAGATCTTTGATTGGAACGTGCTGCTCATAGAAGCTGGTGGGAATCCACCGACTTCATCAAAGGTAAGCATCAATAGCCAAACAGAATTATATACAACTAGCGACCCGCCCCGGCTTCGCACGGGTGCAATGTAGATACTTATGTGGGGCATATAGGTAAGCCTTCCTCTTGAATCACTCTATGTATTGCTGAAAACTGCATTAAAATCCGTTGCGTAGTTTATAAGATCTAAGCGTACAGACAACGGGAGCGACTTTGTTTTATACTATGTTATTAAGATTTTTTTTATCATTTATAATTTAAGAGCGTATAAAAACGCGGAAGTAACTGCGAGACTGATTGAAAAACTTTATTACTGTGAAATCAAGTTTAATTAATAATAATAAATGCAAAGTATAGTATTTTTTACGCTAATTAAATAGAACCTTCAATATCTATTCCCATCAGCCACACTTGTGTCTTGTCGGTAGGTACCTAAATGTCATAAAACCGGTAATTCTAGTGCACGTTGGTTCACTACAGCTGAGGTTTTGTTATTTTTCGTACCTAATATAATAGACATACAACAAAATCTTACAGGGGTGAATCTATTCATTACAGTTTTATCTAATATTAGTATGTCAGGATTGGGAGCATGGTAAATAAAGTAAATTAAACCAATATAGACTCTCCACCACTGAGAGTACTTTTAATTAGGTAAGTGATTAGTTACAGAAGCTAGTTCACAATATAATAATTAACACAAGATCAGAAAATGAGGACAAGCAAACTAGTTATAAAAGGTTAGACTTCTTCAGCTGTTCGACATGGAATCACAGATTAATGATATATGCCATATATTAAAATGTACTCTGTGCATGGAATCCTCTGCTCCATCGAATGACCACTGTTTTTATAACTTCGGGTACGTTGATTAATCTTGACGGTTACCCTCCTATGTCAACATTGTCCAGTGTTACCAGTTACCGATAACACTAATTCAAAATCCGAGTCTGATCTATTTATGTAAATAATTTTAAATGTGTATATTTAATTAATTACTGATTAAATTATTTGCTTCGTTGGTCGAGTGGTGGCAAGCACGACTGCTAATCGTGAGGTCCTGGGTTCGATCCCCAGGTTGGCCAGTGTTATTGGGTTTTTCTCTGTTCTTTCCTGAGTAGCATCCCAGAGTTTGGATTTGTGCCCGGTTGATTGATGGCAATAGGCTCGCCTCCTATTACATGGGACTTAATCACAACGGCGTAATGAGGGTGTTACTATAGAAACCCCTACCCAACCCTTCGGGAAATACAGGCGTTATGTTATGTTCCTCGTTTATCGACCATGGTTGGACATGGACAATTTTTAGTTCCAGTAATTATAAAATTTTATTAAATATTGATATTTCATGTAAATAATTATAGTTATCTCGTTTCAGTATCCCGGACTTTTTGCATTCGTCGATTATTCTGATGCTGACTGGAACTACTACACTGAAAACGATGGATATTCTAGTCAAGGACTTCAGATGAAAAGCGTCCACGTCACCAGAGGCAAAATGCTTGGAGGTTCTAGCGGCGCAAACTACATGTTCTATGTAAGGGGCAACAAGCGAGACTACGAGAAATGGGTGGAACTAGGCAACGAAGGCTGGGACTGGGACACAGTCATGCATTACTTCAAGAAAAGCGAACGTCTCAACGACAACGACGTCATGGGAAGCAGTTTAAGAGCCTATCATAATACTAAAGGACAGCTAGGAGTCACAAGACCACTTTGGAGGAAGAGAACACAAAAGTATCTTCAAGCCTTCCAAGAAAATGGCCACAATATGCTTTTGGATTGCAACGGGAATGATCAGCTGGGATATCTTATGCCAGCGTATACAGTCGACGAAAACGTACGACAACACACGGCCACAGCCTTCCTCGAGCCGATCAAAGACCGCAAAAACCTCTTTGTATTAAAAAAGACTTTAGCTAGGAAAATTTTATTTAACAAATATAGGAAAGCTATAGGAGTGGAGGTTAAATTATCTAATAACAAAATAATAAACCTATTAGCTAGAAGAGAGGTCATTTTATCAGCTGGTGCTATCAATAGTCCTCAAATACTGATGCTGTCAGGTGTAGGGCCAGAAAATCATTTGGCGGAGCTAGGCATTGATGTGGTGCTGGATTCACCGGGCGTCGGTAGCAACTTGAAAGATCATCCTATAGTCACTGTCCCAATAGCCGTTGAGAAGGACCCCTCATCGGCTATCGATAATTTAGATCTTTTAACTAATCTCGACAAATTCCCTACGCCGTGTATCTTAGGGCATGTTACTGTCAACAAAACGCAGACATACCCTGACTATCAAACATCTATATTTCCCATACCAGCGTACTCTCCTATAACATCTATAATATGTTCACATGTTTTTCGACTCGATGACAACATATGCTACGCTCTGACCAATGCCAATAAGGACAGACGGATTTTGTTTCCAATTCTGTCTTTACTACATCCAGAATCAAAAGGCAAAATTAAATTGAGAAGCAACAATCCTGAAATGAGTCCTTTAATTTATAATGGGTATTATTCTAACAAGAGGGATTTAGAAAATCATGCTCGCTATGTGGAGGACTACATCAGTGTGGTAAATTCACCATATTTAAAAAGTATAAAAGCCGAAGTCATCGATTTGAAGATCCCTCAATGCAAATCGTTGCGCTTCGGTAGTCATGAGTATTGGAAATGTTTTGTTTTAAACATTGCGACTACGCAGTGGCATCCTTCAGGGACTTGTGCGATGGGTCCCGAGGGTAAAGGAGTGGTCGATGAAAGGTTACGGGTTAGGGGAGTAACAGGTCTTCGAGTTGTAGATGCCAGTATTATACCAAGTACAATAAGTGGGAATTTAAATGCACCAACGATAATGATTGCTGAAAAAGCGTCTGATATGATAAAAGCTGATAATGGAATAAATCCATATTGATATAATTGACTTTTATTTATTTTTATTTCTAACCTTTTGTAACGAACTCTGAACTAGTTTTACCTGATAAAACGCGTTTTATAAATGAAAACGGGTTTTAACAGTGAACGTTAGGCTACAATTTATTCATGCTTTACCATATAATATTGTCGATAGTTTATTCGTCATCAAAACTTCGTCCATAATTGCACTTACAAAACATTCGATTTCCACGAAGAGCTCACCGAAACGTAGTCAGAATATGGATTCTAAAAAGTCAACATTGTGCTTATGAAGAGCGCCGTAAAACCGCCGGTGGAGCTCCTTGCTTTGGCTATGGATTCTTCCTTGCGATCGTTGGTATTAAACCCTATTCAGGTAATGAAAAAATAAAATGTAAACAACATTTGACTATTACTTACATAAAGATATTTATCTATAAAATCGATGAAAAATTCGAAACTTACTTGAATAAGAAATGTTTCAAATACATAGATTAACATCACACAATTTCTTTGTTAGAAATTAATGTTATGAAATATTTTACAGTTTTATTAAAGGTAGTCAAATGTTGTTTACATTTTATTTTCGTTCTGTGAGTAGGGTATAAGTAGGTATCTTCTGCAATTTGCGACGGTTCTCCCTAGCCAAGGCGAGCAGGGCGAGTTCTTTTTACACAACGACCATATTATTATCTCGGTACCACTGCAGCTTGGAGAGAATACTCCAGACTATACAAGTGTACAGGCTCGATTGTAAAGGATAGTGTTTAAAAAGCTTCGGCTCCCACACTTCCGCGGAATAAACGTGGGTGATACATCCGATATGCGGTCAGCAATAAATGGACTCTTCTCTCCAGAGCTACGAGTATGCCAAAGGAATACATCAAGATTCAACTTTTAAAGGTGTGCTCAAACACTTTTCAGTACTTTTTCAGGAGGCCAAATGAAGCTCTCCCGTACCGAATGCTTGTAGATACCTATATCGACCTCGTTGAAGGTAATGCCCTCGATATATACTTATGTATTTATAGGTTTCAGTAGAGAAGAAAGAGAGATCTATTAGTATGGAATCCGAGAGATGAATTTCCTCGGATTTCACAATCTCTCTTCGCAAAATTCAGGCTTCTAGGCGATCAGCGTCAACCGCACTGTTTTCGTGATTGGCAAACTCGTAATAGGAGTACGGTAATTATGGGTAATTATTACATAATCTGAAGCCCAGCGTTCTAAGGTCGTCTGTCATACTCCTTTCATGTATTTCCGGATACGAACTTGATGCAGTTTTTAGAAACTTTATATATTTCCTGGAAAAACAAAGTATATTTTGGTACTCAAATTATATTACATTGCTTAACGGTCGTGATATTATTACTTTTTTGTAGGAAATACATTAATTTCCGGTTAACTTCGACACTAAATTCCCGCCATAAATAACTCTTTTTTTCTATGAATAACTTAACCCAGCCTCAAGGTTTTTAAGCCTATTTTTGTTTTGGTGCTATGACCGTTTTGTTATTTGGTGTAAACAAGTTTTTTTAGTTTCCAACAAGGCCCAACATTATTAAAAGTTTTATAATCTCTGATTTAACCCAAAATGTATAGAACTATTTAAAAAAGTATATAACATTAATATTAAAAGTATTTAAAAGCTGGCAACACCAAATACTTTAAAATTTTATTTTATTTACTCTGTGCTCGTAATTCGTATGACGTCTGATGAAATTGCTTGTCAAAAGTTACAAACACTATTTTTCAATATTTCGTAAATAAATAAATAAAGTGTCGTTATTTATTGAATAATGACATATTAAATAAGTTTATACATTTAATATAGTGCCAAAAACATAAGTGAATACATTCAATAGTAAACACAAAACCAAAATGACGAATCTCGATGTAAGTAACAATTTGGATTGAAAGTTTTACATATTTATGAGTGAAGAGAAACCGTACACGTCTTAAAAATACACTTACCTGAACGCTATAACCTCCTTTGGTACTTATCAGCTAATTTTAACTACAAAAGTTGATGAATTAGCTTACTAAATGTCTTTATTCTGTATCAGCTATTGAAAGTGTTACACATTTATAAACGAGATAGTTCAACCTGTTCTGAGTAATTGTGACGCAAGTTACAGGCTTAAGTCTAGCATTAGTCTGCGATAGGCTGAATTTAATTACTAGAAATAGCTATACAAAATATTTATATGAGTTTGGTACATTAAACCTCTTTCTAAATTCAAGGTAAGCAACAGCAGCACAGATAGCAGCTCAGGCTCTTCTTCGGATTCAAGCAGCAGTGGGAGCACCTCCACTAGCTCAGGATCTGGCTCCAGCAGCTCAGACTCCGAGTCCTCAACCTCGGACACCCCAGCTACAGCCACCAACGCTACACCTGCACCAAAATCCCCCCAAAAAACTGAAGAAGTAAAAAAGAAAGAAGAACCAAAACCAAGAAGGCCTTCAAAAGCTAAAGTTTCATCATCAAGCGATGATGATACACCTAAACCAGCAAGCCCAAAGCCAGTTCCACCCAGACGACGTTGCTCCGCTAAGCCTAAGTCTGCTGCTGCAGTACTTGCTAAAGGAAAATCTGCACAGAGAATTCCTACTGGAGCAAAAACTCCTAAGCCCATTCCAAAAACAATACCGAAAGCACCACCGAAGACTGATACAGGTGCATTAAAGAAAAAGAGCATATTCTCACCTGATAACAGCTCTGAATCTGAATCTGAAAGTAAATCATCGACTAAATCTTCAACTAAGTCTTCAACAAAATCTTCAACGAATAAGAGTCCTAAGGCATCACCAAGACCCAAAAGAGGTTCTAGGAAGTCGAGTGATGAAAAGGACACGTCTCCAGCAACCACACGCAATAACAGTGCTGACAATGATGACTCCAATTCTAAATCTGATAATGCAAAACGTAAAAGTGTGAACAGACCTAGCGGGCCTCCGCCTAAGAAATCTATTGAGGACAAGAGTGCTTCATCTTGCACTTCCAGTCAGTCATCCGTTGAGTCCGTTTCTTCAGATAGTGACAGTGAACCATCACCTAAGAAGGAACCGTTAAAGACTGGGAAGACTAAACCACCATCAAGTGCTACTAAGGTTTGTATTCTACAACAAAATATAAAGCCCATAGGAGTAGGCAGAAACTATAGAACACCACATGATCTTTACATACTCCTTTCGCTTCATCCACATTCATACATCTTGTCATACACGCACGCCGTTTCTGCCTACCCCCATGGGAGTAAGGTTTGAGTTTATGTATGTATGTAAATATAAAGCCCCCCCTCTGTTGTATAAATTTACATGCAATTCTAACCTAACCTAACCGAACCTTAGTGATCTAATGCAGCAGTAAATATTCTTTTCAGTATAATACAACCATTCAGTTGATAATATCAGTGATCTTATAGCAGATACATCTAATTTAACTCTTATTGCCGGCAATCAATCAATCAACTGAACCTATTGCAGTCCATTGCTGGGCATTGCCCACGTTGGCCATAAGTTTCCATATTCCATCCATCCCAACTATGTAATTCATCTGTTATTACCAAAGACTTTCTAAACGAAATAGACTGTGTCTTAAATATTCAAATATTAAGTCATATATTCTACATAACATAACATCACGCCTGTATTCCTCGAAGGGTTGGGCAGAGGTGTATAGTACCTAACACCTTAATTTCGCCGGGGTGAGCCATCAAACGTGCACACGTCCAAACTCCAGGCTGCTACTGAGAAATTCCACATGGAAAAATTCAATAACACTGTATGACCTGGGGATCGAACCCGGGACCTCACGAGCAGCAGTCAAGCTTACCAGCACTAGACCAACAAGGCAGTCTCATATATTCATAGTATTCATATGTATTCGAAGATCTTTAAATACTTATTTTTAACCTTACAGCAAGAGATAAGAGATCAAGCAGCAAAAAGTGGAGACTCTGGGGACTCAGCAGTAGCTACTATGCCCAGAAAGCTGACACGGTCACTCTCCGCACGAGTGTCCAGGCTGGCCACCGTGTCCAGACGGACTAACACCGATACTGACTCCGATGTAGATGATAAGAGTAATGATAAAACGTAAGTTTCTTGATTTGGTCATAAGATGTGGCCGCCGAGAGAATACGTTCCTAACAGTCATGATCGGACAGTCGATGGTAACTTCAAAGTGGCGAACAATTTACCAGTGATGGGCCGAATAAGGGTTTTACCGAATATGAAAATCGGCCGAATGTTCGGTTAAAAGTCTACTGAACCGAACATTCGGCCGAATATTCGGCAGGGTATGGCACGCTTTATCGTGCACTGCAAGAATTAAAGTCTGTGCTTGTCGAGCGCATTGACGTGCGCGACCCTTTCTTAAGCGACAATACATTAATACATTGACACATGCTTTTGTTTTTGTAAGTAAATTACCAAAAAAAAAACAATTAGTGGAAGGAATATTTGGACATTTTAACGATAAATGATAAGACACACTTGATATGGATACAATTATGTAATTGTACTACAGTAGAAACTCAATTATCCGGCCCTCAGTTATACGGATTCGCGATTATCCGGACTACCTCACGGGCGGAATACCTCATGGCGACATGAGGTATTGGCGCGGACAAAGTGCAACCTTATTGCAGGACTAATAAGAGCGCACCGCGGGCTTTTTGTCCGCCATTGTCCCCGTCTGCGCAGGCTCTAAGTGATATTAAGAAGAATACCGATTCAATTGTATTGTACACCTGCAAATTAGATAGTGAAGACGGGAGTAAACATCGGAAAATGATGAAGAAACCGAAAAATTAATTTTTAGAAGATGCTTTGTATTGTTGGTTCCACATATGCACAAAACCCGCTTTTCTTCATACATTCGATTATCCGGATTTTCGATTATCCGAATGCCTAACGACAACAAATTAGTCCGGCTAATCGAGTTTCCACTGTACTTCATAGAAGCATAGAGGCAACTTTTTAATGCTAGATTATTCGGTAGAATGCTCGGCATTTTTGCCGAATGATCGGCCGAATACGAATGTTCGGTAAACCTGCCAAATATGCCGAATACAGAACATAAAACGAATATTCGGCCCATCCCTACAATTTACAATAAAAATATTTGTATCGTTCATGCAATACTGATACAAAATTAATTTAAAATTCATATTACCTATAACCTCAACCTACAATAAACTAAAATAGCCCCAAATTTAATCTTTAATATAAAAGAAACCAATATATTTTTAGATCTGTACAGTGCTGTTTCAAGGTTACCTCAACTGTTAATTTTTGTAGTAATGTGGTAAATAATACCAGGCCGCCGAAAGAATTCGATTCTCTTGGCGGCCATATTTGTAAGTGATTAGTTATTCCATATAGGTAGTTCTAAGACAGCTGTGCTATCAGTATAAGAATTAAACATCAGTGATAGCCTAGTGGTGTGACCGTTGCACTGCCAAGTTAGGTCTCGAGTTCGAACCCAAGGCACGCACCTCTGACTTCAAATTCATGTGCGTATTGTATAATTATCAGTTGCTTAAAAACGATGAAAGAAAACATCGTGAGGAAACAGGCATGCCTGAGAGATATTTCTCGACGACATGTGAAGCCAAGTCAGAGGCCCATAGGCGGCATAAACTGACACCAGGTTAGTCACTAACCACACGAAAAGAAGAAGTATAAAAATTGTTTCATTAACCTAATAGTACATTAAAACAACAATTTTATTATATTTCTAGAAGCAACAGTACCAGTAATAGCAATAGCAATAGCAACAAGGACATGAAGAAGAACATTCGCAGCCGCGCTCCTGTGTCGCGCTCGCCCGTCGTGCTCACGTCGCCGCAGGAGCCCGCGCAGCAGCGCTGTCCTGTGCGCGGCTGTGACTCCAGCGGACATCTTGGTAACAACATACAGTGACATTACATACTACCACCCAGTATTAGAATAAAACTTAGATTTTTTAAAAACGTTGCTCCGCACTTGGTTTTTATTTTGTATTGTGGGTCAATTGCAAAGGGGCTCGTGGCTAATTACTAACCGCGTGGATCATACGATTTGCGATGTTAAGTTCTGCTTGCCGCGGTCAATCCAAAGATGGGTGACCGTTCGTTAAATATCGAGACCCCTTCATGCGACTGAGAGCGCGTTAAACAGTCGGTTCCGGGTGTTATACGAATACCTATGTCAGTTGTTATGAGTAGTCAGAAGCCCGAAAGTCTGACAACTGGTATAACCTTAGGATATCGTTATTATTCAGTTATTGGGTTGCGGGGGCCTGATGGCAGTCGCTCCATGTAAAATACTGGTATTCAGTCGCATCTGGTAAGACTGGAAGCTGACCCCAATATGGTTGGGAAAAAGCTAGGCAGAATATTAGACACAAATCTTACATACACCTAGACCAGAAAAAATATCCGTCGGCAATACACATATAAATGTCCTATATCGGAATCGAATCCGCGATTCGTAGCGTAGGAGCTAGTCACTCGGGCACTGTACTAATAAACCGACGAAGTAGATTAACAACGACTTCAAACGGCGATTGTTCAGCAGACTACGGCGACAATAATGACAACTCTCAAAAATGACGTCACAAGAATCTTGCATCGCGATATCAAAATTTGACACGCAGATAGTATTTATACAACTTCCCACCATCAACGGTTGGGTCACACCGTTAATTCTGCCCTCATCAAGCTATCTCCCTCCCAGTCCTCTCGCAAGCAACGCCCTAAGCCGAGGACCGAGTCCCATTAGGGGTCGCCCTTAGTGCTGTTGTTGCTAGCTAGTCACGATGTTAGTAGTAATAATAGTAGTTTATTTTAAGTATTTTACTCTCGTCCCCATTGGTTGGAGACCCTTTAGGTCTCGCCAATAACTGCCCGGTGGCGTAGAAACGGTCCGCAAGACCATCTACAAGCAGTCGAATAGGAAAAAAAAAAACAATCGTTGGGCAGTAGCCCGCCAGGCACAAGAACCGTCTGGTTGGAGGATCCTCCCTTTTCGTTGGAAGAATGACATACTTGTTTCCTCAAAGGTATTCATTTTTGTTTTCAGATTTCATTGGTATACTTCAATGGGTCTATCTTCTAGCATAAATGATTTTTATTTCTGTAAATAAATTTGTTACACTTTTACAAGTCAATGTAATGTTTTTTTTAAGACTAGATGGCGCCGGTATTTCCTATCTGTCTAGCTCTGAGAATAAAAGCCGAAACAAACTCAGAGATCAAGGTCTCTTTTAAAGTCCAGACATTGTAGTATAAAAACTATGCGAATGGGCTTTTGAGGAAATATGTAATTGTTCCAGGCGGCAAGTCCAACCGCCACATGACGTGGGACGCGTGCCCTATGTACCACAACGTGACGTCAGCGTGGTGCGTGGCGGCCGGAGAGGAGCGCGCCGCGGCGGCGGGCGCCCGGCGGCGCGCGCTGCACCAGCTGCACCAGCGGCCCAGGGCCATGCCCACGCTCGAGCAGCGCGCGTACCAGCTCAAAGTTAAGGTAACTTATGTACCACAACGTGACGTCAGCGTGGTGCGTGGCGGCCGGAGAGGAGCGCGCCGCGGCGGCGGGCGCCCGGCGGCGCGCGCTGCACCAGCTGCACCAGCGGCCCAGGGCCATGCCCACGCTCGAGCAGCGCGCGTACCAGCTCAAAGTTAAGGTAACTTATGTACCACAACGTGACGTCAGCGTGGTGCGTG
The DNA here is from genome assembly GCA_910594945.2 of Amphipyra berbera. Taxonomy (NCBI): domain Eukaryota; kingdom Metazoa; phylum Arthropoda; class Insecta; order Lepidoptera; family Noctuidae; genus Amphipyra; species Amphipyra berbera. Next base: position 18,458,287 of record OU343126.1, on the reverse strand, counting down.
GCGGCCGGAGAGGAGCGCGCCGCGGCGGCGGGCGCCCGGCGGCGCGCGCTGCACCAGCTGCACCAGCGGCCCAGGGCCATGCCCACGCTCGAGCAGCGCGCGTACCAGCTCAAAGTTAAGGTAACTTATGTACCACAACGTGACGTCAGCGTGGTGCGTGGCGGCCGGAGAGGAGCGCGCCGCGGCGGCGGGCGCCCGGCGGCGCGCGCTGCACCAGCTGCACCAGCGGCCCAGGGCCATGCCCACGCTCGAGCAGCGCGCGTACCAGCTCAAAGTTAAGGTAACTTATGTACCACAACGTGACGTCAGCGTGGTGCGTGGCGGCCGGAGAGGAGCGCGCCGCGGCGGCGGGCGCCCGGCGGCGCGCGCTGCACCAGCTGCACCAGCGGCCCAGGGCCATGCCCACGCTCGAGCAGCGCGCGTACCAGCTCAAAGTTAAGGTAACTTATGTACCACAACGTGACGTCAGCGTGGTGCGTGGCGGCCGGAGAGGAGCGCGCCGCGGCGGCGGGCGCCCGGCGGCGCGCGCTGCACCAGCTGCACCAGCGGCCCAGGGCCATGCCCACGCTCGAGCAGCGCGCGTACCAGCTCAAAGTTAAGGTAACTTATGTACCACAACGTGACGTCAGCGTGGTGCGTGGCGGCCGGAGAGGAGCGCGCCGCGGCGGCGGGCGCCCGGCGGCGCGCGCTGCACCAGCTGCACCAGCGGCCCAGGGCCATGCCCACGCTCGAGCAGCGCGCGTACCAGCTCAAAGTTAAGGTAACTTATGTACCACAACGTGACGTCAGCGTGGTGCGTGGCGGCCGGAGAGGAGCGCGCCGCGGCGGCGGGCGCCCGGCGGCGCGCGCTGCACCAGCTGCACCAGCGGCCCAGGGCCATGCCCACGCTCGAGCAGCGCGCGTACCAGCTCAAAGTTAAGGTAACTTATGTACCACAACGTGACGTCAGCGTGGTGCGTGGCGGCCGGAGAGGAGCGCGCCGCGGCGGCGGGCGCCCGGCGGCGCGCGCTGCACCAGCTGCACCAGCGGCCCAGGGCCATGCCCACGCTCGAGCAGCGCGCGTACCAGCTCAAAGTTAAGGTAACTTATGTACCACAACGTGACGTCAGCGTGGTGCGTGGCGGCCGGAGAGGAGCGCGCCGCGGCGGCGGGCGCCCGGCGGCGCGCGCTGCACCAGCTGCACCAGCGGCCCAGGGCCATGCCCACGCTCGAGCAGCGCGCGTACCAGCTCAAAGTTAAGGTAACTTATGTACCACAACGTGACGTCAGCGTGGTGCGTGGCGGCCGGAGAGGAGCGCGCCGCGGCGGCGGGCGCCCGGCGGCGCGCGCTGCACCAGCTGCACCAGCGGCCCAGGGCCATGCCCACGCTCGAGCAGCGCGCGTACCAGCTCAAAGTTAAGGTAACTTATGTACCACAACGTGACGTCAGCGTGGTGCGTGGCGGCCGGAGAGGAGCGCGCCGCGGCGGCGGGCGCCCGGCGGCGCGCGCTGCACCAGCTGCACCAGCGGCCCAGGGCCATGCCCACGCTCGAGCAGCGCGCGTACCAGCTCAAAGTTAAGGTAACTTATGTACCACAACGTGACGTCAGCGTGGTGCGTGGCGGCCGGAGAGGAGCGCGCCGCGGCGGCGGGCGCCCGGCGGCGCGCGCTGCACCAGCTGCACCAGCGGCCCAGGGCCATGCCCACGCTCGAGCAGCGCGCGTACCAGCTCAAAGTTAAGGTAACTTATGTACCACAACGTGACGTCAGCGTGGTGCGTGGCGGCCGGAGAGGAGCGCGCCGCGGCGGCGGGCGCCCGGCGGCGCGCGCTGCACCAGCTGCACCAGCGGCCCAGGGCCATGCCCACGCTCGAGCAGCGCGCGTACCAGCTCAAAGTTAAGGTAACTTATGTACCACAACGTGACGTCAGCGTGGTGCGTGGCGGCCGGAGAGGAGCGCGCCGCGGCGGCGGGCGCCCGGCGGCGCGCGCTGCACCAGCTGCACCAGCGGCCCAGGGCCATGCCCACGCTCGAGCAGCGCGCGTACCAGCTCAAAGTTAAGGTAACTTATGTACCACAACGTGACGTCAGCGTGGTGCGTGGCGGCCGGAGAGGAGCGCGCCGCGGCGGCGGGCGCCCGGCGGCGCGCGCTGCACCAGCTGCACCAGCGGCCCAGGGCCATGCCCACGCTCGAGCAGCGCGCGTACCAGCTCAAAGTTAAGGTAACTTATGTACCACAACGTGACGTCAGCGTGGTGCGTGGCGGCCGGAGAGGAGCGCGCCGCGGCGGCGGGCGCCCGGCGGCGCGCGCTGCACCAGCTGCACCAGCGGCCCAGGGCCATGCCCACGCTCGAGCAGCGCGCGTACCAGCTCAAAGTTAAGGTAACTTATGTACCACAACGTGACGTCAGCGTGGTGCGTGGCGGCCGGAGAGGAGCGCGCCGCGGCGGCGGGCGCCCGGCGGCGCGCGCTGCACCAGCTGCACCAGCGGCCCAGGGCCATGCCCACGCTCGAGCAGCGCGCGTACCAGCTCAAAGTTAAGGTAACTTATGTACCACAACGTGACGTCAGCGTGGTGCGTGGCGGCCGGAGAGGAGCGCGCCGCGGCGGCGGGCGCCCGGCGGCGCGCGCTGCACCAGCTGCACCAGCGGCCCAGGGCCATGCCCACGCTCGAGCAGCGCGCGTACCAGCTCAAAGTTAAGGTAACTTAAAACTAATGAACTGTGTATATTAATTTGTTTAAGAAAATGTTGCATTTATCATGGGGGCGCCACTAATCATTAATCATAACTTAATTAGCCCATTACTATCCACTCTTCTCAGAATGAGAAGGGTTTAAGTCTTAGTCCACTAGGTTGGTTTGGTGCGGATTAACAGACTATACACACCATCAAGAATTGTATGGAAACCTCTCAGGTTTGCAGGTTACCTATCAGGTTTGCAGGTTTCCTCACGAGTTTTCCTTCAATGTTAACGAAAGTGATAATCAAATTCTGATCATCACATCAATTCGAAAAGTCAGAGGCACTAATAATTACATTATAAAAAAACTTTAAAGTAAACTTCTCTGGTAGAACTTTGGATATTTTTATTAATTTAAAATCTATTTAATTTAGCGTCTTTATCGCTTGATAAAACAATGACTGACAGCACTGACAAATATAAAAAAAAATGTTCCGCTCATAGAGTTTTAAGTCGAGCTGTACCTCTTGCTTCAATCGCACATTTTCCCTTAATCCGTAGCTGCACTGAATACGTTGGCCACACTTCATATTGACTCTGTAATTGTGGCCAGCACAAACATCAAAAATCCTCTATATTTCGCGATGACACGAATGTTCGCTAAAGCCCCGTTAGTGTAAGGGTCGCCACATATCTGACGGAAGATGCACTGCGCATCTTCGGTGCGTAATGCCAGAACGGACAAGTAGATAATAGAACATTCAATCTTAGGGCCAAGCCACATCTGACGGAAGATACGTCGCCGATCTTCCACCGGTACACATAACTCCGTATTTAAATTCTCATACCGAACACATTTGACCAAAGATGCGTTACTAAAATTACTCGGCGGAACACCGGCGACATATCTTCCGTCAGATGTGGCTTGGCTTGGATGTGGATGTGTAAGACATTCAACCGATGATGCGTTAGTGCATCGAGCGTACTAACGATAATACGCCCAACGCATCTTCCGTCAGATCTGCGAGTACGCCTGAAGTGAGACACGAAAATCTAAAAATTCCTTTCTTACGAACACAATCACAGCAAACAGTTCCTGAACTCGCAACAGTCAAACAATATTCGCCTTTACAAAAATGAAACTTATTGCCCTAGGACATGCGTTCAAAATGGAAAGGCAGCCAAGAGTTACGGGAGAAGCTAGCCGCATCAGGGAATGAGGAGCTCACAGAAGATCGGGAGCCGATCCTGGAAGGTTTCGCGCCGGATTATGATTTGAGACTGTTCAGGGAAGCACAGGCGTTAGCTGCTATTAAGATAGAGGAGGAACTGGGCGACATACCTACTGATAAGGGCACCAGGTAAAGAACATCTAACAGTTGATATGGCAACAAAAATATGATACTGTACTCACGAATCTCTCGTGTCGGTACGACCTTTAGGCCGCGGTCCCACTTTGTCGTGACGATAGATATTCGTGTAGTTTTAAGTGTCGTGGCTTATATACAGGATGTAAGGATAAACACCGTTATCACTTAAACCATGGGTAGCACAATGACATAGCACTGAGTAGGTTACACAATTTACGCGTGAAAAATGATCGGCACTCCGCTAACACGACACGAGTAAACGACGCGACGTGCGGTCACTAGCGGAACAGCGGATGACTGACTGTTGCCGCGTGGGCGCGGGCGCCGGCAGAGTGGCGCCCCCCCCCGCCCATCTCCCGTGGTCGGATGCGGGTTCGTTGCCCTTGCGCATAGGGTGAAATGCTTTCGAGTCGAAATTGGGACTATCATAAAAAAAAATAAGTTTGCTATTTTTCATTGATTTTACGTTCTTTAAATGGAACCAAACTACTGGTTTCAAGGATAACGGTGTTTACCCTAACACCCTGTATATTAAAAATTAAAAAAAAAATATAAATTAAAAATTTATATATTTCAATGGAGGTGTTCACATATAAGACGACACGAGTAACTGTCCTTCACGACTTGTTTTTGCAGGGACGACAGATTGTCAAGTCAATGGGAACGGCTAGCACGACAGTCGTAAAACGATAAGAAAACGTCACGACATCGTGACGGCAAATCATGTGTCGTTGTTACGACTATCTGCCTGTCGTGGCCACGATAAAAATATCGTCTCGTCTTGTAGCTTGCTACTGATGTGCAAACGACAAAGCGACTGCCGTAAAACGATAAAATGACGTCGCGATCCAATGGGAACAGCTAGATACGATAGTCGCTAAACGATAAAAAAAATAGATGACAAACAATTGTTATAATGGGAACAGCTAGAGACGACAGTCGTCCGACGATAAATTAATCGTTACGACATAGTGGGAACGCGCCCTTACATTTAAAAAACACCTCGATTCTTCATTATACAGTATTCGCGTTTTTGAACTATTTTTCATTTAATTAAACTGGATCTAATATATTAATTACGTTTCTAGATACGTAGTGATGGGTAAATACATGATGGAAGTTTGGTACCAGTCCCCATACCCGGGCGACGCTTCGAGAGTACCTCGTCTGTTCGTGTGCGAGTTCTGCCTCAACCACCACAAGAGTGCGACTGGAGCCCAGCGACACAAGGTCAAGTGTGTTTGGAGACATCCGCCAGGAGACGAGGTTAGTTTTACTTCAAAAACCTCACACTATATTCCAGCCCTTTTAAATTTAGAAACCTATGGGAACATACCCATAAACCATATTTATGAATTACTAAGTGAAAACTAGAGGGGGGGGGGGGGTATAGGCATATACTACAGATGGTCACCGAGGGGGAGGAGGGGGGTAAATTAAAAAAAACATGTGTCACTTAGTATGGGTACGTTCCCTAACATCCCGCCTGTATTCCCCGAAGGGTTAGGCAGAGGTGTATAGTAACACCCTCATTTCGCCGTTATGTTTAAGTCCCATGTAATAGGGGGCGAGCCTATTGCCATCAACCGGGCACAAATTCAAACTCCGGGCTGCTACTGAGAAATTCCTATCGGAAAAACTCAATAACACTTTGTCTGACCTAGGGATGGAACCCAGGACACCATGCTTAGCAGTCGCGCTTGCAACCACTGGATCAGTGATACCCAAAGTGGTTTATATCGTCCCCCAGGGGTCGACGGCGACCTAAAAGGGGTTCACGCGGGTCATAAAAATAATTGGGGGTCCGTGAGATATAAATGGGGGTCGACGATAGTGGATCTCATTTAAGCAGGTCGTGACTTTAATTTTGACTTTCCATTAATGGAATAACCCACATACACAATGACTTGTTGCTTAGTTTTCACCTGAAAACGTAACAAACAGATCGACGACAATAGTACTATTGTAAGTATAGGGGATGGGTATAGGTTTACTAAATGTATAAAACTTAATGTGTGGTTTTTTATTGTTTTTTCACTCTACACCTCACTATAGTTAAAAATCAGTCAAAAACACATTTGAAGTCGATGAATTTGCAAAAATGCAATATTAGCTAAACAGGTCTACCCAAAACCGGAAAAAGAAAAGAAAGAAAGAAAATTATTTATTCTGGACTCACACAGGCAGTTACAGAAACAAAAACAATATAAAAAAAAAAAGAAAGAATGAGAATTTAGACTACCTGCACGAGGCCAAAAAGGGCAAGTGGTCTCTTCTTCTTCTTCCTGCCCTTATCCCACACTAGGTGGGGTCGGCCCAACATGTATTTCATAAACCCATGTTGTTAGAAGTTTTGGCTTATTATCGCCCGCCTGTCTGACATCAACCCTCATTGAGAACACTGGTTGAGCGTTCGCGCTAGTGACCCAATGTGCTTGCTGATATTATGCACTGGGTCCCAAAATTATATGCTTGTCGATCTTATTGCCGACAACTAAGTAGACTATGTTTTTCTTGGTGGGGTATACTTGAAGTTCCTCATTCAGTTTTGCTAGGGACTTTGGTTCTGAGTTTCTGACACATCGTTAACTAATATAGCACCGCGAGCGTCTCTGTAAAAATTTGAAACTTCTCGTACTATTCGAAAACGTTTACAATAGAAATAAATGGTGATTTATACTAACAAAGTCTAAAAAAAAATTAAATACTCGAAAAAGAAAAGTTTATAAAATATAATATTGATATTCGGTTGCCAGTGGTCTATGAAACAAAAAGGTTAGGGGACCTCTGCATTAGATCAACAAGGCAGACATGAAATAATTGCAATACAGCACTCATTCTAATATTATACGTATTTATTTATTTACACTTCTATGCACTATGGTGGTACAAAAGGCGAACTTAATGCCATAAGGCATTCTCTACCAGTCAACCTTAGGGTTAAAAAGAAAAGCATCGAATAGGTACAGGAAAAAGATGAGTTGACAATTTTGGACTGAATATACTAGGAATTCAAAAGATAAATTACATAAAATACATATACACATAATAAAATATATAGATATTACAATATATATATAGGTATATATCAATTACAGAACGTTATGAAAATCTTAAAGCAATTATGACGAAGACTAAATTAGATGATTAGGAGTGCAGCGACTTCAAGAGTGTTCCTTAACTTTGCGTTTGAACGAGAATTTACTATTAATTAATTAATTAAATTTATTTACTAATTTATTTTACGTATCTACCAGGTGTATAGAAAAGACAACCTCAGCGTATGGCAAGTGGATGGGCGCAAACACAAGCAGTATTGCCAACAGCTGTGCTTGCTAGCCAAGTTCTTCCTCGACCATAAGACATTGTACTACGATGTGGAACCGTTCTTATTCTACGTCATGACGAATGCCGACCACGAGGGGTGTCATATAGTTGGATATTTTAGTAAGGTAAGTCCGAAATATTTATTTAATTATTCTTTGCGATATACTTGCACGAGAAGAGGGGCTCGTGGCTAATTAACAATATTGCGAGGTTAAGCTGCGCTTGCCGCGGTCAGTCTGTGGATGGGTGACCGTTCGTTACACATAGAACCCCACCGTGCCTCTGAGAGCACGTTAAACAGTCAGTCCCGGGTGTCATACGAATACCTATGACAGTCGTTACGGGAAGTCGGAAGCCTGAATGTCTGATACCGGTCTAACCTTAGGATATCGGCATTGCCCAGTCCTGGGATGTGGACGTCTGGTGGCAGTCGCTCCGTATAAAATACTGGTATTCAGCCGCACCTGGTTAGACTGGAAGCCGACCCCAACATAGTTGGGAAAAAGGCTAGGTAGAACTATACATGCACGAAAGCCTGTGCCTTACATTTATTCCAAGAGCCTTCCCATGATTTTTCGGACTCTTCCTTCAATAACTTTTCCCCAATATTAAACTCCAGTATAAACTACTCTGGATTACGATTGAGGAACAAATCAATCTGAACCCTAAAGAAACGAATACCATATCTATTGAACGGTCTGCCAGCTGACATAAGGAGTGGAATGAACAAAAATAGTTTTAAAAATAAATTATTTAGAAATTTGTTAAGGTGTTACCTCTAAATTATATAATTTAAAGTACTAAGTTTATTAAATGTACAGAGACTCGCCGACCCCACAGTCATACCACTACTACGGTTTTGTGTGGCTTAGTTTATAAATTATAGTTACCTCGTGTGAATATAAATAAATAATAATAAATAATCCTTTTAAACACTCTTCAATCAAAACGCACAAACACAACACTAAGGGCCAAGCCACATCTGATGGAAGATACGTCACCGATCTTCCGCCGGTACACATAATTCCATACAAACATCTCACACCGTACACATTTGACCGAAGATGCGTTACTAAAATTTCTCGAGTAAATTACGCGACGGAAGATCGGCCTTAATCCTGGCCCCTAATGCTCCAGTAACTACTTCAGCATCTTTCTTATCATGTTTTTTGAACGTATAAAACCTTTGTCGAAACACGAAACTGCTTGTGGCGGCATCTATCGCGCCACATGCGAACTACGCAGCACGACGATGATCCAGCAGAGTACACGACAACAATGACAGCTGCCAAATGAAATGCCATATATCCTGCATCGCGATATCAAAGTTTGACACGCAGATAGTATATATACAACTTCCCAACATCAACCGTTGGGCAGTAGTCCGCCAGGCATAAGACCCGCCTGGTAGGAGGATCCTCCCTTTTCGTAGGAAGAACACCATACCTCATTCCTCCACATGCTGTAAAATCATCAATACCGATAGAAGTCATCTGCATCAGCCAACACACTGTCGAGTAATTGATGTATGTACTCGTGAATATGTTTTTCAGGACTTCAAGACAACTGTTTAACGAATTTAATAAGAAATCGTGGTTATCATGCTTTACACAATATACTTTAAATTAATTCAATGGCATCCTTTTTTTAGTAGTTCTAAAATCGACACCAGATGGCGCCACTGCGAATGTAGACCTGTTAAAACTATGTTTCGTACAGTCAGCAACAGGAATGGCTGAATATAATTCAATTATAATATTAGGTATATTGTAATTTAATTAGCTTTACAACATACTGGCTAATGTATTAGACATTCACATTTTGATTGAGTATTTGACATTGATAGGTCTACATAACAGCATCACTCAATGCTGCCATTGTTTTGGGCATCTTCGAGTAATCAGTGTACAGTAGGGGAATAAATAGGTTCGTCAGTTTTCAAATTCATTCCTTTCCCACATCGCGAGCACATGTTACTTTTTCAAACTGTTGAATGGAACAGACCAATGCATGGAAAATTATGTTTAATTATTTGGTAGCAAAGATCAAAATTGCCTTTTGCCTCCATATCACTCACTTTGTCATCAGTATAGGTACAACACTATGATCATAGACTAGGTATACAACGGATAGACAACTGTCAAAATATTATCTTGTTTACATTATTGGCGGATTCTATTGAAAGGCAGTATAGATAAACGTATCTTTAGCACGCCAAAGCCGAGCCTAGCGTTACGCTGCTCAAATCTTCGGTAAAGCCTTCGTTTAGAAATAATCGGATTCGATGCCACGGTCGGAAATACAATCATGATGGGAGGTTCATAACTCTCGGAGGCAATCTTCTTACTGGTGTAGGTGTATACAAGGTTAGTTGGAAAGGGGGTACTAAGCCGCGGGCCACTTAATGTATCGCTGATGATTGTTTTAGAAAAAGTGTAAAAATTTCTAAATTCTGTAAAAAAAACATGCTAAATGATTTTTATTTTAGTTTTTTTCCTAAGTTCGTCATTCCTGCTTTAGTTACGAAATCAAAAAATGGAGCTTCTAATCCGTGATCCCAAATATGACCTAAAATGTAAACACAGCTGATCATAGCTGAGGATAGATAGAATTTAGCGTATTATTTATGAAATCTTTGAACAGCTATTTCTCTTAAACTAATGACTTTTGGGGAAAGTTGTAGAACAAAAGTTATCCATTATTATGGGTACTTTAACACCCTTTCGGCTTAGTAACCCTTTCCGACGAACCTTGTATAGTCAGCGGTAACCATTTCCGAATAGGTGGGCCGACGACTTGTTTGCTAAAATATTACATTTAAAAAAATGCTCTTATATTTAAATCGTTTATTTTAACCTATAGATCAATATCAGGATAACTACAAACATAACATTAAATCACGCCTGCATTCCCCGAAGGGTTAGGCAGAGGTGAATAGTATCCACCCTCATTTCGCCGTTACGTTTAAGTCCCATGTAATGGGCGGCGAGCCTATTGCCATCAACCGGGCACAAATCTAAACTCCGGTCTGCTACTGAGAAATTCCATACGGAAAAACCAATAACACTTCCCCCGAACTGGGGATCGAACCTAGGACCTCACGATGCCACCACTAGACCAACGAGGCAAACACTGCTAATCTATACTAATATTATAAAGAGAAAAAATTGTATTTTTGTATGTAACGAATAAACTTAAAAACTACTGGACCGATTTCAAAAATCCTTTTGCCGTTAGAAAGCTACATTATCACTGAGTAACATAAGCTATATTTATTACTGGAATAAAACTTCTTACACGGGCGGTCCCTTACATAGCCCTTTCGCTTCATCCACATTCATACATCTTGTCATACACACGCACGCCGGTTGAGAGTACTACGCACCTGACCTTTGTGAAGAACATCACCAATAACATCGATGTATGTCCTTCTAGGACGTCCTCTACCGGCGTTTCCATTGACATCCGCCTTATAAATTCCTTTTGTTAATCGCCGTTCACTCATTCTCTCAACGTGACCAAACCACCTAAGCATACTCCTTTCAATTTTTGTCACTACATCATCTTTTAAACCGCAACAGGCTATATTTATTACTGGAATAAAAGTGGAGCCGTGGTGAAAACTGGAGCCGTGAGGACACAGCTAGTTTTAAATAATTATAATTGTCATTTTTTGTTAATTTCATTCATACCAATCCCACTACCACTAATCTCATTATCACTGCGCACCCAAACATGAAAAACCATGATTATGTAGTACAATGATTGTATTATAGTACTACCTACCTACTAAATCATAGTAGCCCCCTCGTACTATGCCCGCCATTCAGCGACGGCGTCAGCTGTGGGGTCAACGACCTGTGGGGGGGGGGGGGGGCGACACGCCTCCGAAATGCAGCCCCCTCTGCGTTAGCGTAATACATGAAAATTAGAAACTTGATTATTAATATTTTGTGGTCTTGTTAACTAGATGTAGAAGGTTTAGAGTGGTGTTATGATTTCATTCACAGATTGTGTTCAATTATTTTTTAATGTCGCATCGATTGCATGTCTGTGTATTATAAGGTAGCGTTCGCAGCAATTATTTTTGTTTTTTTTTATTATTAACTAGCTGTGTCCTCACGGCTCCGCCCGCGTAAGAAGTTTTATTCCAGTAATAAATATAGCCTATGTTACTCAGTGATAATGTAGCTTTCTAACGGTTAAAGAATTGTTGAAATCGGTTCAGTAGTTTTTAAGTTTATTCGTTACATACAAAAATACAAATCTTTCCTCTTTATAATATTAGTATAGATGATTGTTTTTCGTAGTGTGTACTTTAAAAACGTCATTCCAAAATAATTGTTTAAACTTTAAGGGATCGTTCATAATGCGTAAATAGCAATTGAAATTAAAACAGTAAAGAAAAAATAATCCAACGACAAGAATGAAAAACAGAACATAACATCACGCCTGTATTCCCCGAAGGGTTGGGCAGAGGTGTATAGTAACACCCTCATTTCGCCGTCATGTTCAAGCATGTAAAGGCGAGCCTTTGCCATCGAACGGGCACAAATCCAAACTCCGGGCTGCTACTGAGGATTCCACACGGGAAAACTCAATAACACTTTGCCCGACCTGAGGATCGAACCCAGGACCTCACGATCAGCAGTCACGCTTGCCACCACTAAACGAAAAAACCTATTATTATGACAAAAGTCATCAAAACTAAATCTAAACAAGTAAGATATTGTGTTTTGCGGAAAGTTCTTGCACTTCGCCGATACGACTTCAAACATACCTACTCAAAGTCAAAAACGCTCAATACATCAATCACAAAACGAAATAACAATAACTAAACTCTATCGATACACCGCAGCTCTATTTTCGATCCAAATCAAAAATTTAATTCGCCCGTTACAAATGCCAGACAGACAGACAGCTCTACGTAGAGCTATAGTTGAGGGTCGAATATTAAAAGAATGGAGTGCACTAACTGACTCTATATTGCTCTACATATGCAATTTTCGTTTTTTTTTTATTCCGGTACGTAGAGTGGAATAGTTTATTTCGGAATTTTGATTGGTACTATGCGTGCCAACTAAGAATAGTACTGTCAAGACGCCATTTTGTTCCGCAATACTCGTGAACTTCATTACCAAAGCGTAAGGAGTGCAAAAAAATTAATAAAGAAATTAATTATTTTTAGTTCATTTTTTTGCTATTTCTAGTCAATTTACGCCAAATTAATTACACAGTCATTATATTATTATTATGGCGACATATTAGGGTGACCAGTACCATTTCGTGAAGGTAACTATATATTTTGGTTCATTTCTTTATTGAATACTGTTTTCAAATATTATTAATTAATCCAAAATTATCTATTTATGGAATTCAAGAAATAACATTTTATAAAAATGAATATAAATAATAATCTATGAATAAAAAAAATAACATTTTTTTTTCACAGTATTTTTTTGCTGGCCGTACTAACTTGACAGCTATCGTGTGAAGTTGTAGCAAGCGCGATCCTATTCTCATTTGGCACGCATAGTAAAGTGTTTTATTTACTAACACAATTTCTTTAATGAAGATTTTCAAAACATGATCACATGGTTCTTAGGTATTAACCTTAGTTCTAATATAATTTTCGACGTTACAGCATGCAATTATATTAAATCATGTCGTTTGATTATGTCAAAACAAGGGTTAAAAAAATTGATTTATTTATAAAAAAAAAAATCTTTTGCGAAGTAATCTTGCATATGTTAAGCATCCTACTTTTTATGAGAAAACGATTATCTTTAACTATTCAGCATTTCGAAAAGACTTTGTAATCGGAGACTTAACTAAGAAAGTTATATCGTAGATCTCATGTTATTAACATAACATCGCGCCTCATATTCCCCGAACGGTTCGGCAGAGGTGTTTTAGTACACCCTCGTTTTGCCAGTTATGTTTAAGTACCATGTAATAGGGGGCGAGCCTATTGCCATTAATCGGGCACAAATCCAGACTCCAGGCTGCTACTGACAAATTCCTAATGGAAAACTCAATAACACTTGGCCCGACTTGGGGATCGAACCCAGGACCCCATGCTTAGTAGTCGCGCTTGCGAACACTAAACCAACAAAGCAGTTCAACTAAGAATATCGAACCTTATTAATAGATATTGAAATGTGTGACAATATTTCTCCGTTTATTTTATTCTTGTAACATTAGTTTGTTATTCCATATAGTAAACACACAAAATATTTATTTAATAAAATCATGAATAAATTACCATTTAATATCACATCCATAAAGAAATACACGAAATCGCTAAAACCGTAAATGTAACTGTATATTTTCATTAACTTTGACACTCCACCGTACCGTATTAAAAATTCAGACAAAACATACAATTAAAAATAAACCTTAATACAATTAGTATAAGGTTGATCTTTGAAAGGAAGTTGGATACTTCCATTGCAAAGCTACGTACAGCTGTCTACGCCAGGCGTAGCGTCGTAGCGCACTCGACGTAAACTACGTGACGTAGCTCGTAGACAGTCTACGGCGTAGTAGAGTCGAGTGCTCGGTCTCTATATAGAGATAAATGAATGTTTTATGTTGCTTTTACTGGCGCTATGTTTTTTATTGTAGAGTCGGGAGTATTATTGCGTTTCATTGTTTAGTATGAAAGTTTTGATATATGAAAGAGTTTGTACTAGCATTTTCGCTATACTTCAGTTCTTAGGTCTTTCATTTGCTTGTTGTTTTGGGGGGAAATGTATTATCAAGACTTTTGAAGTATTTTCTAATAGAAGAATACAAATCGTATTTTAAAAATTATCTTAGTTCAAGTTATTATTACTATTTTTGTTTTCATTTTTTTAATAAACTTAATCAAGCACAATTCAGCAACTTTTACAAGCGAAATCTAAAACACGAACATCATTTCAAATTTAATTTCACAATCCAACGGTCAAAAGGTGTACAAAACCCTTAAAAACACACACATAGGTACTTACAAGCCACCCCTCGTCTCGCACCGTAGACAGGCTGATCGATCGTAACACCGTACACTGTAAAATTCGCATCTTAAGCGTATACATAGACCAAGACCCAGACGTCGGTCCGGGGTCGTCGCCCTCCGCATCCGGACACGCCACGTATCCGACCGATGCCGCGTTTTGTTGGCTAGACGCGGTTTTGTGCGTTTTTCGGGCGATTGACCGGTTTTGCGGAGGTTTGGTGAGTCAAAGCATACTTTGAACTCTGAAGGGATCGGGCACTGACCTGCATGGTAGCTTAGAGCGTGAACTGACTCTCGTTTCCTTAGTTTAGGCTTCGAGAGTATTGTATCCAAAAGTAGACAGAGATGGAATTCTTCCTCTCATGAGAGAAGAAGAATTTCTGTCGGTACGAGGTATATCAGAATAGCTTTAGCCGTGGTGAAGTGTGCTCGTTGGCCTAGTGGTGGCAAATGCGACTGCTGATTCTGAGGTCCTGGGTTCGATGAAAGTCACGACCTGCTTAAATGAGATCCACTATCGTCGACCCCCATTTACATCTCACGGACCCCCATTTATTTTTTCACCCGCGTGGACCCCTTTTTGAGATTTAGCACACAGATAGACTATGCCCTGGATTAACACATAGGATACTTTTTATCCGGGTACATCAAGTAGTTCCCCTAGGATGCGGGTGAAACCGCGGGTAATAGTCTAGTGAGTCATATTGCCACTTTATTCAGACTTGATTGTTTTCAAATATACCTACTTGTATAGTCAGCAAGATAGTTGCGTTAATACAAGTACATCTCAGTCTACGCAGCGTCTGCGTCAGCTCCCACGCATAGCCACGCTTCATTGCACTTGAGCAGACCTCCACTTCACCCCGTGAAGGAAAGCGAGCGTGAATAGCACATCCTTACTAATATTATAAACGCGAAAGTTTGTATGTATGGATGTTTGTTATTCTTTCACGCATAAACGACTGAACGGATTTGGATGAAATTTGGCACAGAGATAGACCATGTCCTGGATTAACACATAGGATAGTTTTTATCTGGGTACATGAAGAAGTTCCTCTATGATGCGGGTCAAACCGGGGGCAGCGGCTAGTTATTCATAATTGCAAAAACAATCTTCCTTCGCTTCTTTGATTACTAAAGGATATTTTTAAGAACTGCCTCGTCGGTCTAGTGGTGGCAAGACTGCTGATCGTGAGGTCCTGGGTTCGATCCCCGGGTTGGGCAGTGTTATTGGGTTTTTTCGGGAGAATTCCTCAGTAGCAACCCGGAGTTTGGATTTGTGCCCAGTTAATGGCGATAGGCTCACCCCCTATTACATGGGACTTAAACATAATAGCGAAATGAGGGTGTTACTACACAACTCTGCCCAACCCTTCAGGGAATACAGGCGTGATGTTATGTTATATTGGTTCACTTAAAAGCCTGATTCGGACTACGATTGTTATTTAGTCGACTGGCAATTAATTTAGTAGCCAACCGTTTTTAAAAAACCGGTCAAGTGCGAGTCGTAATCGCGCACCAAAGATTCCGTACCGTTGGAGGAAATATTTTATTACATTTCCAATTTTCATTATTTTGGAACCGCACGACTAAGTTTGTTCGTAAAATATTTTTGCGGATTTCTAAAAAACTGTGCTTAGTTATAGATATCGTTCTATTTCTCTTGTAATATTTGCATAAACCTCCATCAACTCTATTTATTCCAGATTTTTCGCTATGCAAACTTCGGAGATAAGGGGGGGTAGATGGTATTTTTTCAGGCGTTTTTCTTCTAAGTCAAAAAATATGCGGCATAAATAAAAATATGTTTTATAATGTGCAGATAGATCCTTTTCATATAATACCCCACTTGACTTAGTAACCCCACTTTAAAATTTCAACCCCCCATATCGGCCCCTATTGCAATGAAAAAAAAAGTATTAATTCTATTCTTTCACTTGCAATATAGATTGGTAAGCACTATTTAAAACTATTCCAAATTTTAAGTCCGTAGCATTAGTAGTTTCTGAAAAGCAGAAAAGCAGCTGTGACAGACAGACAAACAGACAGACGAAGTCGCATAATAATGGTTCCACTATTTTGATACAGAACCCTAAAAAGGAATACTAATCTCTTACATATTTTGTTTACTCGTTAAATTTCTAAAACATCCAAAAACCGTCCAAGTATAAAGTGCGACATAAGCTTAATATTACATAACTACATTTGTTTTGTTAGGTATTTTCTTACAATAATTCTCGTAATTCACTTCGAATATTGTTATGCCTTGTTGGTCTAATGGTCGGAAGCGTAACAGCTGAGCATAGGGTTCTGGGTTCGATCCCCAGGTCGGGCAAAGTGATATTCGGTTTTTCCATTAGGAATTTCTCAGTAGCAGTGCCAGGTTAATGGCAATAGGCTCGCCCCTATTACATGGGACGTAAACATAACTGG
This sequence comes from Amphipyra berbera, assembly GCA_910594945.2. Taxonomy (NCBI): domain Eukaryota; kingdom Metazoa; phylum Arthropoda; class Insecta; order Lepidoptera; family Noctuidae; genus Amphipyra; species Amphipyra berbera. The sequence continues at coordinate 18,441,497 of OU343126.1, read as the reverse complement.
CGAAACGAGGGTGTTACTAAACACCTCTGCCTAACCCTTCGGAGAACACAAGGCGTAATGTTATGTTGTTTATTGTTATACGCTATATCAATACAGTAAAACCGTTTAAAAATGAGCAATATAATATACTTACGTCATAGTTATGGGAACAAATCGTACCTATGTGGTGTAGGTTATGGTTACGTCCAAATATCGGCGCTTGATTTCGTACTTTGGTCCCCCAATGTTACCACCCACGTTCAGTTGTAGGGCTGCCCGTAACTGAAACTTTATTTTTAAAAGTAAAAACGTTTTTACTTTTAAACAATTTCCTAATTACTTTTTGGTGTCAGTTTGGAGTTTCAATACACTTTCGGAGTTGTTTTCCTACCAGAAATTATTAAGAGAAGGTTGAAGAAAAACTGCTTTTTTTTATTTAATAATGCGTCTTTTTAATTGGCACGTATGCAGTATGACGTAACTCTTGTAACTTTTCCCGTGAGTCATGTATGTCTACTCATATTCAGTGTATTGGCATCAGTACCCACTTGTGCATTAATAGCGTCAGTATGTAGGAGTCTGGTCGTTTAAGACCATTATAAACATCGGGCGAGCGATACTACGTTGGTGAAAGCTTCCGATCGTCGCCTCAGGCTCCGATACTCATAAACTCGCGCGCACCCTGTAATTTTATTTTATATCTCCAAACAAATATTCCCCTATAATTTCTAGATTTTCACACATTCGCTACTGAAAGATTTTGTTGTTACTATCAACAGCCTCTCGCACTGCTCGTTAGAGACATCTTACGAAAAGATGATGCTCTCCGTTGTAACATACGCTGGGCAAAGTGACTGGTGATATCAGAGCAGGCTCTCTTGCATTAGGGATTTACTGGTGATCGCAGAGCTAGCTCTGTTGCACTGGTAATGTGGCTTCCCGACACTGTCCTGAAGTAAAAAAAATGCGATATATTAATTTCACGTCCGCTCAGCTCAAAAATACACCTGCACTCTTCACCTTCAGGCTTTAGCTTGCTTGAGCTTCAACTTTAACTCAGTTTTTGGACTGTAGATTCGGTATTGAGCTATCCTTATTCATGGTACCTAAGTTCCTATCATCTTAAAACATAATAACTAAACTTCCGCACACCCCTGAGCGCGAGTGACAATTTAGCGATGTAAACAGGCGAGCGTAGACGTCTAGACGTCGGCGGTGCCCCCGCGTCCGCTGTATCCACCATTATTGTGAGAATTCATTACCTCGCAGACACGTATGGGAGACGAGGACTGGGAGATATTATTTACATGAAATTTTATTAGCGAAGAACAATTTGGGTGTTATGTTATTTTGGTCTTTTAGGAACAATAATAGTACCTATCTTGTCTAGTCTTTCGATCGTTATAAGAACTATGATCGATTGGAATTATAATGTTTTATGAGAACTACCATTTTTTTTTTATTGACTGCCGTTTTGGTTTTGTTTTCGCAAGCGCGGCTGCTGATCTGGTCCTGGGTTCGATCCCCAGGTCGGGCAAAGTGTTTTTGGATGTTTCCATTAGAAAATTTTCAGTAGTAGTCGGGAGTCTGGGTTTGTGCCCGGTTAATGGCAATAGGCTCGCCCCCTATTATATGTGACTTAAATATAACGGCGAAATGAGGATGTTAGGCAGTGTTATTGGGTTTTTCCGTGTGGAATTCCTCAGTAGCAGCCCGGAGTTAGGTTTTGTGCCCGGTTGGTGGCAATAGGCTCGCCCCCTGTTATATGTGACTTAAATATAACGGCGAAATGAGGATGTTACTTTGCACCTCTGCCCAAACCTATGAGGAATACAGGCGTGATGTTATGTTATAATCACAACTGTGTTTGTGCATTGTGTGTCTATACTAATATTATAAAGCTGAAGAGTTTGTTTGTTTGAACGCGCTAATCTCAGGAACTACTGGTTGAAATTGAAAAAATATTTTTGTGTTGGATAGTCCATTTATCGAGGAAGGTTATAGGCTATATAACATCACGCTACGACCAATAGGAGCGGAGCATAAATGAAAAATGTTGCAAAAACGGGAAAAATGTCTACCCGTGTGAAGCCGGGACGGGCTGCTAGTATTTATATAAAAAAGCTTTGAAAAATCAGTACGTAGGTACACAATTTTAACGATGGAAATCTCTGTTGTGATCTCAAGCCCGTACCTTATTGATAAACGTGCCTCTACACTTGGATGATCCACGTGTTGTTGACTTTACCTTTTATTAGAAAGTAAAAGGAAAATTGCAGTATAAAGTGCTCGCAGTTCGATGACCAATATGTATCTAAAAGAAATACATTGTATCAGTTGTTCATGTTTAAAGTTGTGCTTTAAATATAGCATCATCGCCTCTCAACCGGCGTGCGTGTATGACAATATGTAGGTATGAATGTGGATGGAGCGAAAGGAGTATGTAAGGTTCGATGCATGTGGCGTTCTATAGTTTCTGCCTACTCCCATGGGAAAAGGCGTGAGTTTATGTATGTATGTATGTAATCGGCCTATTATTGTCCCATTGCTGGGCACGGGTCTCTTCTCAGAATGAGAAGGGTTTAGGCCTTATAATTCACCACGCTGGCCTGTAAAGGCGGGACTCCATTACTGCGCTAATCCCACGCCCACGCTGCCCGCGATACCCGCGTGGCCGGCTACGTGTAGCCACCGTATCCACTGCTGCGCGTGTCCGTGGGCGACGTGGGTGACCTAGCCATGCTTTTGCTTGTGACGTCAGTGCATAGCGTGGCTCTACACAGCAGTGGATACTCTCTCCCACATTTGCTGTTATGTTTAAGTCCCATGTAATAGGGGACGGGCCTATTGCCACTAACCGAGCATAAACCCAGACTCCGGACTGCTAGTGGTGGCAAACACGACTGCTGATCGTGAGGTCCTGGGTTCGATCCCCAGGTCGGGCAGTGTTATTAGGTTTTCCCGTGTGGAATTCCTCAGTAGCAGCCCAGTTTGTATTTGTGCCCGGTTGATAGCAATAGCCTCGCCCCCTATTACATGGGACTTAAACATAACGGCGAAATGAGGGTGTTACTATACACCTCTGCCGAACCCGAAGGGAATACAGGTGTGATGTTATGTAGTAATATTATCTGTGGTCCATACATTAGTCGTAGCCACAATCTTATTAACTAAGAAGCTTATAATATTTACACAGGGGTCAGCCTTTATTTTTAATGTTTCGGGAAGCGACGCGTCCCCCCTGCGCCCCTGCCTACCCTCCTAAAGTTCGTCGACCTGATGCTGCAGACAGAGAATGTTTTGTCTAGATTTAAGGTGAAACTTTAAAGTTGAACTTAAAATGTGCATTAGTTATCGTACGTCTGCGTCTGGTTTTGTTAGTATTTGGATTGTCGGAAAGAAATAGTGATTTTAAACCTTATTTTGGATTTTGGGAAGAGTGGAAGTCGACCTATCTTATTGCTACGATAATCTATACTATATACACATACACATATATTATACTATATACACTATATACTATATACACATATATTATATGTGACTTAAATATAACGGCGAAATGAGGATGTTACTTTGCACCTCTGCTCAAACCTATGAGGAATACAGGCGTAATGTTATGTTATAATCACAACTGTGTTTGTGCATTGTGTGTCTATACTAATATTAGAAAGCTGAAGAGTCTGTTTGTTTGAACGCGCTAATCTCAGGATCTACTGGTTGGAATTGAAAAAATATTTTTGTGTTGGATAGTCCATTTATCGAGGAAGGTTATAGGCTATATAACATCACGCTACGACCAATAGGAGCGGAGCATAAATAAAAATGTTGTAAATACAGGGAAAATGTCCACCCGTGCGAAGCCGGGACGGGCCGCTAGTTAGTTGATAAGGATAGATAGTTGTAGTTTTTTTATAACATAATATAACATCACGCTTGTATTTTCCTAATGGTTGGGCAGAGGTGTATAGTAACAAACTCATTTCGTCGTTATGTTTAAGTCCCATGTAATAGGGGGCGAGCCTATTGCCATCAACTAAGCACAAATCCAAACTCCGGGCTGCTACCGAGAAATTCCACACGGAAAAATCCAATAACACTTTGCTCGGCCTGGGGACCTCACGATCAGCTGTCGCGCTTGCAGTTATTAGTCGTGTATTCGTTTTTTATACATATATTTATTAATCCTCCCTAATAACTATCTTTACTTTTCTTAAACCTAATGCGATAGTGTGACTATCAACTTACTACATATATTATGACAAATAATATATGTTTAAAAATAATATGTACCTGTGCTTATGCTATAATGATTCCTGGGGCCTTAGACACTATGTCTCATCAAAACGTAACACAGAAATAACACGACGAATTATTTGCTTTAAAACCCTTCAAAACGAAACACATTATTTCATTCCTAAAATGCAATCCAAAACATCTACACTATTTCGCACACGTAAACTTCTCGTACAAATTCCGTTCATTCACCAACGGCTGATTCTTATAATTTACGAAGTGTTATTGGTTAAAATTGAAACTATTGTATCTTTAACAATAATGAAGCAAAAACCTCATAGCTTTGCATAGTAGACCCTGCTATATGGCAGTAGCTATCACAGGTAAAATTATTACGAGTCTATTTATTTGCCCAGTTTGGCAATAAAAAATGCTACCATTGGTAAGCAAAACCATTCGTTTTCGTTTATAGGAACCGGGCCTAACAGGCTTAAAGTATAGCAGTGATAACCTAGTTGTGTGACCGTCGGACTGCCAAGTCAGGTCTCGAGTTCGAACACAAGGCACGCACCTCTGACTTTTCGGATTCATGTGCGTATTGTATAATTAAAAACTTAAAAACAGTGAAGGAAAACATCGTGAGGAAACCGGCATGCCTGAGAGATATTTCTCGACGGCATGTGAAGCCAAGCCAGAGGCCCATGGGCGGCATAAACTCTGACACCAGGTTAGTCACAAACCACACGAAAAGAAGAAGAAGGCTTAAAAATATCACTTCGATATAATTTCCTATCGCCATTAAACCTGTATTAACAAATTAAAAAAATCACGTGCCATAGACAACATAACCACACGCCTGTGCGTCACAGCCTACGTCATCAAGATTTATTTTTAAACTGCCTTTTATAATGAGTTTATAGGCAGAGTATTGACATGTCCTTGCCTCATTCAGAACCTTATATAAACAATGTATTTTGTATTGTATGAAATACTAGCGACCCGTCCCGGCTTTGCACGGGTGGACATTTTCCCCGTTTTTGCATCATTTTTCATTTATGCTCCGCTCCTATAGGTCGTACTGTGATGTTATATAGCATATAACCTTCCTCGATAAATGGACTATCCAACACAAAAATATTTTTTCAATTCCAACCAGTAGTTCCTGGGATTAGCGCGTTCAAACAAACGAACAAACAAACAAACTCTTCAGCTTTATAATATTTGTATAGATGTGGCATTCTACATTTTCTCCAATCATTTATTGAAAAAAAAAATGTTTCTTTTTGTGCCCATAATAAAAAATGATGGGCTTCAAATAAGCTTTAAGTAAACATGGATCTCATTCACCGACGAGGTTTGGACCGCATCCGCCCGTTCTCCTTTGTATGGATACACAAATAAAGGTAGGCCAAAGAAAAGATGGATGGATTGTGTGAAGGATGACATGAGTAAGAAAGGAGTGAATACTGAGATGACTGCTGGTAGAGGAGAATGGGAGAGAAATACATGTTGTGCCGACCACACCTAGTGTAGGATAAGGGCAGGGAGATGATGATTTATAGCACAAACAAGACCAAAGTTAATAAAACTCTATTTACTATAGGTTCATGATTTTTAACCTGCACTAACCCACTGCTGGGCAAAAGTCTTCCCTAAATTTCACTATCCACTTTGAGTAGCTTGTTTCGACCATGTTTTTGAAAACACATCACAGTTGCATTTTTTCAACCTGTCTTGACAAAAAACATAGTCTGTTGCTTAGAATATTGGCCACCCCACCTTCTGGGTTGTAGCGGACCCAAGCAAATTTCGAGATTAGATACGGATGCAAGTCAGATGTTAGTTGTAAGCGTCCTTCGAGAAAATTCCATATTGTGGTTTTTTAATGGAAATTAATTAAACAAAAACACAACATCACGCCTATATTCCCCGAAAGGTGGCACAGAGGTGTATAGTAACACCCTCATTTCGCCGATAAGTATAAGTCCCATGTAATAGCGAGCGAGCCTATTGCCATCAACCGGGCACAAATCCAAACTCCAGGCTGCTACTCGAACCCAACACCTTATGATCAACAGTCGCGCTTGCCATCACTAGACCAACGAGTCAGTTACAAACTAATTAAATAAAACTATAAATTACTCAAGCATATTTAATTTTGTCACAGGAGAAGAACTCATTCCTCAACTACAACGTGTCCTGCATACTGACGCTGCCGCCGTACCAGAGACAAGGATACGGCAGACTGCTCATTGACTTCAGTAAGTACAGTTACCATTTAGCTACAGATACATAATAATAAGCACTGATAGCCTAGTGGTGTGACCGTCGGACTGCCAAGTCATAGGTCTCGAGTTCGAACCCAAGGCACGCACCTCTGACTTTTCGGATTCATGTGCGTATTGTATAATTATCACTTGCTTAAAAAGGGTGAAGGAAAACATCGTGAGGAAACCGGCATGCCTGAGAGATATATATCGACGGTATGTGAAGCCAAGTCAGAGGCCCGTGGGCGGCATAAAACTCTGACACCAGATTAGTCACTAACCACACGAAAAGAAGAAGAAGCTACAGATACCGCTTTTTTGCTGATCTATACTAATACTATAAAGCTGAAGAGTTTGTTTGTTTGTTTGTTTGTTTGAACGCGCTAATCTCAGGAACTACTGGTTGGAATTGAAAAATTATTTTTGTGTTGATTGGTCCATTTATCGAGGAAAGTTATAGGCTATATAACATCACGCTACGACCAATAGGAGCGGAGTATAAATGAAAAATGTTGCAAAAACGGGGAAAATGTCCACCCGTGCGAAGCCGGGACGGGCCGCTAGTTTTGCATAAAAGGTAAACAAAACCTTTAGTTGCGAAACATTAACCACTTATTTCTATGCTATTAACACTGCTTATATTGCCCGGATAAAATAAACTTAATTAAATTATTCTCTGCTTATTACTAGACTTAGCAAAGGCCAAAATTATGAATGAAGAAGACCTCAACCCCCTCAGTTACAGCGGCAATCGAAGTGCAAACTACTTAATAATTGTATTTCGTATTAAATTGAATAAAATAATGGACTTGAAAAACTGTCTAATCAAAAATTAACCCTAAACTGACACTATACATGCAAGTTTACTAAAATATTAATACTCTATTTGTCTTTATGTAATTATATGAGTAAACATAACAGTATACAAGCGATGAACAGTGAAACAGAAAAAGGAATACAAAACTCGTAATTCAACAACCCCTAAAATGAATAAGTTCTCATTATTATTGCCGCCATAGCTCAAAAATATCCCATTAAAGTGACACCATATTTGCTTCGCCCTACCAACCCTAACCAGACGGACATAATTCAGGAGGACTTAACCTTTAATAACGCAAAAAGTCATACAAATTGCCCTTCGCGACGCGCGTAGAATAGTTCATTGCGAATGTCAATGTCATCACTGTGGCTTTCATTCGTCACTACCCTGGCAGACTTTCAATGAAGGAATATCGTATTTACAGAAACTTTAAATCTATACTTACATATACTTTTTCTATTTATTTATTATGGGAGTTTTACCCATTAAGTACATACCATTTTTCTATAAGTTTTTTTAACCGACTTCCAAAAAATGAGGATGTTCTCAATTCGTCTGTATGTATTTTTTGTTTTTTTTTTTTTTAATGTTTATTACCTCATAACTCCGCCATTTATAAACCGATTTAGATTTTTTTTTATTTGAAAGTATATACTTCCAGATTGGTTCCATTTAAATTTGGTGAAGATCTGATGAAGAACTTCGGAGATAGACAATAGAACTCCTCAATGACGGACAGTACGCATAATGTGATGATGTGATTATGTTACGAGCAGCGTCTTTAGTAGGTCCAACCATATTTTAATTAAGGCCACTAAAACGAAAAAATAAAAATTAAAAAAAAAACCGGCTTCAAAAAAACGATGAAAAGAATAAAATAATTACCATATTTTAAAATTAACAGTTTTAGAAGTCGGTGCTAATCCACGCTGAACCAAAATGAAGGCACCTACTTCTGAAACTGTTAATTTTATAATATGGTAATTATTTTATTCTTTTCATCGTTTTTTTGAAGTCGGTTTTTTTTTAATATTTTATCGTTGCAAAATTCTCATGGATACCCTTCTGGGTTATGCCATGCCATACTCTTACCAACTAAAAACTCACGGTGTTCCTCTTCTTGACCGTTGGCCGAGGTCGCGGGATTCGCAAAAGCATGCACCTAAACCCCGGAGTAAGAGTATGCCAGTCGTATCATCACTTAACCCTTTGTTACTACATTGCTATTATAATAAAATAAAAAAATCCGAATAAAAAAAAAAAACAAGAGAATTATCGACTGATTGCCATATCATAAATAATTTTAGCTACTAGCTATAGTGACAATTTTTGGCTACGACAGTATCTGAAAAAAAATTTGCCCATATCAAATTAAAATTAGTAGAAAAATCTTACTTGTAATTTTATTGTAATTTTGCTTGTAATAAATTGAAGGCGGCATATAAAATTAGGGCGTTTTAATGATTAAAATTATAGGATCGTACTACAAAAGTTAAGGTCACCTTGGGTACGTGTTAAAACCGTGTCTAATTAAACTATGTACATAAAAAGGTGTTTAAACCCTGTTTAGTCTAAACAACTTTTGTGGTAGGGTAAAATGTATCTACATGTTTGTATAAGGAATATCAAATCACACATTTTAAAAAATGTGGTTGTCGCAGCTACTTTAGCTGATAATAACTTGTAAACTTATTTCCAAAGCCTACACCAGCTATCGAATCCAACTTGCCAACAATACGGGGTGCGGGGTGGTAACCTCACCGTTTTGCTCAATTCCATGGCGTGCTACACCACCATGTCAACACCGCCGATGCGTAATTCTTACAAATCGCAAACCCATAACACCACCTGTGCGGTCAACGTGATAAACCCTCCAACTGCGGGTTTGTTTTGTCCCCCACGGGCGAGGGGGCGTCGCGTCGCGGCGGCCGTCGACCCGACCCCGATCGATGCACTGCAGTATGGATCGGTCTGCCGTCTAGACTCACCCCCCTTGGGTCTAGCCAGGGGACGGGGGCGTCGGGCCCACCGTGAGACGTAAATAGGGTTGCCATGTGTAACATAACTAACCTAGGATAAGCTGTTTTGGTACGGACGTTTTTTTTGGTAATTTGAAAGGTAATTTTTTTTAGGTCTTGTAACGAAGCGGTTTGTTTTGGTGAAAAGATGCATTAATAGCTTATTTGTTTTGTATGTTTTACTTTCAAATGGAAACAAAAAATAATTTAATATTCCCAGAATAATAAAAACGTACAAATTAAAGAATTTATAGAGTTTCTGTTCGATCCATACAACAAGACAGCAACAAAACAATTGAATAATGTATTCAAGTAACTGTCAAACACCACTCTAATTTCGACCTGAACTGGCCAAAACCCATTTCATATTCTATATACCTCTTGCAAAACAGGGCTATGAATTCACAAAATTGACGCTAACTAATGATTCAATTTAGTCTGATACGACAGCCCTGCCTGTAACGGTCGGATTGTAGACGCGAAGTATTTTGATAGGTACCTTAATTATTGTTGTAGGTGTAAAGTTGTTGATTGCGGTTTTGCGAATATTAATCGGTAACATACTTTATTCATGAAGTTTGACCGTCAACACAGACCGTCAACTTCGAACATGTGTCTCAATTTGAATTTAGAAACTCGAAATTAGTGCCAGAATATTAATGTCGCTACCAGCGAAAATTACCGAATACCTTTCAGCATAATAACTAATCATGTTAACTAGTTTGAACTTTATTAGACAACAAGGGATTGAATGTAATTGTGAACAAAAAGGAGCCCTACGCCATTTTAGTACTTATATAAACACTAGCGGTCCGTCCCGGCTGCGCACGGGTGGACATTTTCCCCGTTTTTGCAACATTTTTCATTTATGCTCCGCTCCTATTGATTTTAGCGTGATGTTATATAGCCTATAATCTTCCTCGATAAACGGACTATCCAACACAAAAATATTTTTTCAATTCCAACCAGTAGTTCCTGAGGTTAGCGCGTTCAAACAAACAAACAAACTCTTCAGCTTTATAATATTAGTATAGATGATACGAATATCTGTGTACAAATTGTAGCACGTGGTTTTCTGAAGTGTCTGTTCCCGGGAACATAGTAGAGGAATATCTGGTTATAAAAAAAGGTCTAGCCAGGAATTTACATCAGTGATTACTTAAAATATTTTCTGAAAGCTCTCTACCATTAGAGGGTTAGCTGTCAAACGAAATTTAAATTACTCAATAGCAATTTACAGGGCTTTGTAACTTGAGAATCTTTTGAAAACCGAGGGTTTATTTATTTTTAACAAAGTTTATTATTACGTTTTTTGAGAAAATTTAAAATATTTATTAAACCCGCAAAATCAACAACCATGTTGTATTTAAATATTAATGTAAGAAAAACCGTTCTTCTTAGTAGATATTTCTGTGAACAAATTCAAGCTTTTTTTTAAACGTACTAAAGCAATCTTATTGTTCAAGCTTAGACAGTCTGTGATTAATTTAGCGACGTCACTTCCTTGCATGTCTGCGGTTTAGAGTCTTATTATAAAATTAATTAAAAGTAGGAAGTACGACTTTTGAAATTATTGTTTCCCTAAAGATTAGGTTATATATTATAAGTTATTTAAACTAATATTATAAAGAGGAAAGATTTGTATTTTTGTATGTAACGAATAAACTTAAAAACTACTGGACCGATTTTAAAAATTCTTTTACCGTTAGAAAGCTACATTATCACTGAGTAACATAGGCTATATTTATTACTGGAATAAAACTTCTTACGCGGGCGGAGCCGTGAGGACACAGCTATATTATTATTATATAAGATAATATATTTGCCTCGTTGATCTAATGATGGCAAGCGCGACTGCCGACCGTGAGTGAGGTCCTGGGTTCGATCCCAGGTCGGGCAAAATGTTATTGGGTTTTCCGTGTGGAATTCCTCAGTAGCAGCCCGGAGTTTGGATATGTACCCAGTTGCTGGCAATAGGCTCGCCCCCTTTTACATGGACTTAAACATAACATCGAAATGAGAGTATAACTATACACCTCTGCCTAACCCTTAGGGGAATACAGGTGTGATGTTATGTATGTATTATATAGGTACTATTGCTGACGCGTGCCTTGCGCACGCTCGTCGCGGTAGCTGAACAGACTGATATATGTTCGTGTATATTGAGCGAATTCACAAGGGCTATTTATTGGTTATTATGTACGAAATAATTATTGGTAAATAAAAAACTATTTAAGCTTGTAAATTAACTGCTCTATCGCATTAGGTCTGTACCTGTAATGATAGATGTAAGTTTGTTATGTAATAAATAAAATAAAATATTATTTTCTCTTATCAGGTTACCTCCTAACCAAGGAGGAAGGCAAGGTTGGATCTCCAGAGACTCCACTATCAGACCTCGGTCTGATCTCCTACAGATCTTACTGGAAGGAGGCCCTGCTGAAGAGACTGTGCTCGGCTCCAGGACCGACTTTATGCATCAGGGACCTAAGCAAAGACCTGGCTATCGCGTCCTCGGATATAGTATCCACGTTGCAGGAGAGAGGACTCATGAAGTACTGGAAAGGAAAGCATATTGTGTTGAAGAAACAGGTGCGTTGCTATTTTCTATTATTTATTTATTGTTTGGTACACCAACAATTGTTACACTTTAAAATTCAATACGATATTTTTAGTTCATGCAAAATTTATAACTAAGTGATATCATGAGGTTCTACATGCGAAAATTTTACAAATAAAGGCTCCACCACACAAGTGCGTTATTGCGACAATGTCCCGCGTCTTTCCCACACAGCTGCGTTATTATCATCCGATATTTTCAACGTTTGTGTTTACGGTATTATCACAAAACAGATAGGTACAGAAGTCAATCACATGTATGTACTTGACTTTTCATACCTACGCTCGGCGGTCGCTCTATCTATATATCTCTCTCAAGCGCATGGCACTCGCGCTCGCACTCACTCGCACTCTGGTCCCAAACGGTCCGAGATATCGTGTCCGTGAGCAGTGTCTATGTGTGCGTTGCTCGAGCGCACTTGTATATAGATTGACTTCTGTACCTATCTGTTTTGTGGTATTATATTGAATAGTAGACGCCCGCGGCGTCACTCACGGATTCCTAACTTTTTTCGAAATATTCTATCGCCTATGTTCATCAGGGATAATGTAGGATTCTAATGGTGAAAATTTTTTTCAAATCGGTCCAGTAGTTTCAGAGCCTATTCAATGCAAACAAACAATCAAATCTTACCTCTATATAATATTAGTTTAGATGGACACGCACGTTGAGAATATTGGAAAATGTAAATACGCAGCTGTGTGGTAAGGACGCGGGACGCATTATCGCAATAACGCACCTGTGTGGTCGAGCCTTAAAGAGAGAGAGAGAAAACAAAGATTCAGCTAAGTATCTGTCACGGTAGTGATAGATAGATAGATATACTTTATTGTACACTAAAAGAAATAAAACAGAAGGAGTACACGTTATTAAGAACAGTACAAATGGCGGTCTTATCGCTTAAAGCAATTAGTGATTGTTAGCTCTAATATGAAATTAAAGAAAGTTTAAAAGAAGACACGGAAATTAATTAATTTTGTGCTAATTGACGGACTTGGTGCTTGAATTTTGCAAGATTTGCATATTAAAGAGATTTTTAAAATTGAGGCGTGGATTTTACAAATGAGCTAAGTGCCAATAGGTACACAATGAATCAAAAATGAATCAAAAAATTTAATAAAAATGGATTGGCTGCCCAATGTAGCTCCTTTGGTATTAAAAATATTGACTTCGATTTTTTGGGCACTTAGCCCATTTGTAAATTCCACGCCTCAATTTCACCACCACCAGTTCTAGTAATTATCTAATTCTGATGTGCCTGCTGATTTAAACTAGCAAGTAGTGTAGAATATAATCAGTGGTCTTACACTTTTGGAAGGGTTTTCGCCAATTGCGTATTTTTTTTGTGATGGACGTCACCAAGACAACATTACAATTTCAATCAGATGTCATACCAGACAGGGATTTTCTTTCAGCTAAAGTCAGCGCAATGGCCACTCGGCAAGTCTTTGCGAAGTATATGGAAAAGTTAGTCCATAGCTTGTGGCAAGTGGCCAGTGTGCTGGTACCTTAAAACACTAGGAAACGACTTAAGGCCTGGTCAGACAGAGAGCGTGGCTGGGTGTGATATTCACGTCGCGTGTTGATCGTGTGCTCTTGGTGTGCGAATTACTATGACCATGTATGGAAGACGCCACACAGAAACTGCCACGCGAAGCTTGACGTGGTGTGGCAGTCTCTGTGTGGCGTCTTCCATACATAGTAATTCGCACGCCAAAAGCACGCGATTAACGCGCGACATGAATATCACATCCAGCCACGCTCTCTGTCTGACCGGGCCTTTAGTCCGGTCGTACAAATCGTCGCTGCGCCTACAAAATCCGCTGTGTTTTTTTTTTTAAATCTGTCTTTGATGTTATTTTATAATAGTTCTCAAGCCACGTGCAACTGTAGAATACGTTTTCTAATAATTTATTTTGCTATCTTCTTAACCAAATAAATTATTAAAAAACAGATATTACAGTTGCACGTGGCTTGAGAACTATTATAAAATAACATCATACATACATACATAAACTCACGCCTTTTTCCCATAGGGGTAGGCAGAAACTATAGAACGCCACATGCTACGACTCTTATCATCTTATCTCATGCTACCCCTTTCGCTTCATCCACATTCATACATCTTGTCATACACGCACGCTGGTTGAGAGTACTACGCACCTGACCTTTGTGAAGAACTTCACCAATAACATCGATGTATGTCCTTCTAGGACGTCCTCTACCGGCGTTCCCATTAACATCCGCCTTATAAATTCCTTTTGTTAATCGCCGTTCACTCATTCTCTCAACATGACCAAACCACCTAAGCATACTCCTTTCAATTTTTGTCACTACATCATCTTTTAAATCGCAACTTTGTCTAATCTCTTCATTTCTCAATCTATCATTCAAAGTTACACCGCACATACTTCGCAAGGAACGCATTTCCACGGCATTTATTCTACTTTCATGCCTCTTCTGCCACGACCAACATTCACTTCCATACATAAGCGTAGGTACCAACACACCATTACAAAAAAAAATAGCATCAAAGACAGATTTTCAAAAAAAAACACAGCGGATTTTGCAGGCGCAGCGATGAAATGCTGACTTATTGATTGACGTTCAAAAAGTATTATCAGCCTATATTAAAGAGTTAGACTTTTATAGACTTTTATTTTATATTTAGTTCACATGGAGAAATGTTTGTATTGTGTTTAGGAGGTCCTAGAAGAAGTGTCGCGTCGCGCGGCCCGCGCCCGCTGCGTGGACGGCGCGTGCCTGCGCTGGTGGGGCGCCGGCGCCGCGCCGCCGGCACGCTGACGCCGCGCCCCCGCGCTGCGCCGCACCCCCGTCGCGCACCGGCCCAGCAGCAGCGCCGCGCGCGCACTGCTCTAGGGCGCACCGCTGCTGCTCTGCACAGACTAATTACGGAATGGAGTCATAGGTACCAATATTTCTTCCTGGAATTAAACGCGTGTGAGGTGCGCGGTTTGAAAGAAACGTGCCAAGGATATTTCTTCCTGGAATTAAACGCGTGTGATGTGCGCGGGTTGAAAGAAACGTGCCAAGGTGCCGCGTTTGGCGACGGAAGCGTTCGTGCGGGGATACATTATTACTCCATTTGGATTATTCCGTGTTTTCGATCCAGTACGGTCAGTCAGCGCTGCCCAGCCTAGGGGGATTCAAGGCTTCTAAACATCAGTGTTTCAAAATAAATGTGTATGTTTAAGATATTATGGTGACTGTGTTTTAGCTATCACATCAAGACTTTAAAGTTCAGATTTAGATTTTTTTATATACTTTCTAGATTTACTAAACGTATTTCGGAACTTGTGTATATTTTTAATCGTTTTTGACGACTTGTATTAGCGACTGTAAATTTCGAAGTTCGATGTTTTTGTATCTAATTTCTGAATATATTGTTGAATAAAAATTAAATAGGGTTCTCATATTAGGTCTACCTATACCTACTTATGTATTAAATTATATTTCGAAATCTGATTTGACATGAGATCCTTCGCGCAGAAATCAAGCTCGTAGGGCCAAGCTACATCTGACTGAAGATACGTCGCCGGTACACATAATTCCATACAAATATCTCACACCGTACACATTTGACCGAAGATGCGTTACTAAAATTCCTCGAGTAAATTACGCGACGAAAGATCGGTCACGTAGCTTCCGTCAGATGTGGCTTGGCCCTTAGTCATTGCGCCATCGGGTCGTCTATTAATTGTTTTGTATTGTCTACGAGTGCTACAAGTTTATTTCATGGCTTTAATGTAGGTACTTATTTCGTGAAATATTAGAAAATAGTGTTATGGACATTAAATATTCCTTAATAATATTACATTAGGAATAATAATTATTTATGAATTAATGTTACTATTGTATTTTACGCTCGGTAAGGTTCGTCCGGTTGTGTTGTTTAATAATGCCTTTCGCAGATGGCAACACTCAATAAATAAATACCTCTACAATAAAAATATATTTGTATTTAATAATAATACAACAGATTAAAATAATTGGAAGTTACTAATAAAATAATAATGTTCGAAAAAGTTGTAAGCCAAGCTATGGCGCCATTTCGAGGAAATGGCCAATTAGTACTGGCTGGCGCTGTAAGATGGCGTTCATTGCTAATAACTGCGTGAATATTCTAAAATAGTTTAAATAGTTCCAGTTTGATCGACAAAAATACATGGTGTATGTACAATAAAGAGTATAGGTATAAATAAAATAAATAATAAAAAACAGTTATAATATTATAATTAATTTATTGACCATACGTACTATCAACAAGAGATTTTATTTAATTGGTTTGTAATAAACCTAAAAATAATTATAGATTATTGAAAAAGTTTTGTTTGATTTTTTTGTAAATGATGAAATGGGAATTTTTACAAAACTTAGAACAAAGTTAGGTTTAATAAATAGTTACAATTAATTTCTGTAAATATTTAACTTTACTCTTTAGAATTTAAGCTTCATCTTGTAAATAAATAGGTAATTAAAAATATACAAAATATTTATTATTATTTCTGGGTAATTTAAACAGAGGTAGGTAACTATTGGATCAGGGATGTTCAATCACATGACAGATACTGCCAACCTTTGGCGAATAAGAAAACCTAAAAGAACGTTACACGCGAGAGCTGAAGTGGTTCTAATCAAAAAGGGGCGGAGTTCAGTGGGCGCACGCGCATCTCATTAGACGACAGGCATCTACATTATTGCGCGTATAATGTTATTTAAATATATACCTTTTTTTTTAATATGACCAAAATTAAACTCAGAATTTTTCAAAAATGTGGTTTATCCCCCCCTCTTTTTAAAATTCCCTGTATTACCCGGTCAACTTACTAATTAAACTAGCTAGATAATTGTGAACATAATATAGTAATTTTATGATTGTTTTTATAATTATGTTATGTACAAATGAATAATTATGAATGTATGGTATCAATGCAAAATATGTAAATATTTTATCTGTATAAAAAAATGCAATAAATGAGTGTTTATTATCAAGTGTGGTTTTATTTTATCATCGGCCTGCTATAGTAGGGCCCGCTTTGCTTTGAGCAACATTAACCTCCTTAATAATAATCTGTGTGTAAAGTTATAACGCTGTTTAAAATCAGTGTAACCATATATTTTTTATGTATAAATTCGTCTTTATAGACTGCCTCGTTGGTCTAGTGGTGGCAAGCGCGACTGCTAATCGTGAGGTCCTGGGATCGATCTCCAGGTTGGGCAAAGTGTTATTGAGTTTTTCCGTGTGAAATTCCTCAGTAGCAGCCCGGAATTTAGATTTGTGCCCGGTTGATGGCAATAGCCTCGCCCCCTATTATATGGGATTTAAACAACGGCGAAATGAGGGTGTTACTATACCAGACTGCCCTCTTTTATTTTTTTTCGTTGGATATTTCTCATAAATGTCCCTCGCCCGTGGAAGGCGAGGGGGTCTGCCGGACTCTTACCGGCTACAAACCAACGGTGTTCCTTCTCCTGACCGTTCGGCCGGGGTCGCGGGATTCGCAAAAGCATGCACCGCAACCCCGGCAGGTGATAAGTCTGCCCTACCCTTCGGGGAATTCAGGCCTGATGTTATGTGTTATATATATATATATATATGTGTACAAGGATTATTAGAGTATGGGTTATAACATTAACACGCTAACGTTACTATAAGACCTCAAGAGTGTTTGACTACACTGCGTTGAATACGGCTCTGGGATTGGTTGACGAGATTAAAGGCAACCAATCACAGAGCCGTATTCAACGCAGTGCGGTCGAACACACTGCACTGTGAGACGTCATAGCAACGTTTGCGCATAATTACGGATAAGGCTCATTCGAGAGTTCGTTTTGATATCACTTGTGATGCTTATTTGATAAATTAGAAAAATAACATGTTATCAACTATAATTATGAAATTCAGATGACGTTTACATTTTGATAGCTTCACTTGGGATGACTGTTTCCAGGCTGCCATTTTGAGTGAATCTGGGGTGGGGGGGATACTGGAGTTCACAGCCAAGTTCCGTAACCAGCAAACTGATAAATAATAGAATGCATAATCTTCGCCAGAGGGGTGGGGGGGACGCTCTCAATTATTTAACTATTCATCTAATTATTATCACGATTAAGACTACGTTCATAAATCAACTAACATATTTTCAACACATAAGCCTCAAAACTTGTTTTTTCTCCCTAGCCCGAGCGTAAATCATTTTATCATTTCTCATTAGTGATTTAAACGCTTTGCGCATTATCACTTTAATTGTCTGACGTCATTGGGCAACGAACTCGCTCGCATCAAGGTCTTAACGCTTTGAACCACTTTTTTATTTACACACAAGCCTAAATATATATTTCTTAGCATGACCTTGTTTGAGAACGTGCGTGCTAAATAACTAGACGTGTTTTGCGTTGATGGGGTGGTTTACATCAATCTACGATACAGAGAACATAATATTACGTTACTAGCGACCCGCCCCGGCTTCGCACGGGTGCAATGTAGATACTAATGTGGGGCATATAAACCTTCCTCTTGAATCACTCTATCTATTGCTGAAAACTGCATTAAAATCCGTTGCATAGTTTAAAAGATCTAAGCGTACAGACAGCGGGAGCGACTTTGTTTTATACTATGTAAAGAAGATGGTCTCAGCTCCGATTAGCTCACCGTAGGTTTCGCAGCGAAGAGAGGGGTTCGTGGCTAGTTACCAACCATGCGGATCACACGATTTGCGAGGTTAAGCTGCGCTTGCCGCTATCAGTCTGTGGTCGGGTGACCGTTCGTGACACACCGTTCGTTAAACAGTCGGTCATGTCATACGAATACCTATGGCAGTCGTTATGAGAAGTCAGAAGCCCGAAAGTCGGGGCGGTCTACCCTGAGGATATCGGCATTGCCCAGTAACTGGGTTGCGGAGGTCTGATGGCAGTCGCTCCGTGTAAAATACTGGTATTCAGCCGCATCTAGTTAGACTGGAAGTTGACCTCAACATAGTTGGGAAACGGCTAGACAGAATAACGGTTTTGCAGCGGTCTTCTTTTCCAAGAACTTCTTGCAATCACCGATACGTTTGTCAAGCAAGGTTATCATGCCAATACTCCTCTCTGACTTCTGAGTTCTAGATGCGGCAGATCCGTGATAGGATAGGTATAATCTACATGCCGGGGTTGCGATTCACGCTTTTGTGAATCCCGCGACCCCGGCCAAGCGGTCAGAAGGAGGAACACCGTTTGTTTTTTAGCCGGTAAGAGTCTGGCAGACGCCCTCGCCTTCCCCGGGCGAGGGACATCTATGAAGATTTTACAACGTTAAAAAAAGGTATAGGTAATCTACCTTTTGATTCTCTAGGAGAGGAGAAGACTTAGGCCGCAAATCCGTGATATAATTTACGTTTTGATTCTCTAGAGGAAGAGAAGACTTCAGTTACGAGAAAGGGAATTGCCGGATGTTGTGACGATACAGCCTGTGATAGGCCTATGTCCAGCATTGAACCGCGATAGGAAGTTATTTATGATGACCATGCTGCGTAGCAGTTCCCTTGGTGTTGGACGGGGGTGTTCGGCCATCAATGTTACTTGAACAAAATACGTTACTGCCAACTGTCTCGTTGGTCTAATGGTGGCAAGCGCGACTGCTGATCGTGAGGTCCTGGGTTCGATCTCAGTTCGGGCAAAGTGTTATTGGGTTTATCCGTGTGGAATTCCTCAGTAGCCGCCCGGAATTTAGATTAGTTCCAGGTTGATGGTAATAGGCTTGAATCTTTTACATGGGACTTTAATATAACGGCGAAATGAGGGTGTTACTATACACCTCTTCCCAACCCTTCGGGGAATACAGGCGTGATGCGTTATGTGATTGTTTCTCTATTCAGACAGAGCGAAAGGTCTTTTTTGTTTTTTTTTGTTTTCTTATTGAATCGTACATGCTGTTGCCTTTTGTGGATCTGCCATTCGCGGCACGTTGGAGCGACTTGCAATTAATAAATAATCTGCTTTGCCGACGCAACAAAGACCTACTTTGAGCAGGACAAATTATAATAGAAATCGTTTTTAGTTAATTTTGAATTGTAATTGTAACATTTATTTATCAGTTTTAATTATGTTATTTATTTATTTTTTACATAAATAATGTATAATCGAATTATTTATTTCCGTTTACACAATTATTATAAATTAGTACACAACTATCCACACACACATGCACTGCCCATATACACACACATGTTGGTTTAAGTGAACGGGCATGACCACTGAGACATCCGTAATTAAAGTTCAATAGTATTTATTTTTTATTTATTTAAGCACGCTATTTATTTATTTATCTATTTGAAACTGGTTTACATCAGTTACGTCACAATGGGTTCAGTTGAAAACCAGCGTCAGGCACTAGTAGTCTGACATTTATGCTGAACTGAACCTATTTGGCGCAGCCACTAGACACACAGATACTTTATTTCTTGTTTATTTTTCTTTTGTTTTGTCTCTTATGAATTTTTTGTCTGTGTGTCTGACTGCTTTCGTGCCAAATAAATTTCTTTCTTTCTATTCCTTTCTGTAAAAAACGTTGACTCATACTAGGAAGACTAATGTATCGTAGTGCGTTTATAGACACAAATCTTCAC
Source organism: Amphipyra berbera (assembly GCA_910594945.2). Classification (NCBI taxonomy): domain Eukaryota; kingdom Metazoa; phylum Arthropoda; class Insecta; order Lepidoptera; family Noctuidae; genus Amphipyra; species Amphipyra berbera. Next base: position 18,420,930 of record OU343126.1, on the reverse strand, counting down.
ACGCACAAACACCCAGAAATTAAACCATTATCTACAGCTTCTGTACACCAGGCCCGCACTGGTCATACGGGCAAATCGAGCAAATGCCCGATGGGCTGGATGCCCGGTAGGCTGGTCACACAGTTGGAGAAATCGAGAGAGTGAGGGGATTGTCAAAAAAAAAAGTAGTCCAACTATCGCCTATCGCTTGAAAAAGAAGCCGCAAATTGTTTGTGTTTGTAAATGCACCCAAGATACAGGAGAAAGAGTGAGGGGAGCGTCTAAAGAAAAACGTCGACCGTCTAATCGCTTGGGAATGTTTTTTTTTTGCCAGCTCTGGCCGACCGTCTCTCAAATGCCCGGGCCGATTTCAGGTCCCAGTCCGGCCCAGCTGTTGGCCATACAAATTCTTGTTCTGTGCGGAAATCGCGCGACACGTTGCACCCAGCAAACTGTCAAAATCACTATTTCTCGATAACACCAGGTGCTCTTTAATTCTTGTAAAAACAAAACACTGATTACTAAATGTATCGTTAGCAGCTGCGACCACACGCATTATTAAAGATTAAATTATTAGCAAACAAAACCAATTTTATCTAACAAGAATTCTCTTATCACGAAAGAAATATTATCTTAATAATTTTCGAGATTATAAGATATCAGAATTTGTAACCGATAAAGGGTGATAGGTCCGCCAACTTATGAATTGACGTTAAGAGGAAACGCGGGCTGCAAAATATGAATAATTTGAATAGATTTTTGCGATCTATTTCCGTCCCACCCCTCCCGCAAACCTTCCCAATTGAGCGCGAAAAAGACACCTGCATCTCGGACTGATTTCTCCTGTGCAATATTAGCGATAGCGTACTTTCATATTTCCCTGTTCCCTTCTTCAAATCTGGACCGATTTTAATATTTTTTTCTGTGATAATTTAAGAAAATCTTTGATTATGTCTATATCTTTTTCTTTTATTTTTTATAGTCGTCAAATTTGTTTGCCAGATTTCTGAATACGGTGGTAAAATCGGTAAATTTTTGTAAAATTCAAACGTTTCTAGTTATTTTATTTAATAATTAATTTATTGACAAAAACAAAACATGGGAGATAGTGGTGGTAGATATAATTATATCATATAGTAAAAAATATTTGCTCTAGTGACATCCAAGGAGAAACCTGAGGAATACGTTTGTATGGACTAAATGCCGACCGCATTTCCTCTTAACATCGTAATATCGGCCAGTTGACTGTTGAATATGGGGATCTAAATCGTCACAAAAAAAATACCGTGAAAGGATATTGACTTCGGGACTACACACTTATTTTCTCTGTAATTGGGTTGGCAAACCAGCCGACATCTCCCACCTGATTAAAAGTGGTGACTGCCGCCTAGCACCGACAACACCAAGAGGTTTGCTGGTGCATTGCCAACCTTAGAGACAAAGTTATCAACCTCATGTGCCTGTAATTACACCAGCACGCATACCCTTCAAACCAGAACACAGCAATACTGCTTAGCGGTAGAAATACGTACACTCTTCTTCTTATCGTGTGGTTAGTGTATTCACTAACCACACTCTGGTGTCGAGTTTATGCCGCCCATGAGCCTCTGACTTGGCATCACATGCCGTCGAGAAATATCTCTCAGGCATGCCGGTTTCCTCACGACGTTTTCCTTCACCGTTTTTAAGGAAGTGATAATTATACAATACGCACATGGATCCGAAAAGTCAGAGGTGCGTGCCTTGGGTTCGGACTCGAGACCTATGACTTGGTAGTCCGACGGTTAGGGTATTAGGCTATCACAGCTGGTACACTTATCAATTGGCATTTAAATCACTTTTTCACCTTTTCGCATCAATTCAGATTGCGCATGCTTAGGCATTCCATAGAATTCTTTTGCAGCTAAAAATACATGATTTCACAGGTGATAAGGATAAGCGTGTCTCAAACTATCCAGTGGTGTCGATTCTGTTGCACACTTTGACAGGACTAAACTAAACTAAGGGTGTTTGTCTCTTTCTGTTTCAATAAAAAAAGAAAGTGACAGTTGCATTTAGTCTAGTTTAGTAGGTACTGTCAAAATGTGCTACTGAATCGACACCAGTATTTTGCGAATTGATTGACTGATTATTAATTAGTCCCTAAGACATTTAATTGGTGATCGTAGGCACGTTTCTATCCATCCTTTGGACAGAATATTTTAAGTAGCCTTTGCGGTACCCACAGAGAGAGAAGGTGGGCACGAGGAGACGTGTGGGCTATTCTCTACAACGGCTCAGACACTGATGACAGTCAGTACCTTCACCTCTATCTAACACTTGAGCAATGTCGCTTGTGTTATTACTGTTACCGGTAGCTGGTAGCACTGGACAATGTTGATAAAGGAAGGGTAGTCGTCAAGATGAATCAACGTACCCGACGTTATAAAAATAGTAGACATTCAACGGAGCATTGGATTCTATGTCGAACCGCCGTAGAAGTCTGAACTTTTATATCTGATTTGCTTGTCCTTATTTTCTGATCTTGTGTAAATTATTATATTATGAACTAGCTTCTGTAACTAACCACTAACCCAAATATAAGTACTCTCAGTGGTGGAGAGTCTATGTTGGTTTCATTTACTTTATTTACCATGCTTGCAAACCTGACATACCGATATTAGCTATACTTGTAATGATAGATTCACCCCTACAAGATTCAGTTGTTTATCTTTTACATCTACACTAATATTATAAAGCTGAAGAGTTTGTTTGTTTGTTTGTTTGAACGCGCTAATCTCAGGAACTATTGGTTGGAATTGAAAAAATATTTTTGTGTTGGATAGTCCATTTATCGAGGAAGGCTATAGGCTATATAACATCACGCTACTACCAATAGGAGCGGAGCATAAATGAAAAATGTTGCAAAAACGGGAAAAATGTCCACCCGTGCGAAGCCGAGACCGGCCGCTAGTTACAAAATATAAAACAAATGTTGACTCAATAACAATGCATAATTTCTTTGTTATGTGCACGTTTTCCAATTAACCGTGAATGTTTGGTTTTGTATGAAAAACTTGGGAAAGTTGCATTAGTGTACACTTTCTAGATATCGAATTTATTATTTTTACACTCGTTTTGCTCGTGGATAGCGAACATAGGTGTCTGTTGTAATTTTCTACTACATGTAAGTATTATTCGTTAAATATAAGACTTTAAAATGACTATAGTATCTTCTACGTCATGCTCGTGAACGGGTGCCGTCTGTCGGGACTGGTCAGCCCTTAACTGCTATGGCAATCCTAGAAGGCATATTTTTCTATTTGTTACTCTTATGTGAGTTTATTTGTTACATTAACCTGCATTATTCTCATTCTACTTCTCACACTACTGTAATGGAATTGTCATAAATTACTATTTTGAAAAGAGTATTCATGGAGTTTCTTGCCGGCTCTTCTCCATAGAACCTACCTTTTGGAACCGTGCACCTAGTTTTGACGTTTTAAAAGTGCCTGAAATCTGGTCTTGAAATAGAAAACTTTGACTTTGACTCTTTACATAGTATAAAACAAAGTCACTCCAGCTGTCTGTACGCTTACTTAGATCTTTTAAACTACGCAACGGATTTTAATACAGTTTTCAACAATAAATAGAGTTCAAGAGGAAGGTTTATATGCCCCACATTAGTATCTACGTTGCACCCGTGCGAAGCCGGGGCGGGTCGCTAGTGAAGGTATAAAGTATAATTGATAATTAACTGCCTCGTTGGTCTAGTAATGGCAAGCGCGACTGCTGATTGTGAGGTCCTGGGTTCGATCCCCAGATCGGGCAGTGTTATTGGGCTTTTACGTGTAGAATTCCTCAGTAACAGCCCGGAGTTTGGATTTGTGCCCGGTTGATGGCAATAGGCTCGCCCTCTATTACATAAGCGAAATGAAGGTGTTATTATACACCTCTGCCCAACCCTTCGGAGAATACAGGCGTGAGCGTGATGTTATGTTATGTAAAAATGGTTTGTCTGTGAGAATCGCACCACAGACTATATTCGTATGACCGCACCATCGCTGCGGTCCATAGACAAAAAATAAAAATATTATTAAATAACATAACATCACGCCTTCTATTCCTCGAAGGGTTCTGCAGAGGTGTATAAATACACCCTCGTTTCCCCAGTTATGTTTCAGTCCCGTGTAATAGGGGGCGAGCATATTGCCGCCACTGAGAAATTCCTAATGGAAAACCCGATTACACTTTGCCCGGGGATCGAACCCAGGACCCCGAGCTCAGCAGTCGCGCCTGCGACCACTACACAAACAAGGCAGTAAAAATATTTTGTCTATGTATATAGGTATACTTACCTACTATCATTATTCATCTATCCATAATTGGACCTACTTATGCAAAAAGGAACCAATCCACACACATGCCAAAATCGAACTAAGTATGAAGAAAGCTTCCAAAATGCACCTTCTATCGACCCTGTAAAGATCAAAATGATCTGACAACTTTGGCACATATTTTGTCAAAGTTAAGGTCATTTTGATCCTTACAGGGTCGATAGAAGGTGCATTTCTAAAGCTTTCTACATACTCAACTCGATTTTGGCATGCGTGTGGATTGGTTCCTTTTTGCATAAGTAGGTCCAATTTAAGCGCTAAGCACTTGTCAGTGTAACAATCTCCGACTGTTTCTTTCTAATACCAACTTTGTCACGTTTCTGTACATTTTAACTCTTCCTTTAATTGGTTTGTTTGCTTTTTCTTAGGGTAACATTATTTACTAGCGACCCGCCCCGGCTTCGCACGGGTGCAATGTAGATACTGATGTGGAGCATATAAACCTTCCTCTTGAATCACTCTATCTATTAAAAAAACCGCAACAAAATCCGTTGCGTAGTTTTAAAGATCTAAGCATACATAGGGACAGACAGACAGCGGGAGCGACTTTGTTTTATACTGTGTAAAGATATTGGACACAATTAAATAGTAGTTGTCCAATATACTATTGTCACCACTATTGTAGCCTTTGATATAAAAACACCAAGAAATACTAACCTCCGATTTCGGAAAGGCAAACATTAACTCTAACTGTCAAACGTCATGTCAAATAATGTGATTGGTTGTTCGTTTTTCGGTCGAGCAATCACATTCGTTGATGTCAGATTTGACAACAGATTCAAGTTTTTGATCAGTCTATCAGAAATCGGAGGAAGAAATATTTGTTTTAAGAACAGTAAAAAGTTGATTTGTAAAGGCGGCTTGTGGGTCCTGGCTTGCCCTCAAATAATTATGTAGGGATAGGCTTCGAGTCTAAGAGCCCAGGCACATCTGACGGAAGATACACCGCCGTACGTCGCCGATTTTCCGACAGTTTACATATTTCCATATAATCATCTCAAACCATGACCGAACATTTGACCGAAGATGCGTTACTAAAATTCCTCGAGTAAATTACTCTAAGACCCGGCCGATGTGGTTCGGCCCTAACACCGCGAGCGAAACTCAGTATTTTACATAGAGCGACTTTCGTCTGACCTCAGCAACCCTAGCGGGGATACCGGTACCTATCCAATTATTACGACTATTTAACTTTAATAATTCATTTTTATTGACTCTCTCCCTCCACAGAGTAAGGTCGATAGAGGTCCATAGAGCTCCATAGAGGTCGCAAAAACCCTTTTATCCAAATTGTTGTCCTGCCAAATAAGTGGCGATAACTCACGACAGACAAAAGGAATCGTGTTCATTATTCAGCTACAATAAAACAAATATCAAGTAGGAGTAGGGCTGTCACATTTTTCTTAGACACAGGGCTTTTATGGGAGACGAATCGAGTGTTTCAAAAGACATTATCATTATGTCAAGCTGTAAACGTCCACCGCTGAACATGTACCTTCGAATGACCACATTAACAGCAGTGATAGCCTACTGGTGTGACCGTCTGACTGCCAAGGCATAGGTCTCGAGTTCGAACCCCAGGCACGCACTTCTGACTTTTCGGACTCTTGTGCGTATTGTATAATTATCATTTGCTTAAAAACGATGAAAGTAAATATCTTGAGGATACTGACATGGCTGAGAGATATTTCTCGACGACATGTGAAGCCAAGTCAAAGGCCCATGGGCGACATAAACTCTGACACCGGGTTAGTCACTAACCACACGAAAAGAAGAAGTAGATCGTTAATCTTAAAATGTCGTTGCTGTGTTAGGTTACAATGCCCTAGCAACAAAGTGATCCTACCACCTAAGACGATTTAATAAGGGCCTCAAGATACATTTTTCATGCGTTAGTTGATCACAATAAATTTTAATTGGTAAAAGTAAAAGTCTGAAAATTCTAACCTTTTTGAAATACATTACGACAGGTGACTTGGCAATAGGCAATAAGTACTGTCCAAACTGGCTATCGAATTTTTTCTTTGCGAGATTAATGTGCCCTTGTCGCGGTCAGTCTGTGGATGGGTGACCGTCCGTTGCACATCAAGACCCATCCGTGCACGACCCATCAGTGCACGTGTGCTTAGAGACCACGTTAAACAGTCGGTCCCGGGTGTCATATGAATACCTATGACAGTCGTTACGGGGAGTCAGAAGCTCGAAAGTCTGACTACTGGTCTAACCTTAGGATATCGGTATTGCCTAGTAACTGGGTTGCGGAGGTCTGAAGGCAGTCGCTGCGTGTAAAATACTGGTATTCAGCCGCATCTGGTTAGACTGGAAGCTGACCCCAACATAGTTGGGAAAAAGCTAGGCAGAACGATTTGTTTTTTTCTTACACTTTTGCCAAGTCCTACTTCTCAAAAATTCGACGTGAAAACCCTACCAAAGGTCTCCGCACTTTGGCTGGGGTTGAAAAAACACGTTGAGGTCATCGGAGCGCCCTTGAAGGCATTGTCTCGTCAATGTGAACCCAACTGTTCACCCCGCGCCCTTCGGAAGGTGACATACTATTTGGGATTGGAAAGGCGTCTTCGTATGTAGTAATTTTTGGAGGTGGAGATAAAATAGGTAAAATAGCTTTATAAAGCATTTGATCCTTGAAAGGTGAAGAAGTTTGTGTCAAATTAAACAAAACATGGCCAAAACTGCCTCGTTGGTCTAGTGGTGGCAAGCGCGACTGCTGATCGTGAGGTCCTGGCCTCGATCCTCAGGTCGGGCAGTGTTATTGGGTTTTTCCGTGTGGAATTCCTCAGTAGCAGCCCGGAGTTAGGTTTTGTGCCCGGTTGGTGGCAATAGGCTCGCCGGTATTACATGGGACTTAAACATAACGGCGAAATCAGGGTGTTACTATACACCTCTGCCTAACCCTTCGGGGAATACAGGCGTGATGTTATGTTATGGCCAAATACTTAAACGTTATTCAATTTTAAGTTACCGTTAAATCTCGTGTTGTCTCTGTCAGTTTAAAGCGAAATTAACGGCAACTTAAAATTCGGTAGCGGTTGAGTATTTGACAGTTACAGCCCAAACTACAGAATTTCTATCGGCCGATAGTTTGTCGGTTTCTAATGGTGCGTCCAGACCTGACGAACGCGCCGCGAATGCGCCGCTCGCGAGCTGCGCGCGAGCGGTGCGCGGATGGCGCGCGAGCTTTTGTACGAACATGAAATGCACGCGCGCAGCTTGCGAGCGGCGCGTTCGTCAGGTCTGGACGCACCATAAAGACGAAATGCGGTCGGCATTTAGTCCATACAAACGTATTCCTCAGTTTCCTCCTTGGATAATGTCACTAAAGCAAATATTTTTTTACCATTTTATGATATAATTAATGATATCTACCACCACTATGTCCCTGCGTTTGTTATTGTCAATAAATTAATTAAAAAGAAATGAAACGTTTAAATTTTACAAAAATCGGCCGGTTTTACCACCGTTTTCAAAAATCTGACAAACAAATTTGACGAATATAAAAAATAAAAGAAAAACATACAGACGAAATTATTACAGAAAAAAGATATTTAAATCGGACCAGATTTGCAGAAGGAAACAGAGAAATACGAAAGTATGTATATTTCGCTAATATTGCACAGGAGAAATCAGTCCGAGATGCAGGTTTCTCTTTCGCGCTCAATTGAGAAGGTTTGCGGGCGGGGTGGGACGGAAAGAGATCGCAAAAACCTAATTAAATTATGAATATTTTGCAACCCGCGTTTCCTCTTAATCAATATGAAGATGTATGCAAGTGCGCACATTATAACGATTCGGTTTCCCTTAAAAAAAGAGAATCGGGCAACTATCGGGCGATAGTTTAGTCTGCAGTCTACGGGGGCTCTTAGCCGTCTTTTTTAACCGACTTCCAAAAAGGAGGAGGTTGCTATGTTCGTCTGTATGTTTTTTTTTTTGTGTATGTTCATCTATATTTTCGCCAATTGTGAACCGATTTTGATGATTCTTTTTTTAATGGATAGGGTATACTTCGAAGTTGGTCCCATTTAAATTTGATGAAGATCTGATGAAGAACTTCGGAGATAGACAATGGAACTCCTCAATGACGAACAGTACGCATATTGTGATGATATGATTATGTTACGAGCAGCGTCTTTAGTAGGTCCAACCAAGTTGTAATTAAGGCCACTAAAATGAAAAAAATTAAAACATTTTTTATAAAAAATTTAAACCGACTTCAAAAAAGAATAAAATAATTACCACATAAAATTAACAGTAAAAAATGTTTTAGTAGTAGAGTAGCACCATGTTTAAGAACTCGTCAGGAGAAGTACAACCACCATATCTATTTCTACGGCTAAGTAACATTGCTGTGTGCCGATTTGAAGGGTATGGGTGCCTGTGACATTACTGAAACATGAGACTTAATTACAACATACTTCACCGATCATTTATTTTAGTAATTTTTGACCCACCCCTCCCCCTTGTCAGCAAAAGTAACCAAAGCTTTTACACCCCCCCCCCCCCCCCCCCCTTCTATGCTTACGTAAACATTGGTATATATTTTATTAAAACTGATCAGATTTCTTTATTGTTATTCATTAGTAGCAGTTTTTAAGTAAAAAAAAAAGTAAATAAATAAAAGTTGCTGACGTAATCATCATCTAGACACCCCCGTCCCCCATGTCATCAAAAATAAGCTAAGCAAAGACACCCTCACCCCCCTTTCGTGCTTACGTTATACTTGAATGGCCCCTCTGTTGCAGTCTATTAAGAAATGATCTTCAGCTCTTCGCTCTATTTTTCACATCCGTGTCGGTGTCCATGTCGTGTGCGTTCATCATAATTTTTAGTCTCTAGAACATTCTTACCGGTGACGGATAGCTGTTGTAATAGGGTACATGTACAACAATTTAGTCTTATTATAAAGAAAGTATAGAAGGAACACGGGGCGTAAAAAAATAAAAAACGATGAATAAATCGAGGGTCTGCATACTTTCGCAGTTTGTGGAGGAGGCATTTTGTGTCCTTGTCGCTCGCAACGGATATTGTACGGAGTGTCGTCAAGTTGCTATGAAGTTTTTAAAAATTACGTCATTGTGGTAGTAATGTTGTCTCTGTCTTGTCAATAATTTTGAATCGTTTATAACATGGCCGTTTTATTAAATACTAGCTGTGTCCTCACGGCTCCGCCCGTAGCCTATGTTACTCAGTGATAATGTAGCTTTCGAACGGCAAAAGAATTTTTAAATCGGTCCAGTACTTTTTAAGTTTATTCGTTACATATAAAAATACAAAAATCCAAAAATACAAATCTTTCCACTTTATAATATTAGTATAGATTTCATTGGTTTTTTCAGTGTCGCTCATTATTTTTGATATAATAAGCAACAGTCAAATGCCCATTGTAGTTCCACGTTATCTACGTAATCCGGTGTTCTCTTCCTTATCCAATTTCAGTATAAATAGCAAAGTACAGATAAGTGCACCAGCCCACAACCAATTTCAAAAAGAACATTGATTTTAATTGAGACTACAACTCGCACGAAACGCCACGGTCTGGTAAACTGCACTTTTTTTCAAAACTTCTAGTAAACTACCGGCACTATATAGCGCATTGAATGCCAATTATTCATCGTGATTACTTGGTAATTAAAATATCTGTTTACTTTATTTTTATGCTCTATTTACGATGGGGTTAAGCTGGTTCACAAACGGGGTTCCAGCACTGGACGCTAGAGTCTTAATGTAATATGGAGTCTGAGCTAATTATTAATGGTGGTTGGTACTATATTGTAAAAGAGTTCGTTCGGAGAAATTCTACCCGCTTTTTTTTGCCTCTAGGTAACATTGCTGTGTCGGTTTGAAATATATGAAATTAGAGACACATGAGTATTTTTACTTTTGTTTCTAAGGTTAGCAACGCATCAGCAATAAGTATATAGGCTGCGAAACCACTTTCTATCATGTGGGTGTCAGCTTAGCCAACTTATCACATAAAATATGCTAACTGGCATTGTAGTTTCCGTCAAATAATAAGCAGAGTCAAATGAGCTACATCCTTCTGCTGTGCGGTATCAACTCTGTGAACAAGAAATCCCATCAAAAGCGTAAGTTCATGTACAGCAGGCTAGGACATGTACGGACTTAATTCTTCTCCCATGTATGAGGTATATGGGAATAGCTCAATATAAAAAAGTCTTGCCTGTCAGCAAGGTTGGTAGAGGGGCTGATTGCCCAGGATCCGCCGGACGCACAGAAGTATCGTCACTCGTGAAAACTCTTTAAATGCATCTCATGTACGGACTGACCAGGATGACCGGTTGGAAACACTAGGATAACCCATTTGAGATCATATTTCCTGATGTGGGTGTCCTAAGCGAGGGTTTATAATAATTATATCAGCATAGCAAACCTAGAACCAGGTGGGTAGACGTCTTGTACATGTTGCATATTGAGACATGCGACCTTTCTGACTCATATTTCGAAGCTAGAGCAAATAACTGGAGACAGACAGGAAGGCTGACCCCATCACCATGTGGAATAAACAGAGATAAGAGAGAACAGGAGAGAGAAGATGTTACGACAACAGCATCTACATTTACGCCATCAGGCGTCGGCTTCCAGTCACAATCAGAATCATCATCTCCCTTATCCCACACTAGGTGGGGTCGGCACAACTCATATTCCTCTTCCATTCTCCTCTATCAGCCGTCATCTCAGTACTAACTACTTTCTTACCCATATCACCCTTCACACAATCCAGCCATTCTTCTTTGGCCTATCTCTGCTTGTGTATCCACCCACATTCATATTTAACACTCTTCTAGTGACATGACTTTTTTCCCTCCGCATAATATGTCTGTGGAAGAAGGAAGTATGGTATTCCTCCAACGAAAAGGGAGGATCCTCCAACCAGGCGGGTCTTATGCCTGGCGGGCTACTGCCCAACGGTTGATGTTGGGAAGTTGTGTTACCTATCTGCGTGTCAAATCTTGATATCGTGGTGCAGGATTCTATGACGCATATTTGAGAGTTGTCATTATTGTCGCTTTAGTCTGCTACACAATCATCTTGCTGCGTAATTCACATGTGGCGAGGTAGATGTCGCCATAATTATGTCCATACCACACTAACGATATAGTTAAGTTTGCATTTTTATGTATAGTTATTTATTGTCTGTTTATATTATGTATTACATACACATTACACTATATATATATATTTCATATTTATTGCATATAATATTTATTTATTTGTGTTTTTAGGTTTATTTAAAGTACTTAATTTAATGTCTCCTCATTTATTGTTACACCGAGAACTACCTCTCTCTTTTTTTCTTGCACTTCATGTCCATCCAAAGGTTGTCTGGAAGAAATCGCCTAGTGCGATAAGACCGTCCATTGTACATCTCTATTGTTATAGTAATGTTTCTTGTTTGTTTTGTGTACAATAAAGAGTATTGTATTGTAACGTAGTCAGTCAATTCCAGTCAAATCAAAACGATGCGGCTAACTATAGCCTTGAACATACACGTGTCTTGTACTTTTATATCAAACCTAGAAAGGAACTCTTTATCTATTCGTAATCATAACTAATTTGGCTAACAACACGCTGACGTGTAAAAAAAATATATTACAATATTATGATGATAATGAGATATTATCTTAATGATGTATGGTGATCATGAATCATATTTTGCTCGTGTAACTAAGCCTCTATTTACATAACTGTAAGGTACGCCGACAGTTTGAAGATGGCGGTATTAGGAAGGCAGCAAACCTAAACCATTTACCGTGCACGTTTTCAAATCGTAACTGAGATTTCCTTGGCGGCCTACCGAAGGTTCGGTTTACTTTCGACCAGTTTCGATGCGAAACCGATCGACATTATGACCAAAACCTAAACTTCGTTCGTGAAAAGCTTGTAAAATTAAGAAAATACTTCACACTTTGCCTCTGATGTCTCACAGACGGTGGGGTAACCCTTCGCCTCTGATGTCCGACAAATGGCGGGGTAACCGTTCAAATCTCAGATCACAGTCACAGAACCAAAGTCTGAGCTCTAATTTGAGCCTAGCCTCCTAAGTCCTATGTCGGCGATCATCAATCCGCCTTTTTTTACGTTTACTCATGGATACCACCTTAAGAAAGGCGGAGGGTTATACTCTTACTGTACCGACTAAAATCACCACGGTACTCCGAGAACCTATGGCCATGATCGCGGGATTCGCTATTGCATTCACCACAACCCTGGCAGAGTCAGCAATGCGCCTGTCAAGCTTGGTTTTTTTTTCTATTCGACTGCTTGTAGATGGTCTTGCGGACCGTTTCTACGTAACCGGGCAGTTATTGGCGAGACCTGAAAGGTCTCTAACCAATGGGGGCGAGAGTAAAATACTTAACCAAAGCTAACTACTATTACTACTTCATGACTAGCTAGCAACGACAGCACTAAGGGCGACCCTTAATGGGACTCGGACCTCGGCTTAGGGCGTTGCTTGCAAGAGGACTGGGAGGGAGACAACTTGATGAGGGCTGAATTAACGGTGTGACTGCGGAGTCAGAAAAGATGACCAGCTCCGCGGCTGCGGCGGGTGAACACGGTGGATCATGGAGTCAACCTTGGTAATTGCTCCGAACGTTATTAGTTACACCACATACAGATAGTGTCATCCACGAAGACGCGCCCCGTTCTTTGTCTAAATCACGTGTTCTCTCTCACTCTAAGATGAAAAGTGAGAGAGACCACGCTTTTAGGCGAAGAGTGGGGCGCGGCTTCGTGGATTGAACTATCTATAGAAGCCAACTATGGCTTTATCGGACTTATGAAAGGGTGTGTAGCTGCCATTTTGTAGTAATCTAAAGTTGAGTGCATTACTCATATAACGTAAAATGACCCAGATCAGTTTTACAACTTGCGAATTAAGATAAGCGACTTATCACTTATCTATGTGATTTTCCACAGTGACGCGGGGTAAAGAGAAAGAAGGAAAAACATGGAATCTGATTACATCATAAGCGGTTGAACGCTTGCCTTCCATGCAGGAGGGTCCGAGTTCGATACTGGTCCGTAACTCTGACTTTTCGAATTCATGTGCGAATCAGAATTTGATTATAAATTGCGTTAACGGGAAAACATCGTGAGGAAACCTGCACACTTGAGTAGGCTCCATAAAGATATCGATGGTGTCTGTAGTCCACCAACCCGCACCAGACCAGCTCGGTAAATTAAAGCTTAAAATCTTCTCATTCTGAGAAGAGGCCCGTTACCAGCAGTGAAACAGTAATGGGCTGATTATGTCACGAAGACCATAAAAAAATTACAAGACAGAGTCTATGGACAAGATTTAGTTAGTTGTTCAGTCATGCCAGAAAAACACTATCGTGGAGAAGTATACTTCAATCCCAAGCAAGAAGAGGAAGTTGACTAAGGGAGAGGATTACTGTTGAAATCAAAGTTAAGCGATGAAATGTAACCTGTTTCAATGTTGAAACAGGACATTTGAAGCAATATTGCACACTTGAAGCTGTTTTACGATTCTGATAAGAATACCTCTGTACTAGTGTTTTTTGATCAACTTGGAAGGGGTTCAAGAGGGTAGTTCTTGGTGCCGACAGCAGCAGGGCCGGTGTGAAAAGTCTTACTATGATAATGAAGCCACCGGTAGGATGCTGACACAGAACACTATGGAAACAAGCAAATTTTTTAAAAAGGGTTAGGTTTCTGGTGTACCTAGAGAAGTGAGACGTTCACCCTACCAGCTCATAAGGTTTCACTGTTAAAAATAAACCACAATCCAGATAGTAACCTCTATTCAGGCTACACTTTGTGGCCGAGTTCACGTGCAAAATAAGCTTTTTGAATCTGCAATAACACTGTAGTAAGGGCAATACAGTGAGTGGTTACTTTCCCTCATGTGTATCATGTTTCAGGTCCAGTCACTATGGCTAGCCAGAATAACTGTGAACACGTTCTGTGACTAAAGACCTTCACGAAGACATGACGACAGTTATTATTAATAATAATATGAATCTTTAGAAGTGTCTGAGCAATCTGATATAATAACTGTTAATGTCATCAGATTGTAAGTGTGCGTCAGCTGTTTTTAACTTGCGAGTAATTTTTAAAGGTGTACTCCACATCAGCTCCTGAGGGCATGAAACAAAGCAGCAAACAATAAGGGCTCAGAACAAATCCCAGCTTCCAGTAAGTCGAAAATCATTCAACAGCCAAACTTGGTGAATGTGAGAGCGTGGTGGCGGGGGCGGAGGGGCGCGGGGCGTCGCGTCGCGTCAGATTCGCGAGGAGGCTTCCGCGGGCGGGGTCAGCGACCTCGCCCCCCGCGCCGGCGCGCCCGCCAATGTCAGGGCCGGTGCAGCCGCGGTCAGCTGACGTCTGGGGACGCGCGGGGGACGCGGCACCGGCCCCGAGCTGCAGTCGACTCCCGGCCGGCCGCCGAGACGCACGCTCTCTGGCTCGCTCGCGCTATTAATAGGAGCAGGCGACGGCAGCGCGCGCTACTCCGGCGCCGGGCTGTGCTCACGAGTCAGGTACCTGAAGTAGCGCGCGCCGCCGCCGCCGCCGCGCCCGCCAGCCTCGCCTGCCCAGGAGCCCAGCCGCCGCACGCCCATTGTACTTCATCAGGTGCTCTGGTGATGATGGTTCCAGGCGCTTGTTGGAGTACACTTACCGTGTCGGCGGTAGTCATCGGGCACGTCGGATGTGTCAACACGTGGTGCGGAGCACGTGGCCAGGGCGAGGAGGTGAGTAGCCGTGCCGTGAGGAGACAAAGGCTGCGGTGAGTCACGCGTTAATCACGGCGCCGGTTGTCGACCGCTGCAGGCTGCACTCCCGCCGCACCCTCGCCTCGCCCCTCCCTCGCACCACCCTCGCACCTAAAATCGCACGTACATTTGCATTGGTCATCGAACTCCCCACCGAAAGATATGAACAAAAGCAGCTCAAACTGGTTTTCGCATGTTTTTCGACAGCAGCCGCCGACCGGCGCCGCGCCATTTTCCTGTACGATTTATATGGCCTGTGTTTCGTTCTGTGTGTTATGACCAATTTTTCAGAGGAAGATGCAAAAAGTGTGTTCAGGACTAAAATGAGAAGATTTAATATAAAAATGTGTCTAAGTAGCGCTCCGGCGAGGACTCACAGCAGCGTTGCCTGCGTGGACCAGGCGTCATAGACAAACGATGGACGGCCTGCTTGCTTGTTTTGTGTTACTTACAATAATTACACTTAATATTTGCTAGTCGAATTTCGCGTGACGTCAGACGGACGCGTTTATATTTTCCACCGCGTCGTCTTTACCAAGGTGATTTCGAAACGTTTATTGCTTTACTTTCGAGTGCGAGGCGGCTTCGCGGCTATAGGTTTGCGAAAACCGCGACGGTGCAAATTTCGACTGTATATACCGTTCGATAGAGATTCGGTTGCGTGCAGTTTCACGTAAATACATCGTTGTCGAGATATAATAATGCAAACAGCCAATAAAAATACGAGTCTCGGGTGGATGACTCACAGGAATGCGTCTAATTGTTGAAGTGAACACAAAGAATTTATCGTGTTAGATTTCAAATTAAAGTGAAACGCAATCGAGTTGCTTTGGTACTGTCACTCGTTACCGTCTACTTATTAGATTGCCTACGCAATCCTCGCACGATACTTCTAGAAAATTTTCAATTTATTGTTCAGCTAACCTTTTAGTTTATGTTATCCTTATAACTAAACCAGTCACTTTAATAATATCTTCGGCATCTAATTAAAACCCAATTAAAAAATAATTTCACTTATGGTGGTAGCTTTTAAGGTTTTCAAGCTTATAATTACATTTGCCCTTCAAATGTTTCACCTTCAACAAACCCCATCTCAAGTTGGCACATAAAACGAACCATTTTCTAGAAGATAACCGTTAAATTCGGTCTAATGAGGACACTCGATTCAAAGTTACCTCCATTTATTCATGACATACATAAACTTACATTTCTGCTAAGCCTCCAACCTTGGCCAATGACGTCACAAGTAAACTACGTCGATCTTGACCAGACATGTCTATGTAGTGAACGGTGACTGGTGACAAACTTAGCTAATGAGTCAGACGTGGTCCAAAACGATAAGTTTCTCGAACGACTGTCTATGAGTCAATGGTTCTCGCAAGACTAATGTTAGTTTTTTGGTATCATAATTATTGTTGGTTATTCGCGGCTTCTTAGGCTGTTGCTAAGATGTCTTCTCATTGTTTCTTTTATTCGGGTTTGTTACTAGGCTCTTTTTCAAGTCTTTTCTTTTTCGCTAGATCTTTAGCATTTTAGAGGTCAAATTGTTGGCGGTTTTGTCGCGAGACTGTTGCTAAGCCTTCTTATAACTTAGTATTCATTTTAGGCATTCAGTAAGAAATAAATCTCGGTGCGCGGATGATCTCCAGATGAGAATGACTGATTAAGATGGAGACAGGGGTCTTATACGACTTTGTAAGATTGCGCCTGTTTTTTTTTATTTTCGATTAACCTTTAACTGGGAAATGAATGACGCTTTGGCAGATTTTCTATGGAGAAACTGTCAAACCGCCATATTCATCTCTCAGGGGCAAACCACGTATTGTGGTATAATATCACTTAGGCTTGTATTAATAAACGGCTGTCATTTGTTTTAACATGAATAAATAAATCTTTACATAGTATAAAACAAAGTCGCTCCCGCTGTCTGTACGCTTAGATCTTTTAAACTACGCAACGGATTTTAATGCAGTTTACAGCAATAGATAGAGTGATTCAAGAGGAAGGTTTATATGCCCCACATTAGTATCTACATTGCACCCGTGTGAAGCCGGAGCGGGTCGCTAGTGTTAAAAAAAGTTGTCAAATGTATGGAATTCTACTTTATGGTAGTTGCTGTTGGAAGGTCTCTCAAATGAAAGCTATTAATACGGGCCTTAATATCTTTAAATATAAAAAGTTATAATTAATTAATTATCATATTGAGTCCATAATTATAATTTAACACTTTTGGCAAATGACTGGAACTATTTAGTTGTCAACTTAGATACAAAGCTGAGCAATTATAAAGGTTTTTTTTTTCTATTGGTTTGTTTGTAGATGGTCTTGTGGACCGTTTCTACGTAACCGGGCAGTAATTGGCGAGACCTGAAGGGTCTCTAACCAAACTTACAATATGTCAACCTATATTATTTTTTACTAGCTGCCCGGACAGACTTCGTTCTGTCAAAAGTTATTGGCCTGTAGTGGGAAAAGAAAAGTGTTGTTTTTACTATTTTCCACGCAATTTTTATGTTTTTTCTCTCCTTAAGAACCTTCCTTATGCCTTAAGGAATATATTTAAAAAAAATTGCCGAATTGGTCGAGCCGTTCTCAAGTTTTGCGCTTAGCAACACATTTGACGATTCATTTTTATTTATATAGATAGATAGATTTATTTAATTCCTTTCTATATTAATGGGTTCGTAAACTCTTAAGCGCTAAATGTACTAGCAAGTTTTATGGTGCAAGTTATTGCAGCAAGTGTTCGTTTAGTTCGTAAAACTTGCAGAAAACTTGCTGCGGTGTGTTTGAATGTTGGTTGCAAAAGTTAACTTGCACAATTAAAAGTACTTACTAGTGAAATTGGCGCTTATTATTTTTATCCTCGCTTATTATTTTTTAACTGCCTCGTTGGTCTAGTGGTGGCAAGCGCGACTGCTGATCGTGAGGTCCCGGGATCGATCCCCAGGTCGGGCAAAGTGTTATTGGGTTTTTCTGTGTGGAATTCCTCAGTAGCAGCCCGGAGTTTAGATTTGTGCCCGGTTGATGGCAATAGGCTCGCCCTCTATTACGTGAGACTTAAACATAACGGCGAAATAAGGGTGTTACTATACACCTTTGCCTAACCCTTCGGGGAATACAGTCGTGATGTTATTTATTATGCTATTTTTATCCTGAATAATCGGTCAGCAACCCGGTTCAAAATGTTGTCGACAGGCAATTACTATTCTATTCTCAAGAGAAGAAGCACATTTTTCATGTTTTTATCCTAATTTCTATTTTGTTATACAAAGGTTACTGAATCCGGCGCTACACCTACCGCTTTGATTATAAACATAATCATAGTTCTACCGTTGGAATCATCTGTCATCAACTAACATTAAATTAACTACCAGATTTTAAATTATTTTTCATCCATCCTTCTACCAAAAACTCCTAAAGGTGACCTACATAATTCAACAGTACATTTTCATTCATAATAATTTCAGATCACACCTTTTATTTAATAAAAACATAATTCCATAATAAATAAAACTACACAAAATAAATACAATAACGTCTTTTCATCTATTATTTTCAATTTGTCTATGAAATTGTGTTCTTAAATTGAACACCGCGCAAAAAAAGAAACTCACGAATTCTTTTGTTTATTTTTTATTTATTGTCTGTCTTCCTTTAAAAAAAATATATTCGGCCATTTTGTTGTGATATATATCTATCTTTATAATAAATGGTAGATATGATTATGTGCTTGCGTACTTTTTTTTCTAAGAATCACTTAGATATCTTTTGCACGATGATGATAAATGAAAACATGGCAAAAAAACATGACTTCTGGTTTTATGCTAATTATATTGGGCCTTATAGCACGGGCGGTCTTCTTCTTTTCGTGTGGTTAGTGACTAAATTGGATAGGATTTTAGACACGGGCAGTTAATTGGGTTTTTTAAATGTATCTTATACGTTAATCAAAGGAAAAATAGTATTACGTCGAAACATAGAAATGAGGTTCCAATTCTTTTTCTTTTTTTGTCAACCATAATGTTTTGTATGTATTTCAATAATTTTTACCGAGTAAATTTTGGTCTTTTTATCCGAAAAGGACCGAAAAGATATATTTACATCCCACTTATAAATTTATTACTTTAACTGTTTAATTTAATATGAAAAAAAAAACATAAAACAAAACATAAAAAAAGATAAAATAAAACATTCTTGTATTAAATTAATATTTCAACTTTAAAACCTGTACCTACAAAACATGTTAGGTAACTCAACCAGCATCCCTGTTAGCCGAGCTTTAATTAATAGCTATTGCTACTATTGCCAGTTATTGCTAATTAGTGCTACTTCCACATCACGATAGGAATTCCTACAAGTTACTAATTCACGCTCCAATACTGACAAACCTGGGTTTACACTGAGCGACAAAAAGTTGGACAACATGTTGCCCGAGACTTGAGCAACAATTATATGCGTATGATGAAAGGGTAGGCCGAATTGTATTTTTGTAAACCCATAATTTGCCAATAATTTATATAGCGCAAGCTCTTCGCCAATTATTAGCCCTAATTCCAAGCCTACAGCAACATATCATTACACTATCCGTAAAGAAACTAGAACATCAAGATTAACATCCTACAATCTTCATCCAGCGCTACATCAATCTTCTAGCGCAGGAAAAAAGGCAACGCAACATTTTATGACCTTTTTGAATGAATCTCAAGAAGTCGCTCTACATTTTTTGCAGACTGGATGAAGTTTAGTAACATAGAACAACGATGCAGCCATTGCAAACATTTTTGCTGTCAACTTTTTGTCGCCTAGTGTGAGCACAGCTTTAAAGAAACGCAATTAATGTTTTTTTGCCGCAATTGCTTTTCAATTACGTTCTAATAAATTATAAATGAGTTTTCAATCTCCTGTGAAGGCAAATTGATAATTTAGTTAAGTTGTAGCGGTTCAGAATTGTTGATACTGAAGAGTTGATGCGATGATGAAGCTTTAGTAGACCTATAGGTACTCCATTTATAAAAGCATTAGAAAAAAAAAGTGGCCCACCAAGGTAATGATATCTTTGAACCATTTCTTTAAGAATCTAGAGTTTCAGCTCATCTTGATTGATCATTAAGGTTCATAAAAGCGTAATCCCTGCTGGAAGCAAGCATAATGCTTATTGCCATACATTTCCTCGCTAAAAAGGGTCTTTTTTTGTGTAATACTAAATTAAATGGAGTGGTCGGAAAAACCAAAAAAAAACGGCGATGAAAACCAATCTAGGTCAGATCAATATTAGTCTATAACAAAAACCGAAAACCTAGAATAAAAGTTAGACACAAAATAGGCAGGTAACTATAATATTATTGTAGGCTGGATATTCACTCAAGCAGCTAATCTATTCGTCTGGAGTGTTTCAAAGAAAATACTTACTCCGGAGATTTTTAGCTAACAAAATCAGTGAAGGTAGGTATAATGTTGCTAGTTCTATATAATTTGTATTTTAGTAATATGATGAAGCACTTTATGTTGTTATACATAAATTAGATTTTTATAAGGTCAGGGGTGGGATTGAAGCAGAAATTCACCATTTTCAATATGGAATAACTTTTTGTGAGTTTAGTATAATAAACATAGTCAGCCAGTTACTGTCTCACTGTTGGGCATGGGCCTATCAGACTGAAAAGGGTTTAGGTTTTAGTCCACCACGCTGGTATGGTGCGGGTTGGCGGACTACACACACCACCATGCTTGCTTAATAATTAGTGTTTGATCTGATATCAACATGGACCATAGCTGGAAATATTTTTGGATAAAAATGGTTTGTTGATTCACGTTTTTACCTTTGAGTCCACTATAAAAACAACTCATCATCTCTTAGTTTGTTTCTTGATTAGTAACAATACCTCTGTGTCTTGTGCATATCTGCATTGCTCAGTAACTGGGTTGCGGAGGTTTGATGACAGTCGCTCCGTGTAAAATACTGATAATCAGCCGCATCTGGTTAGAATGGAAGCTGATCCCAACGTAGTTGCGAACCTCTGCATCTTGAGCTATACCAGAGAAGCACTCCCATTACGTGTATACTTTTTCTATGATACAGTATATGCAAAAAATGTAGACAAAAAACAATTGCATATTTTCGTTTGCTATTTAACTATATACTACACTGATGGTAAATTTATAAGTTTAAATCTTTAGGCCCCCGTATTAATAAATATATCTCATTTGAAAGATCCTAAGTGTAGATTAAAAATAACTTGAGACGAATTTAAAAAAAAAGTTGTCAAATGTATGAAGTTCTATGTTATGATAGCTGCTGTTGGAAGATCTCTCAGATGAGATGGGCCCTCAAACTCTAAATATAACTTAAACATATTAGCCATCAAGCCGTAGCTCCTACCACTTCACAATCACTACAATGATGACTGAGCGGATGACGCATGACGTCACAACACAATCTGCGCAAGAGTTATCACACGCATTCTAACAGGACAACGCCATCTGGTGACGTAGTTGACCACACAGATCTTCTTTATCATTTTATTTTTAGCGATATGTGTACCTTAGAGATAATATCTCGCAGCTGTTATGCCTACATCCGTATAAACTATGTAGGTAACACAATATAATATTTCCACATTATTTTATGCTTACTAATTTACCTATCGTATCTGCCTAGTCTTTTCCCAACTATTTCAGCTTCCAGTCAAACCAGATGTGGCTGAATACCAGTATTTTACATGGAGCGACTGTCATCAGACCTTCGCAATCCAGTTACTGGGTAATGCCGATACTCTAAGGTTAGACCGGTTGCTACGGGCATCTGACTACCCGTAACGACTGTCATAGGTATTCGTATGACCACCGGAACCGACTGTTTAACGTGCTCACCGAGGTACGGAGGGGTCTCGATGTGAACGGTCACAGACTGATCGCGGGAAGACCAGCTTAACTTCGCAAATCGTATGATCCACGCGGTTGGTAATTTACCTACTTATATAGTTTAATAAAGGAGAATGGGCGAAATGTTTAGAAGTTGGTCTACTCCTCTTTTAGCAATGAGTGGTACCTATGTCATGAGAAAAGTCTTTTTGAGTAAAACATTTGATACTAACCCAACTAAAGTCAATTGTTAGTATTTTCGGAGTTATAACACCTTTAAAGTGAAAAATCGTTTATATGCATACTATCACATTTTTTTTCTTTTTTTGTTACTTATACTAAAGTATCGATAAAATCTTATCATATTATTTGCAAATAATAGTTATAGTGTGAAGAAAATGAAAGGGACTTAAACATAACTGGCGAAACGTGGGTGCATTATACACTCCTGCCTACCCCTTCGGGAAATTCAGGCGTCATGTTATATGTGTTACTTAGGTAGGTATCTTAAATAATTATTATGACAAAGCTCCTATGGCAAAACGTGTAAAAAAGATAATAAATAGCAATATTTGAGCGTTAACATACTATTTAAATGGTTACATTTAATGAGCTTTAATTCCATAAATACTAACAATTGACAGTAGCTGTAGTGGAAAAATATGGTCTACTTCAAATAACCTTTCTATTGATATATCACTCATTGCTAGAGGACGAGTACACCAAAAAACACATTCTCCTTTATTTCTATATCCATTTCCCATAGTGTCTGTCATTCTGAATTCAACTTAGTGCTCTTAGGCATATAGGTGAAATTTGCGAAATAAGATTAAAATGTCGTTTATATTTTCATATTAGCTTACGTATACCTAAATCATTTCTTGCAATATAATTGTTGATAAGCAGTTGATTTACCTTCGCCGACCGTTTATCTGTCATTCCCCACCCGGCACGTTTAAGTGACGTCATTATGTACTAGATTTTTTTTTCTTTATCTTTCATTAGCATCCGTTTGTCGATTAATATTTTTATAAACTCCAATACTTTTGACAAACGCAGTGATTATGGGATTTAACTACGAGTGATCATTGAAGCAGTCTGTAACATCTCATTTACATCTCTCCAGTATATAGTAGAGTTTGTGTGCAACTAGAATCGTGAAAACAATCTTCTTATCGTGTGGTTAGTGACTAACCTGGTGTCAGAGTTTACGCCGCCCTGACTTGGCTTCACATGCCATCGAGAAATATCGCTCAGGCATGTTTCCTCACGGTATTTTCCTTCACCGTTTTTAACCAAGTGATAATTATACAATACGCACATGAATCCGAAAAGTCAGAGGTGCGTGCCTTGGGTTCGAACTCGAGAACTATGACTTGGCAGTCCGACAGTCACACAACTAGGATATCACTGCTTGTGTAACCAATAATTTTAGTCATATTATGCTCACTTATGTAACTTTTTGCTAAATGCTGATGTTAATTAGGTACCTATTTTATCTACTAAATAACATAACAAAGTCTCTGAATAAAAATCCAAGTCATTGTACAGTAGGGGAATGAAAAGATTCGTCAGTTTTCAAATTCATTCCTTTCCCACGTGAGCACAAGTTACCTTTTCAAACTGTTGAACGGAACAGACCAATGCATGGAAAGTTATGTTTAATTATTTGGCAGCAAAGATCAAAATTGCCTTTTGGCTCCATATGACGTAGTAGTGCCATGTTATCTTCGATTTGATTGAAAGAGTTTGGTTGTAAAAATCAATCAATTCGATGATCAAATAAATTGACATTACTAGTGTCTGTCATCATGTCACCATTATTATTTTTACCATCCAGTCAAAAAATTATTGTATTTTCATTTCTATAATGTTGGCAATGTGTAGTCGTTAAAATAGTTTGTTTCTTGCACTGTGCAAGCAAAAATAGACCTTAAGTTGTATAACCTTTCATTCCCCTACTGTACATAGTTGAGTTAGAATCTAATAAGACTAATAACTACTTATGTCTGAGAGTTTTTTTTATATCATTGTGTGTTCGAGTATCAACACAGGTACATTGTATAGGTATATACAATACAACATACTATAGCAATTATTCTTTATCGAGTTGTAATGAGTATATAAGTTGACCAAGTATACAAAAAATAAAACATTAGCTTGTTATGTCAGTTGAAACTCTACCATCAGAATCAGAATTCCGAAAGGTAAACCTAGAGGGAAAATTTGATAACTTGTTTTTATTTTTTTTTCTTATTGACGGTTATAGTTAACGTTTGAAAAATTATCCCAAAAGATGAAAATGATAAAGATATACAACATATAAAAACAACTACAGTAAAATTGTTATTACAAGTAAAGTTATGAATTTTAATGTTAAAAAACGCGATTTTCTCGGAACTTTGAATTTGTCAATTATTTAGTTCTCCACCTACGCCCGTGATATATTGTAGAGCTCAGGTCTCCCACATAGAGCCCTCCAATTAAAGGTAGAGCAATATTGCTATAATTTCATCGTGAATCAAGTGGGTCGATGACACTAATTCTGTCATTTTTCCATGGCACGCGAAACGTCATGACACTACTCTAGTTTCTAAAGCCAGGTTCCTATAAACAAAAACGAAACGTTTTGCTTACCAATGGTAGTATTTTTATTGCCAAACTGGGCGTATGAATAGACTCGTAAGGAAATTTTGCCTGTGTTAGCTACTTCCATATGGGCGGGTCTATTATGCAAAGCTATGTGGTCTTTGCTTCATTTACTGTCTCCTGTGTCACTGCTGGGCACCGGCCTCTTCTCAGAATGAGAAGGGTTAGGCCTTAGTCCACCACGTTGGCCTGATGTGGGTTAGCGGTCTACACACACCATTGAGATCTTTATGGAGCCCTCTCAGGTGTGCAGGTTTCTTCACGATGGTTTTCCTTCACCGTTAACGCAACTGAAAATCAATCAATCCGCACATGAATTCGAAAAGTCAGAGGTACGAGCCGGGATCGAACTCAGACCCTCCTACATGGAACAGAAGCGTTCAACCGCTAGGCTATTGCTACTTGTCTTGTGACACTCACAGAAAAATAACAATGCTCTACTCGTTCAGTTTCCCATTTTACACAATGACGTCAATAAATATTGGGGGCGTATCTACTGAAGAAGGACAGAAGATACATCTATCTCATAAAAAAATGATAAATTTTTAATAGTATCAACATTCGCGATAATTTCTTTATAAGTCTGATAAAAGAAACATTGTATGGTTTAATCTCTGAATTGTAACATGATTGATTGATTTAACATTCGTAACTGCTGAGCATAGGGTCCTGAGTTCGATCCCGAGGTCGGGCAAAGTAATATTAGGGTTTTTCCACAGGAATTTCTCAGTAGCAGCCTAGGGTCTGGATTTGTGGACTTAAACATAACTGGTGAAACGAGGGTGTTACTAAAACACCTCTGCAGAACCCTTCGGGGAATATAAGGCGTGATGTTATGTTATGTTGATTTAAAACATAATTTTCATATTTTCAGGCCATATCCACCCACTATTGGGTAAAGGTCTCTATAAATATCTCATCTCGATTTTAATCCCTGAAGGAGAAACCTGAGGTGTAATAGAGTACCTACACCCACAAGCCGTACACGATGTGATAGGGGTGACCCTTAAAAGGGCACAGTCGTAATCCCATAATCTCTTATTGCATAAAAATATACCAATTGTTGAATTACCTAATTCCTAATTTGATTTCATAATATTTACAATTGGACAGGTTTGGACAGTACTAATTGCCAAGTCACTTGTCGTAATGTGTTTGAAAAGGGTTAGAATGTTCAGATTTTTACTAAACACTAGCTGTGTCCTCACGGCTCCGCCAGTAGCCTATGTTACTCAGTGATAATGTACCTTTCTAACGGCAAAAGAATTTTTGAAATCGGTCCAGTAGTTTTTAAGTTTATTCGTTACATACAAAAATACAAATCTTTCCTCTTTATAATATTAGTATAAATAATATCTTGTAATCATCTAACGTATGAAAAATGTATCTTGAGGCCCTTATTAAATCGTCGTAGGTGGTAGGATGACTTGTTGCTAGGGCAATCGCAACCTAACACAGCAACGACATTTTAGGGTTAACAATCTACTAGGGGGTCGATTTTTCAATCGTCAGATAACTTTTATCTGAGGAATAAGATAATGGACAATATGTCAAAATAGCAAATTTATTCCTGAGATAAAAGTCATTCGAAGTTTGTAAAATCAGCCCAAAAGTGCCTAAAATGTGCTTGTTGCTGCATCGATATTTGATTGTTGATGAGCAATAATATTGCGTGACATATTGTGTGACAAATAAGACTTCTGTTATCAAAAACAGAAACGATTTAAAAAAAAGGATTCCTTGTTTGCTTATTAACAAACATATTATAAGGCCCGTATTAATAAATTGCTCTTATTTGAGAGAACCCTCTTAAGTAACGTTTTGAAATGACGTAAGATTAAAAAGAAAAAGCAATGTATGGAATTCTACTTTATGGTAAGTTCCTCTTGGGAGATCTCTCAAATGAGAGCTGTTTATTAAATACGGGCCATAGCATCGCTTATCGCCGAGGGCTTGCGATTAGAACATTCGACTCTCAACAGTAGGTAGCTAGATTTAATTAAGTTAAACTCAGTCATTTTCCTATACTAAGCTGAATTTTTATAAATAAACAAACTACTGGATAATAAACAAAGTGAAAAAGTGTATTGTGTACTAAATAACGAATTCGAATGATTCGTTTTTTCTCTGTAAAAGGAATCACTTTGTTTTTAAATTAACATGAGTAATATACAATACTTAAACATAGCTTAGAATTTGTGACATAATAATCTGGTGACTCAATAAGTTTGTATTGCTTTTTTGAACCAGCACGATTGCTTCATTATTTTTGAACCTGTTCATCTAACATAAACATAACATTATCAGCAAATTATTGTCCCAATACTGGGCACGGGCTTCTTCTCAGAATGAGAAGGGTTTAGGCCTTAGTCCACCACGCTGGCCTGGTGCGGGTTGGCGGACTACATACACCATCAAGAACTTTATGGAGCCCTCTCAGGTGTGCAGGTTTCCTTACGATGTTTTCCTTCGCTGTTAATTTGATTATTCATATACTCCATATTAATTACTTAAATTATTTGTATCGATTGGTACCCAAAAACAACTAATTTATCTAAAATCATTTACTGAAGATACCTAAGTTACGATACCTCGATACCTATTCAGTCAAGACTAATTATTTCTTATAATAAATAATAGAATAGCTTTTTTACACATATAAGTCCTGTTTTTTCAAAGGCGTCTATCTGCCTTTGCCTAACAAGATTAAGTTAAGAATTTAGAGAGACATTAATATGGCAACCCAGTAAATTGTTAATAGTCTGGTTGTGACGTAATTTCCGCCCTTCCCACTTGTTCCTCAGCATTATACGCACGCAATTTATCGACTTTCTTGCAATTATATTGAATATGGCAAATTGCTGGGTTTTCCTTCCAAGATTCACATACAATCCACGCTCTACATTGTGCAATATGCATACACAAATAGCGAAATTCAAAAGCGATTTTCATCTATATTAGGATTATTAATTCACTGGACTAAACTGACAGGTGCTAATGTCAAACAACAACGCACAACTGCCAAACAACAAACCTGTCAGTTTACTCCAGCGAATTAATAATCGTACTATAATATATAGTACATACATAGTTTCTACAAATACAAACTAATTAAGGTTTCAATTACAATTTTTTCTCTAAAAGTAATTCGGTTTCTAATATCGCTATGTACGTGACTATACATAATATTAAACTCCGCCTATGATCCATCATTCCAGGGCTGCAGGGACACGTCACCACTACATCATCTTAATACCTCACACGACCACCCCGTTCCGGCGGTAGCTCATGCCATGCATTCTAATCACGTGACGACAAAAAAGTCCTCCACGGTTCTAACTATTGCCAACATTTGTATATACGTCGACAAAATATTATTATCTATGTACTATGGGGGGTTTGTTTATTTATGTACTATGATGGTGACCATTTCGGCATGGCCCATTTTTTTGTTGTATTCACTGTCATTTTTTCCTGAATATTTTTTTTTCTTTCTTTCTTTCTTACACCTGTGTCTGGCCCTCTTTTGTTCCTAAGATAGCCTGTAAAAAAATAGCCTTTGTACTTTTTTTCCTAAGTTTCACTACATATACTATATTTGTGTATTTATTGATGTACAATGAAGAGGACCAGCTTTCAAACAATAAAGCATTGAAATCAGTTCATCCATTTAGGATCTACGATGCCACAGATAGACATACAGTCAGATAAAGGCTTCGAATTTTAACAACCATATTATTGCGTCGGTTTAAAATAAATATTAATATAGAAGTAGTAAGCATATGAGCAATGGATAAAATTCGTCGGCGTTGGGTGGTCAATCCATGGACGGTATCTAACAATGCTTCTGGACGCTGGCCTTCTTTGGTTCGAGGGCTACATGTGCCAACTTTAGACTGCTTTAGGCCAACATATTTTAAAAGCCGCATTGGGTTCAATTTTCATTGTCATGCCAATATCGCTCTATATTTTTTTTGCGAAACGCTTTGTTTTTGCAAAAAAAATATGTGTTAATAGGTAGACAAAAAAATGTTCAGTTTTTTTTTTGGAAACTATTGGCTTCTAATGTCCAGCAGTATACTACGTTAGGCTGAATTGATTAAAGTTTGTAAATGGAAATCGATTTCATATCGAATCAGCGCTCTGCTCTACATCCAAGCTTTCTCGATTGTCCATATAAAAATACGATTTATTATTATTGTAACAAATAGTTTCATATACCGTAACTATCGAGTGAAAAACCATTTGTTGTTTTTATTTATTTTACTATTAATTATTAAGACATGTGGTAAATAATAACATATTGTGGACAATTAATAATGTATTCGTTAGTTTGTCTTATTAAGTTGAACAATAAAGTAAGGTTTATACTTCAGTAGTACTTAGCCCGCGACGTTAGTCATTGAAATGTTGAAATGTTCTTATCATTTCTCCAGTCAATACCATGGTAATAATTAAGACTTATTCATTCAATAATCCTATTACAAATAAAATACCTTCTAAAAGCATTTTCCATGAATATCCCATTTCGGACCCCTTCAGTAAATCTATCAACACTTATATTCAACCTTTTAAAGTCGGGACCCCCAAATTCTTAAGACGAAGGGGAGAATATGACGTACCGGTCTATAATCTCTGTCTGGCCCCGATTTAGGGATCTGTGCCTTTTATATTTTGTTAGACATATAGATATTTACTGTGAGGGGCCTCGGTGGGGTATACTTGAGTACCGCACCCAGACTGTATGGATTAATTTGCATGGATTAGCTGCTACTAATTAAGTAATATGTTATTTTTGTCATTATATTTTTGTAATCGAAGAATTGGAATTAAAATGACCTTAACGTGAAAAATTTATTGAACATTTTATTATTGATTCTTCAACTCAGCTTATAGCAGGCAAATGCTGGAAATAGGCCTCCCCTAAGTTGTTGCACGTATCCAGACTGCTCCAGCTATCTTTTTCTAGTCATTGATCCATACATTTGGTTACAGAACGCCCTAAACAATTATTTATGACGTACTAATTAATGCTCCACTTTATTTATTACTAGCGGCCCGTCCCGGCTTCGCACGTGTGGACATTTTTCCCGTTTTTGCAACATTTTTCATTTATGCTCCGCTCCTAATGGTTGTAGCGTGATGTTATGTAGCCTATAACCTTCCTCGATAAATGGACTATCCAACACAAAAATAATTGTTCAATTCCAACAAGTAGTTCCTGAGATTAGCGCGTTCAAACAAACAAACAAACTCTTTAGCTTTATAATATTAGTACAGATTTAATCATAATTTCAAAAAGAAATCTCTCTTTAAAGATGCCAAGAAGCTTATTTAATATTCACTACAATGATCTATGTTGTAAATACAGATAGAAATAGCCTCAATTCACTCAACGACTCTCTAAATGTAATCACTCATGGCAAATTGCATGATCACCGAAGGCCCATGATTCACCATCGGTTGCTAGGCGACCGACAACCGTAACTGGCAACTGGTTGCACAACCGGCATTGAAGAACAGCTGTCGGTGGATTGCGGTCGTTATTAATGCAAAATTGTTGCGTAAATCGAAACTGTGGCCTACGTCGGCCTACGTATTGATTAAAAATAAGCCTAAATGATAAATGGTCAAGAAATATTACACCTAGGGTTCCCAACTATAGGTACTGTTATACAAACTTTTTAACAAAAATAAAACCGACTTCAAATTGTCTGTCTCCGAAGTTCTTCATCAGATCTTCACCAAATTTAAATGGGACCACGTCGAAAGAATACTCTTTCAAACAAAAAAAGAATCATTAAAATCGGTTCACAATTAGCAAAGATATCGCGGAACA
Source organism: Amphipyra berbera (assembly GCA_910594945.2). Classification (NCBI taxonomy): domain Eukaryota; kingdom Metazoa; phylum Arthropoda; class Insecta; order Lepidoptera; family Noctuidae; genus Amphipyra; species Amphipyra berbera. The sequence continues at coordinate 18,390,445 of OU343126.1, read as the reverse complement.
AACATACAAAAAAAACAGCCGAATTGAGATCCTCGTCCATTTTTTTGGAAGTCGGTTAAAAACAGTATTATTCTGTTTTTCACTACATTATACTTTTTACTGTTGAACAAAAATAAAGTATAGAAAATACTATAATAATAATCACTAGTGTTAAATAGCTAGATTAGAATTACAAAAACCAAACCAATTTGAATATCTGTATGGATACAATGTAGCGAACTAATTTCTTACTTACCATCTATTGTAATATACCTACATTGACAAATAAATGATATTTGATGTGATTTACTGTTTTCAGCATCAAAATGCCTAACACCAAGTGTTTTTATAAAACTTTTAAAAATAACACTAAATTAATACGTTTTGCGAGAAGCATTATGTCTTTAAAACATTAAAAAAATAAAACACTGTTAATTTTTCTAAAATACTGTTTATTTTCCTTTTCAGACCTAAATATACTTTACTAGCTGTGCCCTCGCGGATCCGCCCGCGTAAGAAGTATTTTTTCATAAATATTCCATCGCCTATGTTCATCAGGGATAATGTAGGATTGTAATTGTGAAAGAATTTTTCAAATCGGTCCAGTTGTTTCAGAGCCTATTCAATGCAAATAAAAAATCTAATCTTTCCTTTTTATAATATTAGTATAGACTAGCTGTCTCCTTACGGCTCCGCCCGTAGCCTATGTTACTCAGTGATAATGTAGCTTTCGAACGGCAAAAGAATTTTTGAAATCGGTCCACTAGTTTTTAAGTTTATTCGTTACATACAAAAATACAAATCTTTCCTCTTTATAATATTAGTATAGATATAGATATTAGTTTATATTTCTTGTAAAAAAAAGTTGGCAACCCTAATTACACCTAATATGCGCGCTTATAGGGGGTCAGGGGCACCCGAAGAGGCAGTCCATGGGTGCGATTACATTGATAAATGACATTGATGGACCTCTAGACTTAGAAAAAATATTAGTATTTTGTCCGTACAAATTGTTACTATGCGGGATCAAGAATGACCTTGACCTGACGGCGAACGCTTCGTCACTGCGACATTTGGGTCACAAACTATGTATAAGTAGGTCGGTACTATAGGCCGTAAATGGTGAAATCAAATATTTGCGAATAGAGGGTCTTTATCGACAACTAGCGGCCCGTCCCGGCTTCGCGCGGGTGGATATTTTCCCCGTTTTTGCAACATTTTTCATTTATGCTCCGCTCCTACTGGTCGTAGCGTGATTTTATATAGCCTATAACCTGCCTCGATAAATGGACTATCTAACAAGAAATATTTTTTCAATTCCAACCAGTAGTTCCTCAGATTAGCGCGTTCAAACGAACAAACAAACAAACTCCTCAGTTTTATAATATTAGTATAGATAAACATAATTTATCACAACGTTACGCCTTATATTCCCCGAGGGGTTCGGCAGAGGTGCTTTTAGTACACAATAGTAGTAATAGGGGGCGAGTCTGTTACCATTAACCGGGCACAAATCCAGACTCCGGGCTGCTACTGAGAAATTCTTAATGGAAATACCCAATTACACTTTGCCCGACCTGGGGATCGAACCAAGGACATCACGATCAGCAGTCGCGCTAGCTACCACTAGACCAACGAGGCAGTCGACTTCTCGAAGTTTTACAGATTAAATAAGCACTTGGTTCAATAACTTACACAATTTGACTCGATAATGGATAGCGCTTTACGCTTAAGCTGCGCCTGCGACTCTACCTGTGCCAAAGTTACTTATTAGTTGTCCGATGAAAACATTTGTGCCCGGTTGATGGCAATGGGCTTGCTCCCTATTACATGGGATTTAAACATAACGGCGAAATGAGAGTGTTGCTATACACCTCTGCCCAACCCTTTGGGGAATACAGGCGTAATGTTATGTTATGTTTATGTTAAGTCGATTTTCAGCGGGTGTGTTGGCAAAGTTGGTTGTAGAAGTCAAATCGCGCAATTTAAATAACTAGTGGAATCAGCGCTTCTTTGCATAGTATAAAACAATGTCGCTCCCGCTGTCTGTACGCTTAGATCTTTTAAACTACGCAACGGATTTTAATGCAGTTTTCAGCAATAGATAGGGTGATTCAAGAGGAAGGTTTATATGCCTCACATTAGTATCTACATTGCACCCGTGCGAAGCCAGGGCGGGTCGCTAGTAAGGTAATAAATAGTAGTATCAGTCCCCTTCAACTAAGCCCTTAGTTTAATAAAGCGCCTATTTCGCCATGATGGTTTTAGAGGGGTTCTATTCAAACTTGACCTTGGAAAACAATGCTCAAGTCTATAAAGCTAAACCATTGAGCTATTATTAGTTAAGCGACTTGCCGTATACCATTCACCAAAACCATTTTTTTTCGATAAGAAAAAAAAAATGAAAACATCGAAGATTGAGTTGTTTAGCATTTGTATACATACACCCTTACCAAGTAAGTCTGAAACCAGTCTAATCTTAGGATATCGGCCGTAACTGGGTTACGGAGGTCTGATGCCAGTCGCTCCGTGTAAAATACTGGTATTCTACTGTATATAACTGTATATACTGTATATACTGGTAGGCCGCATCTGGTTAGACTGGAAGCTGACTGCACCATAGTTAGGAAAAGGCTAGGCAGAACAGACACACCCTTACCAATAATCGTTGTGTAAAGTTATAACAATCTTATACATCACACAATGTATGTATGTACACTGACAGTATAACTTCAACTTAAGAGGAAACGCGGACTGCAAAATATGAATAATTTGAATAGGTTTTTGCGACCAATTTCCGTCCCACCCATCCCGCAAACCTTTCCAATTGAGCGCGGAAGAGACACACCTGCATCTCGGACTGATTTCTCCTGTGCAATATTAGCAAAATCGTACTTTCGTATTTCCCTGTTTCCTTCTTCAAATCTGTACCGATTTTAATATTTTTATCTGTAATAATTTAAAAAAACTTTGGTTATGTCTGTATGTTTTTCTTTTATTTTTTATATTCGTCGAATTTGTTTGCCAGATGTTTGAAAATGGTGGTGAAACCGCCAATTTTTGTCAAGTTTAAACATTCCTAGTTCTTTTAATAATTAATTTATTGACAAAAACAAAAAATAAGGATATAGTGGTGGTAGATATATATCATAATGGTAAACAATATTTGCTCTAGTGGCATTATCCAAGGAGGAAACTGAGGAATACGTTTGTATGGACTAAATGCCGACCGCATTACTTCTTAACGTTATAACTTTACACAGCGATTATTAATGGTCAAAGCACACATATCAACTCGGAAAGGGATCGTAACCGTATCGCCTTTCGCCTCGCCGTCAAACAGGCGTCAACCTAACGTAAGCACGTAACCAAACCGGATACGCAACTCCAATACGTCGACTCGGCTACGGCTAGGCGACGCCGCGCTTACGGCTCGCAGTAACAGTAGTGTGCTGCAGGCAGGCCACGGGAGGGGTGAGAGGGGCAAGGGTGGACGAAGAGACGTAAACTCGGGTACGGAGAGACGTAAGCGCGAGGACGACGAGCCGTAAGCGCGGGACCATACACCGCACCGCGGTTCGTGAGCTTGTCCCGAGGCGAGGCGATTACGTTACGATTCCGATTAGTGTGCGTTGCAGTAGGGAGTTTCATACAAAGAATACTGAACGGCTTGAGTTGATACGGTGACGATCCCTTTCCGATTTGATATGTGTGCTTTGACCTTAATTAGGCGGTTAGTGTGTATTTTTTTTTATGTTTTTGCTTAAATCTCTAACGTTATGCCTACTTAATACAGAGGTCATTTGTGTAAACGTAGGTCTTGAGAAATATTTCGATGTTTATACAAGGTTAGTCGGAAAGGGGGTACTAAGCCGCGGGCAACTTAATGTAACACACTGATGATTGTTTTAAAGACTAAATTAAAATTTCAACATTCGATAAAAAAAATGTCCATGCAAAATTATTTTTATTTTAGTTTTTTCAATAATTCTTCCTCCCTGCTTTAGTTACGAATTCAGAAAATGAAGCTTCTAATCCGTGACGCCAAATATGAACTAAAATGTAAACACAGCTGATCGTAGCTGATTATAGGTAGAATTTCGCGTATTTTTATGAAATCTTTGAACAGCTTTTTCTCTTAAATTAATGACTTTTGGGGAAAGTTGTAAAACAAAATTTATCCATTATTATAGTTACTTTAACACCCTTTCGGCTTAGTACCCTCTTTCCGACTAACCTTGTATGTATGATTTATGATCAGAAATTAGAAAAATTAAAGGAAAGCTAACTGCGTCGTTGGTCTAGTGGTGTCAAGCGCGGCTGCTGATCGTGAGGTCCTGGGATCGATCCCCAGGTCGGGCAAAGTGTTATTGGGTTTTTCCATGCGGAATTCCTCAGTAGCACCTCAGGAGTTTGGATTTGTGTTCGGTTGATGGCAATAGGCTCGCCCCCTATTACATGGGACTTAACGGCGAAATGAGGGTGTTAATATACACCTCTGCCCAACTCTTCGGGGAATACAGGCGTGATGTAATGTGTTTATGTATAAGAATGTTACACGTCGTAGTGGCCGTAGGTTGAAACTTTTACAGACCCGCTTGTAAACTCGCACTTTCTTAGTTATTCTTAAGACCTAAAATCCGCTAAGCCCATGTATAAAACAAATTGTGCATGTCGCAAAAAAATTGAATAAAATATTATAGGACATCTGTATTTTCGATTCAAAATTCGGTTACATTAGCGATACGTTGACGATATTATACGTCACACGTTCTGCTAGCCCTATTGACCCTTATTTAGTTTCCATATCGTCTCAATAACTAGAATTGACCTAATTAAACACCAGAACGTGGTAAGATAAGGCCTACGCAGACCGGGACGGCATGGCAAGGGATTTTGCCGTCAGTCAGCGCATACTAGCTGCTTAGATACTGCGGCGTTCGAGCGCCTTGCCACGGGATGCCGCGGCGTGCCGTGGCACGACAAAGCACGCCTCGGCAGCTCCTGCTGCCCGATACACTTTTAGTGTGCATTCCCCGCTTCTCTACCCTCACCTCACCCCGTGGTATGTCACAACGAGCGCCGGAGTCCTTGGCATGCCGTTGCCTACCGCAGCACGCCACGGGCATCCCGCCGCGGAAGCCCGTGGCGCGTCTTTCAATGCCGTGCAATGAAATCCCTTTCGATGCCACAGCATCATTTTAAAGCATAGCAATTTATGTCGTATTTCTATATCGATACGTTTGAATGTCCATTAGTAAAAAAAAATAATCCCTTGCCATGCCGTCCCGGTCTGCGTAGGCCTTTATTGATAGATGTACAAGCGAATACAACGTGTTACATAATTCCCCATGAAAATTTTAAATAATCAAGTAGTCTTTTATGGTTGTTGTCATTTACCTCTCAGAGGAAATTAGGTAAGAATGTAAATAACTTTCTGGGTAATCTACTCTTTAGTTTTATGTTTTCAGGGTTGCGTTTCAATGATGATTATTTTATGTTTTGTCTACATTCTTTTTTTTTTTTTGGGTAATGCTACAGTTTTCAAATATTGCCAATAGACTCTTTACAAGGGACCTTTTAATCCCCTTTCAACTTTAGGGGTTTTTTTGTAACACGTTGTATAATTATGTCATAATAATTTGTTCTAGAACATCTGCAAACTCAGTTATTACGCGGGTTGGTAACGAATAAAATAATGATTGAAGGATATTTATAACTTTATTACCTAGTTACGTAGGAAGGACTCGTGGCTAATTACCAACCGCGCGGATCATACGATTTCCGAGGTTAAGCAACACTTGCCGCGGTCAGGCCGTGGATGGGTGATCATTTGTTACATATCGAGACCCCTCCGTGCTTCGAAGAACACGTTAAACAGTCGATCCCGGGTATCATACGAATACCTACGACAGTTGTTACGGGAAGTCAAGTAGGATATCGACATTGCCCAGTAACTGGGTTGCGGTGGTCTGATGGCAGTCGCTCCGTGTAAAATACTGGTGTTTAGCCGCATCTGGTTAGACTGGAAGCTGAACCACCCAACATAGTTGGGAAAAGGCTAGGCAGAACGTATAGACCTATAACGAGGGGCCGATTTGTTCGACTTTATTAGGGATACCTTATGCCCGCCGCTTCACTTGCGTGATTTTCTTCATAAAACCTTTCATCCCCTATTTCACCCTTTTGGGGGCGAAATTTTCAAAAATCCTTCCTTAGTCGTTGCCTACGTTATAAAAAGTACCTACTGTCAAAATTTCAAGTTTCTAACCCCAGCGGTTTAGGCTGTGCGTTGATAGATCAGTCAGTCAGTCAATTTCACCTTTTGTTTATACCTACCTACAGAAGAAAATAAAATTTGAATAGTATTGAAAGAAAGAAAGAAATAATTTTATTTTAGACGTACTTTATATTGGTATTGGGATGGTAATGAGAGCATTCACACTTCGAAAGTGTGAATTTATTTCTTTCAAGAATATTTTATCGAAACTAGAATACGTGGTTACGTAGTTATTAGCACATTTTATACTTTTTACAAATTGAGACTCAAATTATAGGTACTAGATTGACTATAAACTTACTTTTTACGAAGAATTTAATTAAAAAAACTCATCTCTAAATTAACCAACTAGCTGTGTCCTCACGGCTCCGCCCGTAGCCTATGTTGCTCAGTGATAATGTATAGCTTTCTAACGGCAAAAGAATTTTTGAAATCGGTCCAGTAGTTTTTATGTTTATTCGTTACATACAAAAATACAAATCTTTCCTCTTTATAATATTAGTATAGATAGTATAGAAGTATAAACAAGCATTCGATTCCTGAATACATAGACTGCAAAAAGATCGTTAAATAAGACATATCTTATGCTATAAACCAGGAAAGATAGAACATAATGATATATGAACATAATGAACATTTGATTACTCGATTAATCAATTAACTCAGCCTATCGCAGTCCGCTACTGGATATAGCCTAGGCTTCTCTCCCAGCTAAGCCAAACTCGTAATGACATAAATATAACATCACGCCTGTATTCCCTGAAGGGTTGCGCAGAGGTATACAGTAACACCCTCATTTCGTCGTTATGTTCAAGTCCCATGTAATAGGGGGCGAGTTTACTGCCATCAACCAGGCACAAATCCAAACTTCGGGCTGTTACTGAGGAATTCCACACGGATAAACCGAATAACACTTTGCATGACCTGGGGATCGAACCCAGGACCTCACGATCAGCAGTCGCGCTTGCCACCGCTGTACCAATGAGGCACTAATGACACTTTCTTAAAATTCCCACCAAAGCCGCAACGTAGCGCCTGAGTTCTTAGTTCTTAGCAGACAAAACCCACGTAAGTGAACATGTATAATTCAGTGACCATTTCTAAGTAAAACCAATCGTGTGCAGCTCCCCGACGTGCTATATAGCGTTATTACCATGCATTAACTAATTGCGTACCACCTTTTCTGTCGCCTAGCAACCTAACAAGTGTTTTAGCAAAAATTCACTGTTGAGAAAGGCGGAATTTCGATTTGGTGTCAATTAACATCTATTGACGTCTATTACATCATCATTTAATATTTTCCTAAGTAGGTATATTAATGTTTTCTTCAAGTCTAACCAGTAATAGTTAGTCCACTCACACACGTGTCAATGTGGCCAGCCATAAGCTGCGGATAACTTTTCCATACAATTCGCAGGGACTCGCAGGACACGTGTGGACGGTGGCGGCCACCTGCTACGACATGACAGTGAAATGTATGAAAACAGCTTAGGCTATGGCGAGTGGCCCGTGTGAATCCGCCCTTGTAGTCACAACCTATATAATGCTCTTAGGCTCATATTAATAAACAGCTCTCATTTGAGAGACATTCCAACACCAGCTACCATAAATTAGAATTCCATATATTTGAAAACATTTTTTTAAACACGTTTCAACTGATTTTAGAACTACATTTAACACTCAAATGAACCTGTTATTTAATACTGACCTTAAAATCTGTCTGTTACTAAGCAAGAAAGGAATCTTTTTAAAAACCGCCTGTGTTACAGACCACAGTAGTCTTATGTGTCACACCATAGTTTACTGTCTATCAACAATCAAAATTATCAAAATATTGATGCAGCAATTTTATTTTATGTAGGTACATTTTAGGTGATGTAGTAGAGCGTTAACCCTAAAATATCGATGCTGTGTTAGGTCACGATTGCCCTAGCAACAAGTGATCCTGTCACCTACGACGATTTAGATATAACTCGCTTAAACCACAATCAGAGAGACACGAAACGCTCTGATTTGATTTAAAACCGTCTACAGAAGTTGTTTGAGGGCGTCTCGAGGTTAGAAATAATAGAAAAATCCCCTCCGAGCGCCCCTCCCGGCCGTCACCCCGAAGGGGCGCCCTCCGACCTTCCCCAATGTCCTTGTCGGGGTTAGGTCAATAACAGGCTCCCTCGAGATTAGGTACTATTTATCTTGAAGTCGTATGATTAACTTAAGCGTGTTTTAACATGTTGATAGGTACCGTGTTTTTTTACTATCAGTAATTGTTCCTTCCTACTAAACAATTTAACTGTTTCAATAATGTAAAAAATATTACAGATTTATTATATCCCACTTTGATTCGACGAAAAACGAGCTTTGTAGATTGCCAAAGCATTTTACTTAGTAAATAGATACTTGCAGACCTTTTTTTACACGCTTTATATTAGCTTCACTTGTAACTAACAAACTAACAATGTAAAAAAAAAAATCTTGGAACTAAATTTTTAACATACTTCTAATTGTCGTATCGAAGTGAAACTTTGTATGTATATGTAGTTCGGATGACAATACTATAATTTGGTATCTTGGAGCTGATCTGATGATGGAGCCAGGAGGTGGATAGTCGAACTCTTCAGTTATAATTTTAATTGCATGATAAAAGCGTGTTTTTTTGTTATTTTAAACTACATTTTTTTATTAATATTATTTATGATTGCCGAACAGAGTGCCTCTCAGTGACACTTCAACCTCTAATCGCCTACAAGCTCCATCAAAATGGCTCCTCATAATTACATGGAATTAAAAAGTGTACTCAACAACCAATTACGGAAAGTATACATATAAGAGTTCTACTAATTATGGCCTCAAATAGTTTTTAAGCGTCATTTTACAAAGAAAATGAGTGTTAAAACAAATAAACTGATAGACAGAATAATACCGAGTTCATTGTTAGCACAGTATTAATATTCGAGCAATTAATATGGATCTAAGGAATCTAAAATTAGATAAGTGTACTTAAAAACTGGTTTGTAAATATTTATGGTTGCATAGCCGGCTTGGATATTGTCTATGGTAGCTATTTGCGAATTCTAATGTGAAGATTAGGCTACTGAACTAGTATTTTTTTTCTGATTTTATTGAATGTCGACACGTTTGGTGCAGTGGCTGAGCGATCGGTTCCTGCGCTACGAGTCGTGGGTTCGATTCCCGCACGGAACAAATATTTGTATGGCCTACAGATAGTTGTTCCGGGTCTGGATGTTTGTGCACGTGAAGATTTGTGTCTGTAAACGCACCCATATTTTTTTTTGGATTTTAATGACCTGGTCATTTGGACCTTTAAGTCAAGTCTTATTTTATTTTTCAAAACACTGCACTGTGTATCACTTCACTTTTTATATTGATTCAATCGTGTTTTTAATAAATTTATATAGCGGTTTGAAAGTGTTTTTATTATCTTTTAATAGTTGATTAAGTGGCGGCGGGCTAAACGCACCCACGATACAGGAGAAATCCTAGTGTGGGGCAACGTTTATTTAAAAAATAAATAATAAATAAATGTATGTACCGTAGTAAAATTTTGAAAATGGAATTACTTTAATGTACTATACCCGTCCATCTTTGAATCTTCTTCGGTTTAAAAATAGAAGTTTAACTTTATAAAGGTTTTTTTAAAATATTTTCTTTGTTTGTTTTTGTAATATTTTATTGCCACTATCTGAGCAATAATATTGCTTTTATTGTTAAAAAGTTAATGCACTATCTCCGGATGTACTAGTCCAGTTCTGTGTTGTTTGTTTGACATTCAGGTTCATTGACACACTAGTTGAAACTAAAAGCAACATTTATAATAGCATAGCAACAGATCTGTTGCTGCTCGTTGCTAAAAAAACATACATTGTTGAAGGAAAGCTTTGTAATTGGCTGCACCGATTTACCTAATTTAACGAATCACAGAGATTTTAGGCAATAATTTTACGTAACAATTTTATTAGAGAAACTACACATAATTTTGTTGAAACTGACTTTAAAAGTACTTACTATGCGTGCCAAATAAGAATAGGATCGCGCTTGCTACAACTTCACACGATAGCTGTCAAATTAGTACGGACAGCAAAAACAAAACTGTGAAAAGAAAAATGTTATATTTTTTTATTCATAGATTTCATTATTATTTATATTCATTTTTATAAAATGGTATTTCTCGAATTCTATAAATAGATAATTTTGGATAAATTAATAATATTTGAAAACAGTATTCATTAAAGAAATGAACCAATAATATAGTTAACTTCACGAAATGCTACTGGTCACCCTAATATGTCGCCATAATAATAATATTATTGTACAATTAATTTGGCGTAAATTGACTAGAAATACCAAAAATGTAACTAAAAATAATTAAACTGAGTATAATTTCTTTATTTATTTTTTTGCACACCTTACGCTTTGGTAATGAAGTTCACGAGTATTGCGGAACGAAATGGCGTCTTGACAGTACTATTCTTATTTGGCACGCATAGTACTTACAAAGTTTATTTTTTCTGTAAAGTTTAACCTTTTGATTTAATGGCTCATGGTGAACTCTATGGGTAGATCAGTTTGGATAAAAGCTCTTAAGTAATTAATCAATGATGTACCTATGATACCGTCTGTTCAATACATATAGGTAGTTCATTAATTAGATTTTAAGAGGCGTCCTCTTTCCTTACAACTATATAAATTAGTATTAATAACTATATTAAGAATATGTGGGTAGGAAATTAAATATAGCTGAGCGCTCTTATACATTGTGTCAGTCGGAATATACTTGTAACCGTGATCAGCTGTTTTATTCCTGGAACCGTATCCCGACATCCTGGTGTGCTCTAAATATCTCAATTTTCCTGCACAATATCACGGTGGATCAAAAAGCTGTAAAATCAAGAATTAATTATCGGAAGGCACGAGATTCCTGGTGGGTTGGCAACAAACGCAGTCGAAGCTACCTGCGGGCCGCGCCGTCGCCGTCGGTCGTCGGTCGCGAGTCCACGACCTTGTGTGTCCTGCTCGGACACAGTTATCTTGGCTGTTTGGCTGTATGCCTTGATAACTTTGCCTTTAAATGTTTTAAAGTTGTGTTATTTGTATTTGGAATTGCTATTGAAAGGGTAATTAGTTGCATTTAGTTGTATCGTAAACAGATAACTAGAAAAATACTATTTTTTTAGATATTCGCAGTTCAATGTCATACCTACTTACATTTTATGAAAAGTACCTAAATAAAGAACCTATAATTTAAAAAAAAACAATTGAAAATACCATATGCAGGTGTATTATCTACAGGGTCTAAAGTAAATCATGTAATTCCTTCAAACCTCGTGATGTAGGTACTGCTGACATAGATTAACCCTGCACGGGATACTTTTGGATTCAATAAAAAAAATATTACGTTAACTAAACATGTGTTCTTAACGCAAGGCATTTTAGCGCCTCGAGCGAATAGCGCGGCTATCGCTCGCCGCGCGGTCATTTAACTCGGAGCGCTAAAATGCCTCACTTTAAGAACACATGTTTACTTATTGTATTTTTTTTTTATTGAATCCATATCTATCCCGTTCATGTTTAAGCTATGTCAGCAGTACATCACGAGGTTTGAAGGAATTATATTATTTCGTTTACAACCTGTATAGTACCTACACACATAAAACATAAACTCATGCCTTTCTCCAATTGAACTTCATAGTAGGAGAGGTATGACGAGAAGAGACAGTGGTGCTGATTCTGTTGTGCACTTTGACAGGACTAAACTAAACGTTTATCTCTTTCCGTTTCAAAAGAAAGTGACAGTTGCGTTTAGTCTAGTATAGTACTGTCAAAATGTGCTACAGAATCGACACCAGTACCTACTAATTTTATTTCAGCTAAAATCTTTACCCATCTTTATTTTTCTTAATCTAGGATCTTAGTCAAAAGAATACCCAGATTCGGACACCATGATACCAAGCATATCTACGCGTTTTTAAAAAACTATTATTATTATTAGTAATGTCAAGGTTACTAGCCAAATTGCTAGTAATTGGAATTTAAATCTGAATCGAGATAGCAACGACACTGCTGGGTTCAACTGTTATCACTTTTAAATATCAAATACCTAGGTATAGTAGGATTATAAATTGACAGGTCCTGTTATTGTTCAAATTCAAATTTAATTTTTATGGCTCCATCGTTATTCGATGATTCTGCCAACGTCAAGATTGAAAAAGACACTGCGATAAGTACGTAAAGTATTACACTAAACAGGAACTATTGACCGGTGTTTGTAGCGTTGAAATCAGATGAGCATGCTGAAAAAGGACATTACAATATGTTAATAAACAATCACAAGACAACACATATTACATTTAGAGTTAAAAGGAGAAAAAGAGAAGATAAATGATTGGGTTTGAGAGAAGGAATATTATTAAAGGGGAATTATATTATAATCGTATATTATTAGTCCTAATAAATTTATACAGTATTTTAATTAAGGGGGAATGAGCTAAGGTTAACATATACGGAATATTAATAGGACGGGGAATATCAACAGACAATAAATCATATAGGGGGACAGATAATTTAGGACAGTAGAAAAACAAGTGTTCCAGAGTACCCTCCTCTAGACCCCTGTTATTGTTGTTTGACAGTAGTGCATTGTTGATTGACAGTTGCAACTGTTAGTTTACTACAGTGAGGTAGTAGTAGGTAGTATTATAGGTACTAGGTACCTACTATAGGTACTATTGAAGTTAAAACATGATTTACTTAATTCATACTACCTATATCTATACTAATATTATAAAGCTGAAGAGTTTGTTTGTTTGTTTGAACGCGCTAATCTCAGGAATTACTGGTTGGAATTGAAAAAATATTTTTGTGTTGGATAGTCCATTTATCGAGGAAGGTGATAGGCTATATAACATCACGCTACGACCAATAGGAGCGGAGCATAAATGAAAAATGTTACAAAAACGGGAAAAATGTCCACCCTTGCGAAGCCGGGACGGGCCGCTAGTTTAATATTAACTTATTCTACGAAATAAAAAGAAAAACAAATATACGTAAGTCTGACGATGAAGGCTTGTTGGTTGACACTGCAAACATTAGCATTTTACGTCACAGCATAATATTGTATTATTAAATATAAAACTAGTTTATAAAACGCAGTGTAGACTATTGTAAACAAGTGTTCGGCTTTTTGTGTATGTATCGACGTAGTTTTTAAGATGTATGAACGTGGACGAAGCGAAAGGAGTATGTAAGGATCGTAGCATGTGGCGTTCTATAGTTTCTGCCTATCCCCATGGGAAAAGGCGTGATTGTATGTATGTATGTATATTGTAATTAGTAATTTTGAAGTAATTAAGAACAATAATTTGTTGGCCTTAACACAATGAGGTCGACGACTCGGTCAGCTGTTACTCTATTAATATTGTAGGTAGGTACCTAATATTGTTTTCATACCTACTTGTCTGCAATATGTATCTACCTATTTGATACTTAGAATAAATGTATTTTGATATTTAGTTTTCTTTATGCCTTAGTTCAAATGTTATTTTGTAATTAACTTTTGACCGGTTCCCATGATTTACCGAGCGTTATTGGTTAAAATTAAGATTATTGTATCTTTACCAATAGGTAATGAAATAAAGCCCTCATTAGCTTTGCATAGAAGCCTCTCACAAACGTCAGTAGTTATCGCACTTATAATAATTAACTTACGAGTCTATTTATACAAGGTTAGTCGGAAAGGGGGTACTAAGCCGCGGGCCACCTAAAGTATCACTGATGACTTATTTAAAGCAAGTGTTAAAATTACAAAATTCTATAATTTTTATTTGCATGCAAAAAGATTTTAATTTAAGATTTAAAAAAAAAAACATATCTGCTATAGTTATGAATTCAGAAAATTAATTTTCTAATCCGTGACCCCAAATATTACCTAAATTGTAAAACAGCTGATCATAGCTATGGACAGATAGATTTTAGCATATTTTTTACGAAATCTTTGAAAAGCAATTTCTAAACTATTGAGTTTTGGGGAAAGTTGTAGAACAAAAGTTATCCCTTATTTTGGGTACTTTAACACCCTTTCGGCTTAGTAACCCCTTTCTGACTAACCTTGTATACCGAGTTTGGAAACGAAAAATGATGTTATTGGTAAACAAAACGATTCGATTTTGGCCATAGGAACCGGGCATTTGCAGAATAACATATTACCTAACCAACTTCTTCCACAGCATTTCTTTTTTTAATAACACTTGCTTTAATGTAATTAATATTATTCTGCAATTTTTTTGCAATTAGTATTCGATATTTAACGTCATGTCTTAAAACATCTGTCACAGTGACTTTACAATAATTTACATGACCTTTTTTACAGTCAGCATGCTTATTTTTAATGACAGTTGTTTGGGATTATCATTTTCCAGCGCTTCATAAAATCCAATATGGCGGACAATTTGCGAACGTTACGTAAATGGTTACGCAACTCGCGACCTCGCCAAACACCATTGCTTGTCAGCTTAATTTAACAAATATTAAACATAGTCAGGTGTTTGCCATTTTGGACAGATATCTGCTACTATTGTGCGTAAGCACTTACAAATAAATGTTTGATTGTTTATTTACGACAATATTTTTTTGTGTCTTCCTTTGTGCAAATTTTCAACTATAGTTGTGCATGTTTCTAATTGCTTGATTTTTGTTCATTTGTATTTTGTGATTGTTTGAACTAGGTATATTAATATAGTAACCATCTGAGTAAAATTGAATCATAAGTACCTACATTATTTACTAAAGGCTTGTCAAAAAATTGTCAATGGTGTTCCTTTATTTATCAATGGACTTATAATTCGGTCTAAAGAGTCAAAGTGTACAGGATTCTATATTATTTAGTTGCATGTTACTGATAAAAATGGAAAAAATCTCGAGCAATTCTTCGAGAAATAGGTAGGTAGAAATTACAGAAAAAACATGTCCATTTTATTTATCTTGGAACACAAAACTATAGACCATCCATACTAATATTATAAATGCGAAAGTGTGTTTGTTTGTTTGCTTGTCCTTCCTTCACGCCCTAACTAAGCAACCAATCGACTTGATTTTCGGCATGGAGTTAGTTGAAAGGATGGAGAGTAACATAGGCTACTTTTGGTCCTGGAAAAACATCATGTTAATTCCACGTGAGCGAAGCCGCGGGTAAAAGCTAGTATTTTTATAAATTGTTAATTGTACTTAATAGGAGGGGCTCGTGGCTAAATAACAACCGCGCCGATCGTACGATTTGCGAGGTTAAGCTGCGCTTTCCGCGGTCGGTCCGTAGATGGGTGACCATTTGTTACACATCGAGACCCCTCCGTGCCTCGGAGAGCACGTTAAGCCGTCGATCCCGGGTGTCATACGAATACCTATGACAGTCGTTACGGGTAGTCAGAACCCTGAAAGTCTGACAAACGGTTTAACCTTAGGATATCGGCATTGCCCAGTTACTGGGTTGCGGAGGTCTGATGGCAGTCGCTCCGTGTAAAATACTGGTATTCAGCCGCATCTGGTTAGACTGGAAGCTGACCCCAAGATAGTTGGGAAAAGGCTAAGAGGAAGATAATTGTACTTAATATTTAATGATTTAGTATTATATAAAGTGTTAATTGTAATATTTATTTATTTGCCTAGTATTATATTGCCAATTACAACCAATTTGTGATAATGTCGAGTATTGACAGGACGCCATTATAAATCAATTTGGACCAAATAGTTCGCATTAAAAGATATGAATTAATTTGTTTATTTCAAAATGAAAACAGTTATACAAATTATTACGTTTATTTGAACACCAATTTCACTCGTCCTTTTGTAAACATTTCTATATTATTTATAAACTTTCAACAAAATTGTATGCAAGCCACTATTCTTTCATGAACTGCAATTTTTTCAGATAGAAAATTAAATTACCCAATATTTCTATCTATAGGAAAATAAAAACTTTAAATTTTTTCAATGTTGGATATTTTTCGTGTTGGGCGTGTTTTCATTCTTTTTCACAGATTTTCTCGTCTGGAAGACCCACTGAATGTAGGATGTAGAAGTTTCATGTTCCAACTGCGAATTATGAAGCACGGTATAGTTCAGTTGATCGCAAATACTACTATTGGTAAGCAAAACGATTGGTTTTCTGATATAGGAACCGAGCAATACTTACCAAGACTCCAGAGTGCCAGCACCAAGCCTTGTAGAAAAAGCTGTCAAGAGTAACTTCAAAGTTGGGTGAAATAAAACCAATTTATTCTCATCATGTTCTTGAAATGTGATTATTCCAGGATTATTTCTTTCCCGCCTTTCGGTCTTAATTTATTTTTGTAACCAAATATAGAAGTTGTCCAAAAAACCTCGACTCTATGATCTAAAAATAACAACCCTTTACCTAGGTTATTATAACTTCAAAGGACTGTTATATTATACCGGGGATAACACCAAACATGGATTTTTATGACTAATAGGTAAATAAGCCTGAAAAATAAATAACACATAACATCACATCTTGTATATCCCCAAAGGGTACGGCAGAGGTGTTTTAGTACACTCTCGTTTCGCCGTTATGTTTAAGTCCCATTGCGATTAACCGGGCGCAAAACCAGACTTCGAGCTGCTACTTCGAAATTTCTAATGGAACCCAATAAACTTCGCCCGATGCTCAGCAGTCGCTCTTGCAGCCACTAGATCAGCAAGGCAGAAATAAATATTCTTTTCAAATGTCATCTTTACATAGTATAAAACAAAGTCACTCCCGCTGTCTGTACGCTTAAATCTTTTAAACTACGCAACGGATTTTAATGCAGTTTTCAGCAATAGATAGAGTGATTCAAGGGGAAGGTTTATATGCCCCACAATAGTATCTACAATGAAACCGAAACCGGGGCGGGTCGCACGTTAATTAATAAGACATTCATCTTAAATAATTATCATAAGTCACAGAGCTACGAGTATTTTCTGCTTCTTAAAATCTGACTTAATTAGACACTTTTATTAGTAAAATAGATATATCAATGGTTAATTTCTTCCGTATTGTTTTAATACATATTTAATGTAAATGTCAGGGGATTTTAATTTAATTTTATACATTTCCTTGTTCGTTGTTTTCTGTGTAGGCGCCAGCTAAAAATAGAACAATCTTACTGTGGGTGTCTCAAGAAGCCACCTACTACATTTGTGCTAATTAGTCTGTACACTAATAACATAATACCAGAAACTCAATTAAAAATATTGGACTCTTTAATTTCTGCTAAATAATAAATGATTTTTATTTCTGCAAATATATAAGGTTAGTCGGAAAGGGGGTACTAAGCCACGGGCCACCTAAAGTATCACTGATAACTATTTTAAAGCAAGTATTAAAATTTCAAAATTCGATCATTTTTATTTGCATGCAAAATGATTTTTATTTTAGTTTTTTCAAAAAAAAATCCTGCTTGAGTTATGAATTCAGAAAATTAATTTTCTAATCCGTGACCCCAAATATGACCTAAATTGTAAAAACAGCTGATCATAGAGCGCTATGGACAGATAGATTTTACCATATTTTTTACGAAATCTTTGAAAAGCTATTTCTCTTAAACTGTCGAGTTTTGGGGAAAGTTGTAGAACAAAAGTTATCTCTTATTATGGGTACTTTAACATCCTTTCGGCTTAGTACCCCCTTTCCGACTAGCCTTGTATCTGTTACAGACAATTTTAGAAGTCAATGTAATGTTTTTTTTTAAAGACTAGATTAGTTTCAGTTGCTTCCCAGGATTTCTGCTCCCGTAAACATGATGAGAGTGGTTTATAAGTGTCCAAGACGTAGAGAAGTGTGGATTTTTGAGATTCCAGAAGACGCAGAGAACACAGGTCACAGTAGTAAAACCGACATCACTGTACTGCAATCATTAGTCCAGCTGTGTGGTGACTATGGAGCTCACGTGGAACGAGGAGATGAGGATCTGAAGGGAGTAGCAGGTAACAAGGTAAGGACAAGGGAACAGTACATTAGCTTTAACTAGCGACATCTTTGTACTAATCTACACTCAATTTCATATAATAACTTCTTCTATCTCTTCTATGTTTTACAACAACTTCTCAATAAAATCTTTACATAGTATTAAACAAATCGCTCCCGCTGTCTGTACGCTTAGATCTTTTAAACTACGCAACGGATTTTAATGCAGTTTTCAGCAATAGATAGAGTGATTGAAGAGGAAGGTTTATATGCCCTACATTAGTACTTACATTTCACCCATGCGAAGCCGGGGCGGGTCGCTAGTTACCTATAAATCCCAATATTAAGATTTCCGTAAATGTTTTTTATGAACTAGTCGTTGTAGTGCCATCTTCTGCCTAGCTTTTTCTCAACTATCTTGAGGTCAGCTTCCAGTCTAACCAGATGCGGCTGAATACCAGTATTTTACACGGAGCGACTGCCATCAGACCTCCGTAACCCAGTTCCTGAGTAATGCCAATATCCTACGGTTAGACCAGATGTAAGCCTTTCGGACTTCTGACTTCCCGTAACGACTGTCATAGGTATTTGTTGGAGTGCCATAATAAAAAACAAAGCATAACATCACGCCTTACATTCCCCGAAGGGTTCGGCAGAGGCGTTTTAAAACACCCTCGTTTCGCCAGTTATTTTTAAATCCCATGTAATAGGGGGCGAGCCTATTGCCATTAACCGGGCACAAATCCAGGCTCCGAGCTGCTACTTAGAAATTCCTAATAGAAAAACCCAATAACACTTTGCCCGACCTGGGGATCGAACCCAGGACCCCATGCTCAGCAGTCGCGCCTGCGACCACTAGACCAACAAGGCAGTCAATAAGTAATAAATTAAATAAAATATAACATTAGACAAAAGTGGTCCACCAAGGCACGAGCATCTTTTGAACCTTCTTCAAGTAGTTTCAGCTCATCTTGATTGACCGTTAAGATTCATAAAATCATTATACAGTGTTGAATCTGCTGGAAGCAAACCCGTTATCAATGTCTATACATTTCTTTACTAAAATGGATCTAATCTATATCTATCTATACTAATATTATAAAGAGAAAAGATTTGTATGTTTGTATTTTTGTATGTAACGAATAAATTTAAAAACTACTGGACCGATTTCAAAAAATCTTTTGCCGTTAGAAAGCTACGTTATCACTGAGTAACATAGGCTACGGGCGGAGCCGTGAGGACACAGCTTGTGTTATAATAAGTAGGTAATGTATAACTGCCTCATTAGTCTAGTAGTGGCAAGCGCGACTGCTGATCATGAGGTCCTAGTTTTGATCCCCAGGTCGGGCAGTTTTATTGGGCTTTTCGGTGTGAAATTCCTCAGTAGCAGCCCGGAGTTTGGAGTTGTACCCGGTTGATGGCAATAGGCTCGCCTTCTATTACATGGGACTAAAACATAACGACGAAATGAGGGTGATACTATACACCTCTGCCCAACCCTTCGGTGAGTACAGGCGTGATGTTATGTTATAAATGGTAGGTACATAATTATTTTTTATTTGGAACACGTTAGTGTTTAGTATTCGATGATGTCGTTGAGCCAAACTCGTTTCAATTCTTTGAGGTCGTCAATACAGAAGTTTAATCTACATTTTTAGGTATTAAACGTTTGACAACAAAGAATCGAATATTTTTTTAATGCATAAATAAGTATGTAAATAAGATTAGCGAATTTACAAGGTACGACCATTTACCTTTCAATACGTAGTTAGGGAACGTAACCATACTATGTGACTCGTTCAGGGGGAAGGGGGGTCTTCAAAATACCACGCTTGGACACAGGGGCACTTGGTCATATACTACGGGTGGTCACCGAGGACGGGAGGAGGGTAAAAATTGTAAAAAATGGGTCACGTAGTATAGGTACGTTGCCTTAGTTTGAATGTAGATGCATTAAAACAGCCTCCATGAGTGGCTGCACACTGTTTTTTTTCTTTTTGTTTTCGTTGGAAAATCCTCATGGATGTCAGTCGCCCGGGGAAGACGAGGGTGTCTGCCGAACTCTTACCGGCTAAAAACCAATGGTGTTCCTCCTCCTGACCGTTCGGCCGGGGTCGCGGGATTCGCAAAAGCATGCACCGCAACTCCGGCAGGTCCCGGTCCGCCAACCCTCGGCGGACCTCTCCTCTGTGGGGCCTTGTCCGACATCCTTCTGAGTGGCTGCGCAACCTGGGCATTCAGCTTCGCTACCAACCTTGCTAACAGGCAAACCTTTTCACATAGCATGAACTATTATCGTGTAACACTTTAGGGTGGTTTTAAGAGTTAACCCTCAACAAGCATGTGCACATAAAATTTAGCAGGCGTGTACTTACGGGAGGATAAAGAATAACACTTGTAACCGTACATTATATATATTTTAATCTTCTGATTAAAATATATATAGTAATTCTTTACAAAGAGATCAACAGGGCGTGGTTCGTAGCAATGCGAGAAGTCCAGGGTCTTCTTCAGCAGGTTGCGGTGCATGCTTTTGCGAATCCCGCGACCCCGGCCGCACGGTCAGGAGAAGGAACACCGTTGGTTTTTAGCCGGTAAGAGTCCGGCAGACCCCCTCGCCTTCCCCGGTTGAGGGACATCCATGAGGATTTTCCAACGGAAAAAAAGAAAAAAAAAATAGGGGTCTTTCTTGAGCAGGTGTAACACTTAGCTTGGCAACTGCAACGGTGTGAGAGGGCCGATCTGCAGTGTGCCCGACCTTTTATAGGCCCGTACCTCCGCCAGTCAGCCATCATCGGTCACACTCGTATAGCTCACGCGACATGAGAAAAGAAAAGAAGAAGTACTTATTAAATTGGAACAGGTACATTTTAATTACCTTTTAATTCTTATATCTTACCAGTCTTTCGGTTCCTACATCATACTAGTCGTTATCGATTAAAACTCGCATATATTTTTATGAATAATGAAGCATAGCTGTCATGGCAAAATGGCAAGGGTTTTCCCAAGGAGGGTTGATGTCATTCAGACGGCCGGTTATAAAATAATAAGCCAAAACCTTTAACAACATGAATTTACGAAAAACATGTTGTGCTGACCCCACCTAGTGTGAGATAAGGGTAGGAAGAAGAAGCAGAAGTTTTCAGGCCAAACGTAGCGTACTCGGCCTCCCATACCTTTGTAGCGTTCATGAGTGTAATTGGCTTACAAATATTTGAATTAGACATAAACAAATACTATCAATTCTGCCTAGCCATTTCCCAATTATGTTCAGGTCAGCTTCCAGTCTAACCAGATGCGGCTGAATACCAGTATTTTACACGGAGCGACTACCATCAAACCTCCGCAATCCAGTTACTGGGCAATGTCGATATTCTAAGGTAGACCGGTTATCAGACTTTCGTGCTTCTGACTTCTCGTAACGACTGTCATAGATATTCGTATGAAACCCGGGACTGTTTAAAATGCTCTCCGAGGTACGGAGAGGTCTTGATGTGTCATGAACGGAATAAAAATACTATCTATCATTGGTAAATAATACGAATAGTTTTTTTTAATTCACTCGCTTAAGGTTTTATGTTATGTTAATTCTTTGAATAGACAATAATACTCCATATTGGGTCATGTCATGACAGTAAGTAATTCAAGTCTTATCAACTATAATAGTTTATTTTTACAACTTATGTACGCTTTGATTGTTACTCGTCGGTTATAGTAAGTGGAGTGGGTCCAATTCTGGGTCAAATGTAAATCATTACTGTTACATTGTATTGCGGCTGAGAGTTGCTTAACAAGTAATATTGGCAAATGGCTGGCACATAACCCTTTTTTTTCTTATATGGAGTTATTTTTTTTTTTAATATAGAAGGTTAACAAGTGTGTGTTAAGTTTTTTTGCCATTGAACCTAGCTACTTACCTATTCAAAATCAAAATAGCTAACATTATTTTAATTATTTTTTTCAAATTAAAATATAAATTTAGCTTCTACTAGGTAAAATGAAAATAAATTAATGAATAAAATGTTTCTAAATATAGTTTAATCGATTAATCAACTCCTGTAGGTACTTATGTTTTTACTATCTGCAGTTTCTGGATAGGTACCCCATAGATAGGTACCGGATTGATATCCGTGGTACCACCTGATAATATCAGCATTTAAAAGCTATAGATGGACGCCTCATTAATGAGTCAATCTGCGAAATTAGTACCATATCTGCCTATTGCCATCAACCGGGCACAAATCCAAACTCCGGGTTGTTATTAAGGAATATCACACTGAAAAACACTGGGATCGAACCCAGGCCCTCACGATCAGCAGGCGCGCTTGCCATCACTAAATCAACGAGGCAGTTAAAAATTACCTATTATTCCATTCACAAAACAAGTATGGACTAAATTTTAGTTCAAATGACAGCTGTGTCGCTGAAAACCTATAAAATGAGGCCCGCCATTTTTGATGGCATTGAAACTAGTTAGACTGTGGTGTACCTATTGTACTAGTATTTTTCCTGTTGCCAATACAAAGAGGCATAAGGAAGTAATGAATAATGACCTAAATGTAAGCGAGTTTATATGTCAAATAAAGTGTGTAAACTAATTACGAAATTATTTATACAAGGTTAGTCGGAAAGGGGGTACTAAGCCGCGGGCCACTTAATGTATCACTGATGATTGTTTTAAAGAAAGTGTTAAAATTACAAAACACGATGAAAAAAAAAAAAAAATTCTATTTTTTTTTCAAAAATTCTTCATCCCTGCTTTAGTTATGACTTCAGAAAATGGAGTTTCTAATCCGTGACCCCAGTTATCAGTTAAAATGTAAACACAGCTGGCCATAGCTGAGGTTAGATACAATTAAGCGTATTATTTATGAAATTTTGAAAAGCTATTTTTCTTAAATTATTGACTTTTTGGGAAAGTTGTAGAACAAAAAATATCTATTAGGTATTATGTGTACTTTAACACCCTTTCGGCTTAGTACCCTCTTTCCGACTAACCTTGTATAATTTGCTATGTTTCTGACCAAAACATTTTTTATATACTTCCGTAATTTATATTAGGTACCTACTTTCGTTTATATTATTGTTATAACTGCACCATCAAATTATGTTTTTAACCGACTTTAAATAAGGAGATTATCCATTTTTTTATAATGGTATCTTCATTTTTTTCGATGATTAGATTTTCATGAGATTAATTTTAATTAAGTTAGTCTACACGTCACAATGACAGGTACTTAACAATCAATTTTAAATTACTTTTAATTTCTTTTTTTAATTTTAGACAAGTAAAAAATTTTTAGTCATTGTTAATAATTACAAATTCTTATTTCATTTGACTTTGAATTACCTACGTACTTATAATTAACTAATGTGTTTGATTTAGTTATTGACTGACACTGACAGAAAACCACAATTTTGAACTATTATTATTAATCCCTTTCTACCTTATATAAGTAACATTAAATAATAATATTATTATTAAATTACTTATTGACCGACACTGACAACCACAATTTTGAACTGTTTTGTCCTTTATGTCACCCTAGCAACAGTTCTGAACGCGATGCTACAATAAAACGATAAATTAACCATTTATAATCCAATAATAATAAATGCTAATTTAGCATATGTAACAACACTATAATGTACCTACACCGTAATTTTTTGTCGACAAGAAGACTTTTAGACTACGATTTTTGAAATGAGAATAAAAATGTTTTTCCGTTCTACATAATATACGATCGGTAATTTTGTATTTTTTCTTATTTCATAGAAAGTGGTCCGAGTATATTTTACACCTAGAAATACTTTACCTAGAAAAATTACGATGTAACTATATACATGGTCCTACATGTCACAAAAACAATTTACTTACGACAAATACAATGTTTAAGATCGTTAGCATTCCCAATCAAATCCAAACTATTCAAGACGAATCAAATGTTCTCAAAGCCACACATATTAGGGCACATTAATGTTTATGTATCACATTTTTGCATGTCTGTGTGTATTTATAGCAGTGGGCGGCGGACTGCTCGACCTTGCGCTCGAGACGAACCCAGCACCACGGCAGCCGATTTCACCTCACTAGCAACGATACAAGCAAAGAAATCAACATCCATTGCTGTCTTCACATAACTGTTTGAAAGTGTCGTTAGTTGCTGTGTAAGCAATGTATAGGGATAAGGCGGGAAGGACGGCTTTGTGCGCGTTCGGTATCCGACGCGCGCCTCCAGTCTCGTTTGCCAATTTCGCGCACAAGTTCATCGACTTTTGACAAGGATGCATGAATCAAGTGTAATGATACGATACGGCATCGCTCTTTGTTCAAACCGGACGGTTGCCGCATTGTTTTAGGACCACTGACCTTAATTAACATTGTCTAACGTTGTTCATTGAGTTGTGTAAATTGTTGTAAATAATTGTAATAATAATAGTTTCGGGTACATGAACAGTATATTGGATTAGTGTCGAGTGTCCATGAAAAGTGTAAAGAAAAATATTGTTAATAAAATATTTTTACAGTGATTTGGTGTTTTATTTATTAAGACTAAAGTTTTAATGGCTAATAAATTTAAAATTTAGATCAAGTGAAAAGATGCCAAGTCTACAAAAATCTGTACTGAGATATTTTTAATTATGTACCTACCTACACATTCCTTTGCAAAATTGTAATTCATTATTATGGATCTTTAGACTTTAACGATTCTCCTCTAGCTCTCAAAGCGAGGCCCCAAATCTCCTACACAAGTATTTTAGGCCACTGGGTTACTGTTTCAAGAAATCTATCTTTGAACATAATGATATTGCAAACGATACATAATGTCAATTATGTTCCTGATAGGAATTTACTAATTTAACAAAACTATCAATAATTAAATAACCTATTAAAAAATCTAGAAAGGTCATCCAACTGATTTTGCTATTTTCAAACATTAAAATGCTGGCCTCTTGATTTCCACGTATACTAACACAATAAATATAACATCACGCCTGTATTCCCCGAAGGGTTGGGCAAAGGTGTATAGTAACACCCTCATTTCGCCGTTATGTTTAAGTTCCATGTAATAGGGAGCGAGCCTATTGCCATCAACCGGGCACAAATCCAAACACCGAACTGCTACTGAAGAATTTCACACGGAAAAACCTAATAACACTTTGTCTGACCTGGGGATGGAACCCAGGACCTTACCACTAGACCTACGAGGCAGTAACACAACAAAATCAAAATATAGGTAATACCGCATCCGAAAAACTATAACATCAATTAATACATTTGTCGCTCTTTGTAAGGAGCGCCACGCCTACATACGCAATCAATTGTGTCCACATATACAGACGCACACACACATCGACACAATGAATTCGTTCGCCGGCCACCGCCCGATCGGGTCACCATGGGTTTTTGAAAACAAAAAGATTGTCTATAAAAGTCAGAGAGAGGACGAGTTTTGCCGTTTTTGAGATGAAGACATAACGTTTTTGATCTGGGATTTTTAACGTCCACTCCCGATCAAAATTTATCACTCGTGTTCACAGTGAAGGTAATTATCGTCAGAAAACCTGCACACCTGAGACGGCTCCGAAGGATCTCGATGGTGTGTGTAGTCCGCTAACCCACAACAGGCCAGCGTGATGGACCCTACTCATTCTGAGAAGAGGTCACGCTCTGCAGTGGGACAGGAATGGGCTGATTATGGTATGCATGGAAGGAGAAATATTGCTGGTAATTCTTAAAAAAATATACCATTTAGCTTGGCGATAGTTAAGCGCAGGCCACACTGCGAGCTGGCGGGTGGGCGAGCGACGTTTTAGTAAGCCTAGCTACTTCAGCGACTCAAACGATTTGAACGATCTTCTTTTCGTGTGGTTAGTGACTAACCTGGTGTCAAAGTTTATGCCGCCCAAGGGCCTCTGACTTGGCTTCACATGCCGTCGAGAAATATCTCTCAGGCATGTCGGTTACCTCACGATGTTTTCCTTCACCGTTTTTAAGTAAAATCAGAGGTGCGTGCCTCTGGTTAGAACTCGACGGTCACACCACTAGGCTAT
Organism: Amphipyra berbera; assembly: GCA_910594945.2. Taxonomy (NCBI): domain Eukaryota; kingdom Metazoa; phylum Arthropoda; class Insecta; order Lepidoptera; family Noctuidae; genus Amphipyra; species Amphipyra berbera. The sequence goes on along the minus strand of OU343126.1, from coordinate 18,364,157 downwards.
CAATGCTTATATTTGAACGATGTGAACCGAAGTATAAAAAGGCTCGCCCGCCCGCCAGCTCGCGGTGTGGCCTGCGCTTAATTAATAGGTAGGTACTTACCTAATTTACAGCGCACCCAGGCCTTACTTAAGTTACATTACAAGTCACAACACTCGGTTCTCAGCCTACTGTATCCAGTTTTCCTCAGCTGCCTTCTTCAGGTCGGCCGTCCATCTGGCCAATATCGCTATAAGATACAACAAATAATCTATGTAACAATAAACGAAACAGAAAGGCAGAATAATTAATGAATCTATCTTCAAATCTCATGTCAACTAATGTTATTGGTCGACCAAACAACCAATCACATCACTTGACACGAAATTTGACAGATGATTACCTAGTTGTTTTATGGAAGAAAGAAAGAAAATACATTTATTTAGCACAGACTAAAAGGCACACAAAACATAAAGCAGAAAAAAGAAAATAGTAGGAAAGTGTGGCTCACGGCTGCGCCAAAAAGCCCCAGCAAAAAATGCCAGACAACTAGTGCCTGACGCTGGTTTTCAACTGGACCTGAAGTGTGAGATGACGGATGTACATCCGTTTTATACCACAATGTGTGTATGCATACTTAAATAAAATAAATTTGTGTAGATAAAAATAATAACGATATAAACGGCGTAAATAGACCCTTAACGAAGCCGAAAGGCACTTATTCTCCACGTCATTGCGATATTTTTTTTGTTCTGGACTATGCCTAGGAACTTAAGCTTCTAGTTACAGAGATATTGGAGGTCAAAGTTCCAACTTTTTCACAACTCTTTTTTAAATATTAATTTTGAAGGTTGCAAATGTACTTGAAATACCTCCATTACCCGTTTACTACTCATTGCATCTATCAGCACAGTATTTTGAGTGCGTTACATTGAGCATTACAGTAAAACGAATTTTTTCACCCAAAAAAAAAAGATTGACAATTTTTGCGTAGGGTTACTTAGTTTGACGTACTGAATGTATGGTTGACGGCTTCATGAAGGGTCTTTTTACACCTGGTATACGAACATAATTTTCATCATTTTGCGTTCATCAGCTTTTCAGAAACCGGCCATTAGTAGGAGTATTGTTGATCGCAGTATGATATCATCAGACGGAGGACTTCGTAATATGGTTACAGAATAAACAATAGCACATGAGGACTATGTCTGGCAGTGGAAACGTGATAGGCTGATTCGACATGGTGTATACTGGCCTCTGATGACACCCACTCAAGAAAAAAAGCCTATTTATAGCCGAGGATTATGACGATCAAGCTGCAGAGCAAAAAGAGAAGGAATAACGTGGTCAAGTATTTATTTAGTTCCAAGGGTTAGAGATAAAATGTGGTGACGACTTTAGACAACATACTCATATTTCTATGAAAAGTTTACTCATGAAGCGGTACGACGTCTTTAGTGATAGTATTGGATCCCACTATAGAACGACCTTAACCGAGCTGGTTAATGGATGAAAAGTATTATTTATCAAATTAAATATGTCAATAAATACATTGCAAATATATTACAAAGACTAAAAAAAATTAAATTAATCATATTCTGGACTGAAATTTTTTAGTCAACCCATTTGCAATATATTTATTGACATATTTAATTTGATATAAAATACTTTTCATCCATTAACCAGCTCGGTGAAAGTCGTTCTATACTGGGATCTTAGACTATGAACGGTTCATAGAAATACATACCTTTACATAGTATATCCTACCATACGGAAGTAGCTATAACAGGTAAAATTAATTTACTAGTCTTTTTATATGCCCAATTTGCCAATAAAAATACTACCATTGGTAAGCAAAACGAATCGTTTTTGTTTATAGGAACCGGGCGTATAACAAATGCAGTGCTGCCAATAAAAAAATCTTGATTCCTCGCGTCAGTGTTGTCAATTCCCCGAAATTCCCCGTTTATTCCTTCCCAAGCGATAGTTGGACAACCATTTTTTTTTAGATGCTCCCCTCACTCTTTCAATTTCTCCTGTATCTTGGTTGCATTTACAAACACGAAACCGAAAAAATTGAAATTGCTCTCAATTCCCCGAAATCCCCCGATTTCTGTCATTCCCCGCGTTCTCCCCGCGCTAACCCCCAATTGCCCGCAAATCGGGGATTTTCCCCGCGATTGGCAGCGCTGAACAAATGACATTACTACGAAATAGCAATTTATCACTGTTTACAGAAGGCTCGTAATCTGTAAGCTGAAATCTCAGTGACACCAATTCAACATTCGATGTCTCGTGTGCGATAAATATAATACTTATTATTATTGCGAAGAATATCTAGCACACGTGAACAAAATGTTTTAGTAAAACTAGAACATAAACGTGTACGGTGTAACCGGTGTAACTAAAACTGATAACGAAGATTGAAAATCCCTTCCATTAACTTTTCCAGTGTCGGCCCGAGAGGGGAGGGGGGGGTCATAGGGGTCACGACGCCGCCCAAAATCGAATAGGTACATCAAATTGACAAACCTACTAAAAATAGATTATTTACAAAAAAATATTTGTGTAATTAATTCTAATGTGCTCAACTTATTTTACTTTTAATATGACCCCCCCCCCAGTCTTTGGCTGCGACTGCGCCTGCTTTTCATTAATACAAGTTGTTCATTTATGAATACTTGAAAGTTGTTAAACTTAATTAAGATAGGTACCTACTCGTAAATTATGGACATTTGGACATTGTAAATAAGCCAATACAAAGTATATAAGTCATCACTGTTGGTCGGAATAGGCTATTTGATGTCAATCAACTCTTCTTCCTAGCTTTTTCTAAACTATATTGGGGTCAGCTTCCAGTCTAACCAGATGCGGCTGAATACCAGTATTTTATACGCACCGACTGACATCAGACCTCCGCATCTCAGTTACTGGGCAATGCTGATACCCTAAGGTTAGACCAGTTGTCAGACTTTCAAGTTTCTGACATAGTAACGACGTCTCGAACCAATGGGGACGAAGTAAAATACTTAACCTAAGCTAACTACTACTCTAAAATTATGACTACTACCAACAACAGCACTAAGACCGACCCCTAATGGGACTCGGACCTCGGCTTAGGGCGTTGCTGGCCGGAGGACTGGGAGGGAGACAGAGGTTGTATCCACTGAAATTGTTAAAGATTTTTTTCTAAAACAGTAATCATGGAGTTTCTTGCCGGCTCTTCTCCATAGGAAACGACTAATTGGAACCGTGCATCTAAATTCGACTTTTCATAAGCACCTGTATTGGTTTATGTGAAATATTTATTTTTTATTTTGTAGGGGTTATGATCTCCTGCCGGGGTTGCGGTGCATGCTTTTGCGAATCCCGCGACCCTGGCCGAACGGTCAGGAGAAGGAACACCGTTGGTTTTAGGGACATCCATGAGGACTATACAGCGGAAAAATAAAATAAAAAAAAGGTTCATGACCTCCAAAATCGTACACGTCAAATTGACAAAGCTTCTAAAAATAGATAATTTACAAAAACCAATTGTGCAATAAATTATAACGCGCTGAACTTATTTTACTTTCAATATGACCTCCCTCCCAAAGTCTATGGCTGCGACTGCGCCTGACTCAAGCAACTATTGCCTACAAGTTAATTTCCACAACAAACTATTAATTACGCGTCAGTTTCCGACAAGGCAGTTTTTCAGTAGATATTTGATGCTACGTTTACTCTGTCAGCCTAAATTATTCAGTCCGTTACAAATTTTTGGTGCTTCCGGTATTATTAGGTATGTTTCCGCAGTTCCTGCGTGTTCACAACTTTAGGAGCAACAGACCGTATCGAAAATTCGAAGAATAAACAGGGTTTTTAACGGAACCCTTTTCCATGTAGTTGCCATTTTTAACCGATTTAAAAAAAAAAGGACGAGGTTATCAATTCGGCTGTAAGATGTTTTAATGTTTATTTCTTCACAACACCGTCATTTATAAACCGATGTGGAAAAATTATGTTTTTGTATGAAAGAGTATTCTTTCGAAATGGTGCGACCATTTAAATTTGGTGAAGATCTGATGAAGAACTTCGGAGATAGACAGTGGAAGTCCTCAATGACGAACAGTACGCATAATGTGATGATGTGATTATGTTACGAGCAGCGTCTTTAGTAGGTCCAACCATATTTTAATTAAGGCCACTAAAATGAAAAAAATTTAACAAAAATAACACCGACTTTTAAAAACGAAGAAAAGAGTAAAATAATTACCATAATATAAAATTAACAATTTCAGAAGTCGGTGCCTTCAATTTGTTTCAGCGTGGATTAGCACCGACTTCCGAAACTGTTAATTTTATATTATGGTAATTATTTTATTCTTTTATTCGTTTTTAGAAGTCGGTTTTATTTTTGTTAAAATGTTTTTTTAGAGTATGGCTTTCTTAGGTAGTATGACGCCCGTATGCGTGCACGGTATGGGCGTCGCACTGCTCTCTCGTCGCGTCAACTGCATGAAAAAACGTATGCTCCCGTGCATTCAGCAGCACGACAACCGCACCGCTGCGGCACGGCTGCAGTCCGATACCAACCATCTAAATTAAAGTCGCCCCTATGTCGTGCTGTAAGCCTAGGCGTATATAAAGGCGCAAGCAGTTCAGACAATACAGTCACAGTTTTACAATCTACAAGGTTAGTCGGAAAGGGGGTACTAAGCCGCGGGCCACTTAATGTATCACTGATGATTGTTTTAAGGAAAGAGTTAAAATTTTAAAATCCGATAGAAAAATAATCCATGCAAAATGATTTTTATTTTTGTTTTGTCAAAAATTCTTCATCCCTGCTTTAGTTCCGAATTCAGAAAATGAAGCTGATTCGTGACCCCAAATATGACCTGCCACGTCCTGACACGGCTGATCATAGCTGAGGATAGATAGAATTTAGCGTATTTTTATGAAATCTTTGAACAACAATTTCTTTTAAACTACTGACTTTTTGGGAAAGTTGTAGAAAAAAGTTATCTATCATTATGGGTACTTTTACACCTTTCGGCTTAGTACCCCCCTTTCCGACTAACCTTGTATACAGTTGGGCAACGCTTTCGATGTCGGGCGATGCCACCACCCGTGTAGGCGTTGGCCAACTGTATGGATTGTAAAGCTGTGACTGAACTGTGTTACCCGCTCCTCTGTAAACGCCAAGGCTAGGTGCTGTAGTACCTAACGTCCTCCTGTCTTTTCTGTAGGTGACATTAAAGGCGCCTAGGGAATCTGTCGGCGGTCATCACTCCACCTGCCAAACGAGGTTATTATAATAATTGATTGTAGCGGGCTGTATGGTCGGCCTTGTACTACAGTCGTATTTAGGCTGATATTATGTATAACATAACATCACGCCTTATATTTCCCGAAGGGTACGGCAGAGGTGTTTTTAGTACACCCTCGTTTCGCCAGTTATGTTTAAGTCCCATGTAATAGGGGGCGAGCCTATTGCTATTAACCAGGCACAATTCCAGACTCCAGGCTGCTACTGAGAAATTTCTAATGGAAAAACCCAATAACACTTTGCCCGACCTGGGGATCGAACCCAGGACCCGATGCTCAGCAGTCGCGCTTACGACTACTAAACCAACAAGGCAGTCAATAACGTAGTACGGTGTTAAAAGTTAATTATTTAACGACTAAAATCGGTCGTAAAGTGATCATTATCTATGACGAGACTGCAGGCCCAGGACGCAGCAGTCGATCTTGCAACTAGCAGCTTACAACTGGCCCATAACCTAAACTAAACCCAATATTGTGACAAGTAGTGTGTCGCTTCGTAACCTCAAATTATAGTGACCCAGTTATATCAATTGGTGGTTATAATTTACATGTGCGAATCACAATGCCAGCTGTTATACAAAGCAACTAGCGAAACTGCGTGTCATTGACTTCTGTATGCTCTGTTTAGCGAGATGAATCCCAGTCGATATTGGGGCTCTAAAGTAATCTAAGGGAATGTGTAGCAGTCTATAATATTCTTCTTCTTCTTCTTGCCCTTATCCCACACTAGGTGAGGTCGGCACAACATGTATTTCCTAAATCCATGTTGTTAGAGGTTTTGCCTTATTGTTTTATGACCGGCCGCCTGCCTGACATCAACCCTTCTTGGGAATACTCGTTGCTCCGTCGTGCGAGTGATCCAATGTGCTTGCTGATATTATACACTGGGTCCCAAAATGATACCCTTGTCAATCTTATTGCCGACAACTAAGCAGACTGTGGTCTTCTTGGTAGAGTATACTTACACTTCCTGGACCCACCCATTCAGTTTTACTAGGGACTTTGGTTCTGACACATCGTAAACTAATATAGCACCGTGAGCTTCTCTGTAAAAACTTGATGTCAATGTTCTGTATCGCTCCTGTCCCGCTGTATCCCAATACAGTCTACAATATTCATGACCATGTTTAGTGTCTTCGGGCTGATGTATCTCTGTGTGTGTAAGATCCCAATTTTTTTTTAATATTGTTGTCTGTTATTGGTGAAGGAAAAACATCGTGAAGAAACCTGCACAGCTGAGAAGGCTCCATAAAGTTCCCGATGGTGTGTAGTCTGCCAACCCACATCAGGCCTGCGTGGTGGACCAGAGCTTAAACCCTTCTCATTCTGAGAAGAGGCCCGTGCCCAGCAGTGGGACCGTAATGGGTTGATTATGTTTTTTTATGTTTATGTTGTCTGGTACTAGTATTTATCGTGTTAACATAGTTTGCTTTGCTAAGAAGACGACTATTCTGAAAGCAAGCCAGCTGTTTCATCGTAATTATGGCAAATTTCTGGCTTTAAGAGCCCGTTCACACTAGCGTTTGTCCAGCGTAGGCGTTCGATGAACGTATGGGCAGCGCAGACGCCGCGACAACGGGACGCGTGCGTCGCTTTGTCCCGGCGTCTCTGCTGGGTCATATGAATATGCTGTGCTAGCGTCGCGGGTGCGCGACACATACACCGCGTTACTGCGGTGTCATGTACAATTACTTTCCCTTTCACTTGACCGCACACTCCATAATGTATTCTCCCATATCCTTTTATTTATTTTTTCTCGTATTCGCACTAATTTTCTTTTTAAAAGCAAAGTCATCAATAGTTTCCTCGTCGGAATACATTTTGTTAATGATAATACCGAAACTAGCTAGCGTAGCGTTCAATTAATTGCAGAGGAAACGCCCCGACAACGCGACGACCGCGTCGCGTTGTCGCGGTGTCTGCGCTACGTTCATCGAACGCCTACGCTGGACAAACGCTAGTGTGAAGGGGCTCTAAGTGGAGCGATGTTCGTCTCGTCTTTATTTTAGTAGAATTCTACTAATGTAATGTGAATTCTATTATGTATGTATCCTATTTGAGTGTGTGTATATATATACCTATATATATATATTTAAAATATATATTGTGATTATACCTATTATTTAGTTGATTCCCGGTTTTTAGTAGGTTGCATATGTGTACGCTGCAAACTGCCCTTTATATTTTTTCTTAACTATTCTTTCCATCCAATGGTTGTCTGGAAGAAATTGCTTTAAGCGATAAGACCGCCATTTGTACTGTTAATTATGTGTATTCCTTGTTTTATTTCTTTTAGTGTGCAATAAAGTATATCTATCTATCTATCTAATGAAAATACTACTATTCTCTATTCTACCTTCAAAGAAATATTTTTAACCATCTTATTTTTATTCCTTAACAAAGAATCCGTACAAAATCACCTCTAACTAGAGTCAAGGCTAGATTTTTTACGTCATGCCTAAGTACTAACCAATTTAGACTGGACGCCTAAGGCTTTTTGTGAGAGCATGAGTCGGCCTATCTTGAGATTAAAATCTTACTTAGGTGGCGTTCAAAAAATGATTGATCTTAAGATTTTGGTACTTACGTGTACGTTATATTGGGTAGGGTAATTTAATGAGTCGGGGAGTGTTAGAAGAGTCCCGCACGATACCTAAGTGCCTACGTCCGGCGCACCCTGGGCAGTCAGCCTCTACCAACCTTGTTGACTGGCTCATCGACTAATCTTTTCACTACGGCGCGCGGCGCGGCGTGCATGAGCTCTCATATAGCTCTTGCCGACAGGAGTGAAGAATATAACGAGTTGCCCTCTAGTTTTAGCTACGAGGCTACGAAAAAATGGCTGGAGCTACGAAAAGGGGGCTCCTAGCTTCGGGGGTATAATATTATAGTACCTACGCCACAAGTAAGGGCGCTTTCAATTTAGACGTTTCGTGTCGGACGGTTGCGGTGCCGAAAAGGTGCATTTGTCGTATTGCGCGCGGTCGGTTGTTTGTTTTCATACAAAGCACGTGGTGCGGCAGCAGTGCGGCGTCGGTACCGCGAACGCTCGACAACACCCACTGTTGCCGCACCGCGTTCTCTGTATGAAAACAAACGACCGTCCGTGCGCAATACGACAAACGCACCGCTTCGGCACCGCAGCGGTCCGACACGAAACGTCTAAATTGTAAGCGCCCTAAGGGCTCTAACACACGACGTCTTTTGTACGCGCCGACGACGCGCGTTAATGTCAAACTCCATACTTAAAAAATGTGTGTATCGTTTTTTATGGAGTTTGACGTGAACGCGCGTCGGCGGCGCGTAGAAAACACGTCGTGTGTTAGAGCCCTAAGAAGTCGCATCGGCAAATTTGATAAATAACAGTCAGTCTTGGCAGTCGCTCATTTACGCGCAGTTCGTACTTATTGCGCCAGCGTTAAACATCATCTTTTACTGCAGAATTAATAAACATTCGTGGTCTTGAAGTCGCATTCCCTTCGGAAGTGATCGGTTTCACGAAGTATGGGCGGTGCAACTTCTTGTCTTACTATGTGGTAGTAAGTGTCCTATCTATACGAATATTATAAAGCTGAAGAGTTTGTTTGTTTGTTTGAACGCGCTAATCTCAGGAACTACTGGTTAGAAGTGAAAAATTATATTTGTGTTGGATAGTCCATTTACCGAGGAAGTTTATAGGTTAAATAACATCACGCTACGACCATTAGGAGCGGAGCATAAATGAAAACTGTTGCAAAAACGGGGAAAATGTCCAGCCGTGCGAAGCCGGGACGGGCCGCTAGTTGATTGATAAAACTTGAATATACCCCGACATGGAAATGGCTGAAGTGTTTCCATCCAACAGAACCATCCCAATTCAGTAGCTGACAACTTTAAAAATTTAGGAAGAATTTAATTGAATTTTATTATATCAAAAAAAAAATAGGAAAAGAACGTTGAAAAAAAATCATCAAAAAATGGAGAAGATACACGTTTTCCAAGTTTTTGAATGGCGTATTTTCTGTCTTTGTCGCACGAAACGGACATTGTACGGAGTTAAGTTACTATGAAGTTCTTGAACAATGACGTCATCGTGCAATAGTGCGGTCTCTGTCTGTTAACGATAACGAATATTTTAAATTGTTTATAACTTGGGCATTTTATTATATATTTCATTGGGATTTTCATTGTTACCTATGCTTTTTGTAAAAGTTTCGAAACAATTAACATACACACATACATAAACTTACGCCTTTTTCCCATGGGGGTACGCTGAAACTATAGAACGCCACATGCTACGACCCTTACATACTCCTTAACAAATAATAAAAATAAAAAATGTCAACTACCCAAATAGATCAGTTTTTAAACAAACGAAAACCTGTATTGAAATCGATTCATCTGTTTAGGAGTTACCGTGCCACAAACAGACAAAGAGATCTAACCTATAACACCCTTTTTGCACCAATAAATTAAACCCAATACAATTATAAATATTATAGACAACGCTATACACAAGTAAATAAGGAAAATGCCTACAATGGACGCGATGGTTCGACGACCTACACACGCTGGAACAACAAATACTAAGAAATGAATGACTAAGCCGCTTATAACTTGCAGCTTAAACATCTGGTTATATTTTTACTATGCTTTGCTTGGGATGAGATGGGTTTAAAATTAATACAATGATCTACATGTGCTAATTGTTTGATTAACAGTTATCACACCTCCTTGTAGTCCGCCACACCAGCGTCGTGGATTAAAGGTCAAAGCACACATATCAATTCGGAAAGGGATCGTCACCGTATCAACTCGCGCCGTTCAGTATTCTTTGTATGAAACTTCCTACTGCAACGCACACTAATCGGAATCGTAACGTAATCGCCTCGCCTCAGGACAAGCTCACGAACTGCGGTGCGGTGCGTGGTCAACTTGATTCCCGCACTTACGGCTCGTCGTTCCCGCGCTTACGTCTCTCCGTACCCGAGCTTACGTCTCTTCGTCCACCCTTGCCCCTCTCACCCCTCCCACGGCCTGCCTGCAGCACACTACTGTTACTGCGAGCCGTAAGCGCGGCGTCGTCTAACCGTAGCCGAGTCGACGTATCGGAGTTGCTGATCCGCTTTGGTTACGTGCTAACGTTAGGTTGACGCCTGTTTGACGGCGAGGCGAAAGGCGATATGGTGATGATCCCTTTCCGAGTTGATATGTGTGCTTTGACCATAAGGCGTAAACCGTTCTCATTCTGAGAACAGGCCCGTGCCCATGAAATACATTCATACTCATTCTGCCTTGCTCCTTTGACGCTTTACCTTGCTCACGCTCACTATCATTTCAGTATATATTATTCTTGTATTTTTGTTATTTGTAATTGTGAATATTTAATTATTAATTGCATAGTTATTTTAGTGCCCTCTGCTTTTGAGTTTAATTTCTGCTTCCATACCTAAATACCTGGCTTAACGCGCTACGCTCAGGTTCAGCTCCTGTGAGCTCGTAGACGCAAGAAGCGGCCAAGGACACTCGACCTGGTCACTTCAGTGTTATACTAGCTGGGTATGCAAATTTGAAGTAGAAATATGAGGAGCATGGATGGTTATAAGAAAAGAGGCAGACCAAAGAAAAGATGGATGTGTTGCGTGAAAGATGATATGCATAGGAAGGATGTGAACATTGAGATGATGGCTGATAGAGATTTATAGAAGAAAAAGATATACTGTGCCGACCAAAAATAACTTGGAGTAAAGGCAGAAGGATGATGACACCTCCTTCTCCTTAGTCATATTTCTCATTGCTGAAGATCATGGATCAGGTGATGAGCCATGAGAATGAGGCTTAATGCCTCGTAGAAGATCACGAGAAGTGTGCCTTTTTGAACTTGTTTTTTCTTTTGGTTAGTGACTCCTGGTGTCAGAGTTCATGCCGTCCATGGGCCTCTGACTTTTCTTTACATGCCGTCGAGAAATATATCTCAGGCATGTCGGTTTCCTCACGATATTTTCCTTCACCATTTTTAAGCAAGTGATAATTATACAATACGCACATGAATCCGAAAAGTCAGAGGTGCGTGCTTTGGGTTCGAACTCGAGACCTATGACTTGGTAGGCCGACGACGGTCACACAACTAGGCTATCACTGCTAATAAAACTAGAGTCCCAGCACTAGGGGTCGTCATTGTTTTGGTAAATGATACAGATCATGATAATGAAGAACAACATATTTATCATTTTCCTGTCAGCGAATAGTGGTCAAATTTGAAGAATAAGGAGCGGTATCTACCATCCAAATTCTTTCCAACATCATAAGGCAGCGAAGGTTGCGAAGGTCTGATAGCAGTCGCTCTGTATAAAATACTGGTATTCAGCCGCATCTGGTTAGATTGGAAGCTGACCCCAACATAGTTGGGAAAAGACTAGGTAGAACATCATAACGCCTACTGCTCCACATCGCAAATCATACAGGCATGCGTTTTTACACAAACGCGTACAAAAAAAGTTAAAATCCGCGATAGGAGCGGCCGGTCCGCGGTCTTCACCACTTCACTTCTATATTTAGAGCCAGTCTATACGTACGCAGCGTGCAGGTCAAACGATGCTACAGGCATGTAGGGAAAGGACAGAAGGACCAAAGTCCCTTAAGCTCAATTTCAATTTGTAACCTAGCAATCTGTTGTAGTTGCCACTTCATCATTTCCATACATGGAATAATGTAGGTAGGTACACCTTTTATGGTGCGATGTACAGTAGAGGATAGAAAATGTTCGTCAGTTTTAAAATTAATTCCTTTCGCACATCGCGGGCACATGTTACCTTTTCAAACTGTTGAACGGAACAGACCAATGCATGGAAAATTATGTTTAATTATTTTGAAGCAAAAGATCAAAATTGCCTTTTGCCTCCATATGACGCAGTTGGACCATGTTATATCTTTGATTTGATTAAAGGAGTTTTGTTGCAAAAACTATGACATCAATCAAATCGATGTTTAAATAATTTGACAGTGTCTGTCACCATTATAATTTAATTTAAAATCCTGTCAAAGAATACTTGTATTTTCATTTCTATAATGTTGGCAATACGTAGCCGGTAAAATAGTTGGATTATTGCACTGAGCAAGTAAAAATAAACCTTAAGGTGTATAATCTTTTCATTCCCCTACTGTACAAAAAGTTGTCAGCCATGGCTGAGAAATCATCTGCAACTATGTCTAGAACTTTTTGAAATAACAACACTCTATCTTAACATGCAAACTGTTAAAGCTATAAGTACCTAGGTTTTATTTTCAAAATTTCCAAAACATCCAGAATCATAATATAACATCACGCCTGTATTCCACGAAGAGGTGTATAGTAACACCCTCATTTCGCCGTTATGTTTAAGTCCCATATAATAGGGGGCGTGCCTATTGCCATCTACCAGGCACAAATCTAAACTCCGGGCTGCTACTGAGGAATTCCACAAGGAAAAAAATTATAACACTGCCCGACCTGGGGGTCGAACCCAGGACCTCACGATCAGCAGTCGCGTTTGCCACCACTAGACCAATGCGGCAGTTTATTATATATTTCATTGATTTTTAACCGACTTCCAAAAAAGAGGAGGTTACTATGTTCGTCTGTATGTATTTTTTTTTTGTTTTTTTTTTTTTTTTTTTTTATGTTCATCGATATTTTCGCCAATTGTGAACCGATTTTGATTATTATTTTTTTAATGGATAGGGTATACTTCGAAATTGGTCCCATTTAAATTTGGTGAAGATCTGATGAAGAACTTCGGAGATAGACAATGGAACTCCTCAATGACGAACAGTACGCATATTGTGATGATGTGATTATGTTACGAGCAGCGTCTGTAGTAGGTCCAACTAAGTTTTAATGAATGCCACTAAAATGAAAAACATAAAAACATTTTTTTAAAAAATTTTAAACCGACTTAAAAAAAGAATAAAATAATTACCATATAAAATTAACAGTTTCAGAAGTCGGTGCCTTCAATTTGGTTCAGCGTGGGTCAGCACCGACTTCTGAAACTGTTAATTTTATATGGTAATTATTTTATTCTTTTTTGAAGTCGGTTTAAATTTTTTTATCATTGTTGTTTGTTTTTCTGTAAAAGCTTCGAGAACATTGATAATGGACTACCCAATTGTACAGAAAATACAAATGCTTTGCTAATGCTCTAATAATGCCTGTACCTTAAATTGCCTGTTTTGACTAGGGTTGCCACCCGTACTATAATATATAGTACCGTACAATATTTCAGTCAATTCTACTATTTATTGTAGAAAAATAATATAGTACAAAAATACTATATTTTTATCCCTAATTCAACTGTCGCGTTTTTTCATGTTAACTGTAAAAACGGTAAGAAAAAAGAAATAGAGCTTTTATTAATTTAATTAAAAATGAATTGTTAATTTATTTTAATATGAAACTAAATTGCTTAGATTCCTATAATTATTTTAAAGATAATAGATCATTGATGGCCCAAGCGAAGAGCAATAACATATTTACATTGAATAATACATAATGATAAAAAATAAATGTATACTTTTTTTTCTGAATTTCTCAAATGTAGGTACTATATTTTTGCATATTTTTTGGGAAAAATACTATATTTGTTCAAAAAAAAGGTGGCATCCCTATTTTTACACCCTCAGGAGGTAAAAGGATGGGTCCTATTTCCACACGTCATACAAGTTTCGTCTTCTGCCATCTGCCTGTGCTACGTAATCGGCTGTTACCATCCTACTCGTCCGCCTGCACAAAGGGTAGACATTTATTTCTGTATCTGAATGTCAACCAGACTGTTGACACTACCAACTCTCGATATTTGGCGGGCATTTTGATAAATACCAAGTTATTTAATATTTTTTTATACATAAATACTTTCTCACGAGAAAAAACAAACCACAAACCGGTAAATTCAATTTTTAAGATTTTTTAATATAGAAAAAAACAAAAAACATATACAAGGTTAGTCGGAAAGGGGGTACTAAGCCGAAAGGGTGTTAAAGTACCCATAATAAGGGATAACTTTTGTTCTACAACTTTCCACAAAACTCGATAGTTTAAAAGAAATAGCTTTTCAAAGATTTCGAAAAAATATGCTAAAATCTATCTGTCCATAGTTATGATCAGCTGTTTTAACAATTTAGGTCACATTTGGGGTCACGGATTAGAAAATTAATTTTCTGAATTCATAACTAAAGCAGATATGTTTTAAAAAAAAAAACTAAAATTAAAATCTTTTTGCATGCAAATAAAAAATATCGAATTTTGAAATTTTAACACTTGCTTTAAAATAGTCATCAGTGATACTTTAGGTGGCCCGCGAAATTCTAAAATAATAATTCTAAAAATATTTTAAAAATATTTTTAGAATTCTCAAATTAAGGCTCAGTTGCACCAACTAACTATAACCGTAACCATGCCAAAATTTCTGTCAAATCAGTACAGTACAAATGAGTGACAGACTCACAGCTCACTTCAATCTATGGTCCATCGTTTTTTTTTACCATAAAGTAGCTAATCTGTGTAACGCCAGATAATAAATGATTTTTCTACTACTAAAGTATACGTTTAAACGAATTCTTAGTATTTTTCCATGAATCTAGGGGAGACCGGGGACAAACGTAACACTTTGTACTTTTACTGTAATTTCTGGCATTCTATTACATTTTTGATTAAATTAAAATTGCCATATATAAATTTCGTTTATGCTCTACAAATATACATATACTTATACTCAATAGATATCAGTTTTTAAAAGTTACACAGCTTTTAAAAAACCTTGTCGAATGTTACTTTCGTCCTCAGGGTCAGGACGAAAGTAACAAGGCACGGGTCGAAAGTAACAACGTAAAGGTTCTGTGCATTTAATGTAATAAAAAAGAAATGCAAGATTAAATCAAAGAATTATTTATTACAAAAATAATTAACAAAAACTGGCCAAATGCGAGTCGGACTCGCGCACGAAGGGTTCCGTACCATTATCTATAAAAACAGCAAAAAAAATCACGTTTGTTGTATGGGAGGCCCCTTAAATATTTGTTTTATTTTAATTTAATTATTTATTTTTAAAGTGAATATATAACTTAATATTCTGTGAATGTTTCAAGCGCCCACCTGTTGCCGTTATCAATGTCGAGCAAAAACGAGCAAAAAAATTAGGTTTGTTGTACGGGAGCCCCCTTAAATATTTATTTTATTCTGTTTTTTAGTATTTTTTGTTATAGCGGCAAAAGAAATACATAATTGTGAAAATTTCAGCTGTCTAACTATCACGGTTCATGAGATACAGCCTGGTGACAGACAGACGGACGGACGGACGGACAACGGAGTCTTAGTAATAGGGTCCCGTTTTACTCTTTGGGTACAGAACCCTAAAAACAAGAAACTTAACATATCTATATTTTATACAAGGTTAGTCGGAAAGGGGGTACTAAGCCGCGGGCCACTTAATGTATCACTGATTATTGTTTTAAAGAAAGTGTTGAAATTTCAAAATTCAAAACTATTGTTTTCCTTGAAAAATCATTTTTAATTATGTTTTTTTCAAAAATTCTTCGTCCTTGCTTAGGTTACGAATTCAGAAAATGAAACTTCTAATCCGTGACCCCAAATATGACCTGAAATGTAAACACAGCTAATCATAGCTGAGGATAGATAGAATTTAGCGTATTTTTTATGAAATCTTTGAAAAGCTATTTCTCTTAAACTATTGACTTTTTTGTGGGAAGTTGTAAAACAAAAGTTATACATTATTATGGGTACCTACTTTAACACCCTTTCGGCTTAGTACCCCCTTTCCGACTAACCTTGTATATAAGTAGTAGATATGAAAAAAACAACTTATAATGAATTATATTGATTCATAGAGGGGCAAAAGTAACATGTTACTTATGTCGCCGTAGTAGTATGTTACTTTTATACCCAACCACGTTTTTGTTATTACATACGTTAGTACTTAAAAACTGAATGTCCTGCTCAAAAATAATTTATACAATTCTAAAAGCAATCTAATCAAGAATTACTAGGTAAATAGTCTCATTGATATCATCATCTTAATACTACGGAAACACTAAATGAATAAACATCAAAAAACTTACTTTTGATGCGTAAAATCACTTAATGTCCTCTAACCCAATCTAATTGCACGGGACGCGCGCGGCATCTGATCGTAAGCGGGGGGGACGTCGTCACCCGTCTTTCAACAGCCGCATGCGGCGTTTCGGCCATTAGACAATGCTACAGAGCGTTTGTTACTTTCAACCCGCCGTTACTTTTGTCCCCGGTCTCCCCTATTGATTTATCAAAATTTTTTGAGGTACTGTACATGGACCTGGCCGGGAATGGAACATCTCCTTTGACATAAATAGGGCCAGTTAACAGTAATAGTTAGTTGGTGCAACAGTCTTAATTTTTTTTTTTTGAATTTGAGAATTCTAAAAAGATTTTTCACTAGTGCTATCTACCTAGTCTTATAAAAATATCAATCGACTGTATCTCTAGTACGTAAAGAGAACCCCAAAGGCTACTTGAGTCATCGAGATAATCTTAAAAAAGTACGTCAGCATGCCTTTGTTTAAAACCTAAGAACAATGAGCCTGTCCTTAGATCTTATACTTTACATATTAAATATATCTAGATAACATAATACACGCCTTACATTTCCCGAAGGGTCCGGCAGAGGTGTTTTAGTACAGCCTCGTGTCGCCAGTTATGTTTAAGTCCCATGTAATAGGGGGCGAGCCTATTGCCATTAACCGGGCACAAATCCAGACTCCAGGCTGCTACTGAGAAATTCCTAATGGAAAACCCAATAACAGTTTACCGGACCTGGGGATCTAACCCAGGACCCCATGCTCAGCAGTCGCGCTTGCAACTACTAAACCAACAAGGCAGTATATCTAGATAACAGTCTATTATACAAGATGCGGGGCTCGTGGCTAATTAACAACGCGGATTATATGATTTGCAAGGTTAAGCTACGCTTGCCGCGGTCAGTCTGTGGATGGGTCACCATTCATTACACATCGAGACCGCTCCGTGCCTCGGAGAGCACGTTATTCCGTCGGTCCCGGGTGTCATACGAATACCTATGACAGTCGTTACGAGTAGTCAGAAGCCCGAAAGTCTGACAACCGGTCTAATCTTAGGATTTCGGCATTGGCCAAAAACTGAGTTGATAAGGTCTGATGGCAGTCGCTCCGTGTAAAATATTGGCATTCAGCTGCACCTGGTTAGACTGGAAGCTGACCCCAAGATAGTTGGGAAAAGGCTAGGCAGAATATGCCTATTATACTAGATACATTGATTATAATTAATAGGTATATTTTCGTTTTTATTCTATGAGTTATTCGCGTTTGACCCTAGTCAAAGTCAAAAGTCAAAGTATTTATTTCAATTAGGCACTTAAAAAATAATTTTGAACGTCAAAATTTACAAAAAAAAAATAGAATTGATTCTAGTCGCCCCTTCCAAAAGGTAGTTTCGTATGGAGAACAATGGGCAAGAAACTCCACCGTTACTCTTTTAAAATGTCTTACAATATTTTGTATAGGTACATTAATTATAAAAATATATGTGATGCACATAGAATAAAATTACTATACCACAATAGGTAAAAAGAATTAAAAATTAAGCAATGACAAATTAATTATGTGATAGATACATGGTGCTCACATATTTACAAACATTGTAAAAGTATACGTTTTCACAATCATTTTAAAGTAATAGGTCAGTGTGTGAGTTAAGGTACCTACTCACAGAATCTAAAATAAATGGCATTAAAATAATAAATTCTTCTTCTCCCTGCCCTTATCCCACAGTAGGTGGGGTCGGCACAACATGTATTTCATAAATCCATGTTGTTAGAGGTTTTGGCTTATTGTTTTATGACCGGCCGCCTGCCTGACGTCAATCCTCCTTGGGAATACTCGTTGCGCCGCGCCGTCGCGCTGGTGACCCAATGTGCTTGCTGATATTATTCACTGGGTCTCAGAATGACATGCTTGTCAATCTTATTGCCGACAACTAAGCAGATTGTGTTATTCTTCGACTCACTCATTCAGTTTTGTTAGGGACTTTGGTTCTGACACATCGTAAACTTTAAAATACCATAACACCTTTAAAATAATAAATTATACAATTGAAATAGCAACCAGTTTGATTTTGTCTAAACTAGATTGTCCTATGGAACTGGACCAGCATGTTGCCAAGCATTCTTATCCTGGATATAATCCTCTAATTTGTACGTCTAGTCGCACCTGATGATAAACGCAGTCAGGATCTGATGAAGCACACGAATCTAAGTAACAAAGATATAAAGGGATCTCCCTATACAAGGTTAGTCGGCAAGAGGGTACTAAGCCGAAAGGGTGTTAAAGTACCCATAATAATGGATAACTTTTATTCTACAACTTTCCCCAAAAGTTCAAGAGAAATAGCTGTTCAAAGATGTCATAAAAAATACGCTAAATTCTATCTATCCCCAGCTATGATCAGACGTGTTTACATTTTACGTCATATTTGGGGTCACAGATTAGAAACTCCATTTTCTGAATTCGTAACTAAAGCAGGGATGAAGAATTTTTGAAAAAATAAAAATAAGTTTTCATGGTAAAAAAATTAATCGAATTTTGAAATATTAACACTTTCTTGAAAACAATCATCAGTGATACATTATGTGGCCCGCGGCTTAGTACCCCCTTTCCGACTAACCTTGTACAGCCGGTGCGTAACTTGGCAAGAGAAGAGAGGAGAATTCCTCTCCTTTCTTTCTATCCTCTAAACAGACATATTTAAAAATAAATTATGGCAATAACCATAGAATAATGACAAGCAAAAGTGACAATTATGGCAATAACCATAGAATAATGACAAGCAAAAGTGACAATTATGGCAATAACCATAGAATAATGACAAGCAAAAGTGACAATTTTTTTGTTGCACTAAGTGTCCGCAACCCAGTTACTGGGCAATGCCGGTACCCTAAGGTCAGACCAGTTGTCAGATTTTCGGGCTTCTGATTTCCCGTAACGATTGTCATTGGTATTCGTATGACACCCGGGACCGACTGTTTAACGTGCTCTCCTTGGCACGGAGGGGTCTCTATGCGTAACGATCGGTCACTCGTCCACGGACTGACCGCCGCAAGCGCAGTTTAACCTTGCAAATAGAATGATTCGCGCCGTTGGTAATAAGCCATGAGCTCCTCTTAATAATAATTTAATAGGCTGATTCTGTTTCATTTTTGCAATAAAAGCACTTTAATTATTTATTTGGCTTGTTAATTCATCATATCCTATTATACGCGAATTTCGCTTAACGCGATTTTGTCCGGAACGCATCCCTCGCTTAAAGCGGGGTATTACTGTACTTCTAAAACCTAAATCAATCTAGATATTTTGAATTTATATCGGTTATTAATATCAACCCTTACCCACCACGAAGTGACAGCGTGCAAAGGACGACAAAACATCTTGTCGAACATCCTGTATACAGTTTCGAACAAATAAAACACTTTTATGTACTTTCGAACTACCTATATTCGTAGCCTCGTGTAGCTTCTAAGAATAGGGTATCCATCTCTTCGTACCGTGAGAGTCTCCTCTAATATTTACGACACATTTGGTGTAGTGGCTGAGCGATTGGCTTCTGCGCTACGGGTCGTGGGTTCGATTCCCACACGGATCAAATATTTGTATGGCCTACAGATAGTTGTTCAACGCCCAGACGTTTGTGTCTGTAAACGCACCTACGATACAGGAGAAATCATAATGAGGGGCAACTTATTAAATAAAAAAAATAAAAATAAAAAGAAATAAAATGTTAAATGAGTATCATACCATAGAAGGGGCTCGTGGCTAATTAACAACAGCGCCGATCATACGATTTGCGAGGTTAAGCTGCACTTCCCGCGGCCAGCCCGTGGATGGGTGATCGTTCATTACACATCGAGACCACTCCTTGCCTCGGAGAGCACGTCAAACAGTTGGTACCGGGTGTCATACGAATGCCTATGACAGTCGTTACGAGGAGTCAGAAGCCCGAAAGTCTGACAACTGGTCTAACCTTAAGATATCTGCATTGCCCAGTAGCTGGGTTGCGGAGGTCTGATGGCAGTCGATCCGTGTAAAATACTGGTATTCAGCCGCAGATGGTTAGACTGGAAGCTGACCCCAATATAGTTGGGAAAAAGCTAGGTAGAATAATATATAGGAATATTAGACATCACTATTTTTCTCAAACACTGGCGTTACCTTCTCTTATGAGGACTATAAGATGCTCCTGGAGTTACGTGGCTTTACGAATAACCAGAAGGTTATTTTTAGGCAACTGCCTAGTTGGTCTAGTGGTGGCAAGCGCGACTGCTGACCGTGAGATCCTGGGTTCGATCCCCAGGTCGGGCACAGTGTTATTGGGTTTTTCCGTGTGGAATTCCTCAGTAGTAGCTCAGAGTTTGGATTTGTGCCCGGTTGATGGCAATAGGCTCGCCCCCTATTACATGGGACTTAAACATAACGGTGAAATGAGGGTGTTGCTATACACCTCTGCCCATCTCTTCGGGGAATACAGGCGTGATGATATATTATTTTAAGTGTACGTGCTAGCTGTTGCTAATAATTTTGGCAATAGACCGAATAAACGCTCCGTTTGAGACACCTTAAATTTTACTAGTCCTATTAAGCGGGAAAGAGCGTGAAGGTGTTTGCTTAGATATTTGGACTTTGTATTCTATGTACGTTTCATCATTGATCTAAGATATCACAATGAATAATGTCTATAAAAGTGTATGTAAAATGTTAAACAAAGTTCAACGGCCCAAATGGCTAAATATAAAAGCAAACGCCGCGTCACCGGCCGTCCCGTTCGTTCTCGTACAAAAAAGTGCGCGGACGCAGCGATCGACGCGAATCCGTTGATGGTTCATGTAAACATTACGAATTAGTCAACCGACGATCTAGTTCGGTATATTTATTATTTTATGTAATTTTTGTGGCTTCGTGACGTGTTCTGAGAAGCGGAAATTGAGTTGGCCCTTTTAGAACTGAAAAAAATCAGGATAAAATTGTCATTTCGCACTGCTATATTAATAGTGTATCAACTCAAAATGAAGCTTTTTACAGAAACGACAGAAAACTGATTAATTACTTCCTGTTAAAGATTACAAATGAAGTTAATGAAATGAATTACGTGTGAAGATTTGTGTTTGTAAACGCACCGACGATACAGGAGAAACCCTAGCATGGGGAAACGTTTAAAAAAAAAAAGAAAAGAGCTATAGATCTCAAATTGATAAAATGTTGAGTTGATACCTACAGTAGTATTAATTTAGCAGTGCGATTTGGTCTTGGCCACGAACCTAAGTAAGGATATGTTCTTACTTACGGTATCCACGGCTATTAACGGTGTAGCAGATTCGTGGCCGAGACCAAATGACCACCAGGGTATTGATAAATGACTGATCTGATTAGAATAATTTAGGAATTATTTATACCTCACCGCCCGCCCATACAGCGGATCCGTTTTAACTCCGTCGGTACTGGATGTGTCGTTCACATCTGTACCGACGAATCAGTTAAACAACTGGTAGCTGCGTCGCATCTGGCAGACAGGATACGATAACAATAACGGATCCAGTATTTTTTACTGGATTCGGAATACTGTCGTGTATGTGAACTCGTTCATTCAATTACTGGCCAAAATAAAAACAGATCCTATGACACGGGTACTGTAAACAGTTTCTGTGTGAATTAGCTGTCAGGCAAAAGCCAGGAATAAGTAAAGCTAGGCAGAGAAATCACCAAGCGGCTGGTGCATAGTGACTACGGTTACAACCTGCTTTAAAAAGAGGCTTAATTTTATGAGGATAAGCAGAAGCAATTTCTTCAAGATGAAGGGCAGAAGCGTCGTCGTCTTTTCATATCAACAAACTACAATCACCAATCCTTAACAGCAGAGATAGCCTAGTGGTGTGACCGTCGGACTGACAAGTCATAGGTTTCGAGTTCAAACCCAAGGCACGCACCTCTGACATTACGGATTCATGTGCGTTTTGTATAATTATCACTTGCTTAAAAACGGTGAAGGAAAAGATCGTGAGGAAACCGGCATGCCTGAAAGAATTTTCTCGACGGCATGTGAAGCCAAGTCAGAGGCCCATGGCACACAAAAAGAAGCAGAAGACCAATCCTTCTACCAAACGTGATGAGTATGGAAATTCCCCCTTTGACTCTTCATTGTAGCGGTTACTGCCATGGGAGCCCAATGTTGAGCATTTCACGTTTACGAGCTGATTTAATTTGTGATGAAGCAGCGTCCACCTGTGAACTGGTTAGTTCACAGGTGGTTACATATAATTATTATCCCCAACCTGCTGTCAAAACACCCATCAGTTAGGTATCACCTAAACTTTTAATCGATTACACCATATACAAGCTAGGTTAGCACTTCACGGCACTGAAATTACGGCACAAGATGTACATCATTTTCGAACTAAAAACGAGACTGCATAATAGATTTAGTCTAACTTCAAGTACCTATAACCGATCAAATGAAAAACCTTTTTAAATCTTTCATCAATTAAGCTCCCACAGGAAGAAAGACGGTTCCCATTCTTAACCAAAAATAACACGCACATCATTTCTCTAAAAAAACGAAATAAAGCTTTCTCTCTCTCGCTCATGGTACTTAGCTCTCGCTGTCTCAGCTCCAACCATAAATACTAGACGTGTAACTAGCTGTCAAAGTGAGTAATAGTGGTAGTAAGGTGTTGCGCCTAAACATCACGTTTTCGCATAGTCGTGACGATTTAGCGATTTCCTTAATCGTCTGTAACAACTTGAGCATAATGATAAGTAGTATATCTATGCTCATCATATTCCTGATTTAATGACAGGTGATTAAAATTGACAATTGGTGGTCAAAATCTGGCAAAATTGACGTCACGGGCACGTGACGCGAAACTGAACAACAAACGTCAAGAGAAACTGAGCTGTGTTATGCAATAATGTGTCAACCCACAAAAATTTTAATTCTGTGTAAACTCCATCTAGTTATAGTGTTTTTGATAGACGCTCTATTAAATTTACTATAGTTCTGGGCATTTTTTCAAGCGTTGAGTATAAACATACCACAATAACTAGATGACGTTAACACAAAATGAATATTTTTGTGGGTTGACACATTATTGCATAACACGGCCCAATTATGGTTTAATGTTGCTCGACTGAAATTGTATTAAGGCTCGTATTTGAGAGATGTTCCATCAGCAACTAACTACCAGTTTCATACATTCACAACGTATTTTTTTTAAATACCTCTAACCATGTTGGAACTAAACTTGGGATTCCTCAAATGAGAGCTGTTTATTAAAACGGGCCTAAGTGCTCCAGATTGCTGATCTACTTGTTCAAAACATTGTTCTTTCCTTTCAAGTTCAGCATGGCAGTTGTTCAAATAAATCATTGTGGTAATTTTGTATTATTAACACGTAAATCATGTTGAAGCATGGATTTCTTAGGGCGTAGCGTATAATGCTTTTAAGTTTTTGTGTCAGTAAGGAAAACAACGAATCTAAAGCTCCTAGCATATTACCTTAGTCACCACACTTAGCTGATAAGTTGGTCATAAGTGATATGGCAAAGGGACGGGACCTTCTTCTTCAGCCTGTAATTCACTGCACGAAGATCGCTAGAAGGCCTAAATCTAACAACTCATTTAAGCCTTCTTATGATCATGACATTGTCTTCAAGTGCTTTCCTTCTCTGTGCTCTTATCTGAAATAATGTTTAATATTATGAAACATAAAAGAAACATTCTAATTATTAGGTAATTATTATCCGTATCTGCCTCGTTGGCCTAGTGATAGCAAACGCGACTGCTGATCGTGAGGTCCTGGGTTCGATCCCCAGTTCCGGCAAAGTGTTATTAGGATTTCCCGTGTGGAATTCTTCAGTACCAGCTCGGAGTTTAGATTCGTGCCCGATTGATGGCAATAGGCTCGCCCCCTAATACATGGTATTTAAACATGACGGCAAAATGAGGGTGTTACTATACACCTCTGCCCATCCCTTCGGGGAATACAGGCGTGATGTTATGTTATGTTATTATCCGTAAAATCTATCCGAAGTCTATGGTCACCCTAGCTAGTTAGCACAGTAGCCTGACGTCACAGTTGCGCGTGTAACCTAGATTCAGACCACAGAGTAGTGAGACAGACTAGAATATCACATCAAATTCAAATAACCATATGTGACATTTTGTATGTGTGATGTTTAGAATTAACTTCGGAGGCAAATTAAAATGTTCGTTCTCGTAATATTAATTAAATAACTAAATTGTTATTATCTTTAGTACTAGCGGCCCGTCCCGGCTTCGGGCGGTTGGACATTTTTCCCGTTTTTGCAACATTTTTCATTTATGCTTCGCACCTATTGGTCGTAGCGTGATGTTATCTAGCTTATAACGTTCCTCGATAAATTGACTATCCAACACAAAAACAAAACAATTCCAACCAGTAGTTCCTGAGATTAGCGCGTTCAAACAAACTCTTCAGCTTTATAATATTAGTATAGAAATGTTCTTTAGTTTCTAAGTTACTTGAGATATTGTTAAAAAATACGACGTTGAATATAATAACCGTTCTAACCTTAGGATATCGGCATTACACAGTAACTGAGTTGCAGAGGTCTGATAGCTGTCGCTCTGTGTAAAATACTGGTATGCAACCGCATTTGGTTAGACTGGAAGCTGACCCCAACATAGTTGGGAAAAGGGCTAGGTAGAACGAATGAATATAAGAACCGATCATTGAAGAATTAACATGAATGAATTAATGTATACACCGTTCAATAAGTAGTTAATCTCTGTGAGAATAAAAATCAGTATTGCGCGACTGCTGATCGTGAGGTCCTGGGGTCGATCCCCAGGTCGGGCAAAGTGTTATTGGATTTTTCCTTATGGAATTCCTGAGTAGCCGCCCAGGGTTTGGATTTTTGCCCGGTTGATGGCAATAGGCTCAATCCCTATTACATGGGACTTAAACATAACGGCGAAATGAGGGTGTTACTATACACCTCTGCCCAAACCTTCAGGGAATACAAGCGTGATGTTATGTTATGATATGTAAATCAGTTTTGCTGTAACCAGTTGGAAAAAAAACACCATCCATACAATTAAGTTTGTCGCATCCCACAGTTGGGCAAAAGCTGGCCTCTTTGATTTTGCAGTTTTATGGAGAAATGATTTTATTGTCACTAAAAATCTACGTCTATTTCATGCCCTTCACCTCTAAACGATCGTAGCATTGTATTTTCTTTGACAATGCAGTTAGGCGCCAGGCATCTCAAGTTATAGGTAGATGTTAGACAACTCTTCAATGTCTTCAATTACATAATCTACCTGTTCGTCCCTCCGTGAAGTTCCTATATCAGTTGGCTGACTATGATGCGATAGGAGACGAATTAAATCGAATAGATTGGCAGTATGAACTTGATAGCAGGTCGTTTGAAGATGCTGTATCTTACTTGTACGTGGCTATCAGCCGAGTACAAGACGCTTTTATACCAACTAAAATATTTCGGCACAGACTATCCTCCGTGGTATAAAAGCCCTTTGATTAAGGTTTTAAATGAAAAGGGCAAATTTCACAAAAAGTTTAAACAATATGGTAATATCGCAGATTATCAATCATTTGTCATATTGCGTCAGCGAGCTAAAGACTTAGAGAAACATATGTTTGATAATCACATCATTAAAATAGAATCAGATAGATATACATAAAAATCCTCGGGCCTTTTGGAAATATGTCAAATCAAAGAAACAATCCAACTCTTTTCCTGCAGTTCTGCAGTATGGTCAGGTTTCGTCAAGTTGTGGGGATGAAATAATTATGTGATATGTTCGGTGATTACTTTCATTCCAACTTTCTCACCAACAGTGGTACTGCCAACGCATCGTTTCATAATGAGCATAGCCACGGCGCGCCTGTCTTGAACTGCTCAGCTGATATTAGTTCTATTGAAATATGCGTCAATGAGATATTTAAGTTACTGAAGCAACTGGATCATAATAAATCAGCAGAGCCTGACAGAATTTCTCCGGTATTTGTAGCCAATTGTGCCAGAAGCCTCTCCGTCCCTCTCTCGAACTTATTCAGACGATCGCTGAAAACTGGTGTAGTACCTACGGTCTGGAAGTCGGCATATATTACTCCGATACACAAAAAAGGCTCTAAAGCTCTGGTTGAAAATTATAGACCGATCTCAAAGTTGTGTGTGTTCGCTAAGATTCTGGAAAAAATAGTTTATAGACAGGTTTACTCAGCTCTTAAGCACAGTTTTAGTGAGCAGCAACATGGGTTTCTGAGGAGCCGGTTAACGACTTCAAACTTGATAGTCTGTAGTGACTTTCTGTCAGAGTGTATGTCACAAAGGTCACAAGTTGATGTTATATATACTGATTACAGTAAATGTTTTGACCGAATAGATCACGGCATCCTAACTCGTAAACTTTCCTTGATGGGTATAAGGGGTAATCTGTTTCGCTGGTTTACGTCTTACGTTAAGAACAGATGTCAGACTGTGGTACTCAATGGTTACTCGTCTAGAGCAATGCGTATTCCATCTGGAGTGCCACAAGGCTCGTTGCTGGGGCCCCTTTTATTTAATACCTTTATTAATGACGTCACTTCCTGTTTCCAACATTCAAAAACCTTACTCTATGCGGATGACATGAAGATAATGAAACAGGTTTCTACCTCTGATGATGCCCTTTTACTTCAAGGCGACTTAAATAACTTCCAAAATTACTGCTTAGTCAATAAATTAGACTTAAATGTCTCCAAATGCTATGTGTGCTCCTTTAGCCGCAAACCGAATTCAGTTCAATTTGTTTACAACCTATTACAATAGCCCAATAACAAGAGTCAATTTTATCAAGGACCTAGGTCCTTGATAAGCTTCGAGTCAAAGGTAACTCCTAGGAGTTACCTTTGACTCGAAGCTTATCTTTGATACACACATTGATAGGATAGTTAAAAAGGCTTCTAAAGCACTAGGTTTTATACTCAGAACCTCGTCTGAGTTCAGTAGCATCAAGAACATTAAGATACTTTATTGTTCTTTCGTTCGTAGTCTCTTAGAGTATGGCTCTCAGGTTTGGAATCCTAACTACAATATCTACGTTAATCGTTTAGAAAGAATCCAGAAAAAGTTCTTGAGGTACATTCAATTTCGTTCAAAATTGTATTTTCCAGATTATATCACACGCTCTAAAAAGCATCATATTCTTCCCCTTTATGAGCGTAGAAAAATAGCGGATTTAGCATTCTTATGTAAAGTCATGACCGGATCGGCCGACATTCCCGAGTTGGTGAATAAAATAGGTTTTCGAGTACCTGGTATATCTCTTCGGAGATTTCACCTACTGCACACACCGATGGTAAAAACCACTTATAGGCGAAATTCATACTTAATAAGAGCGTGTCGAACTTATAATGAGACCTGCCGGGAAGGTGATATCGATCTCTTTAATACCGGAGTCCGTAAATTAAAAAAGACTCTCTGTGACGACTTCTTTTGATTCCGTTAAATTATTTTAACAGACTTCAAAAAAACAAATGGAGGAGGTTCTCAATTCGGTTGTATTTTTTTATTCTTTATAATTGTGTGTAATTGTGTTCTTTTCCGACTTACTGTCGTCTATTATATTTTTACTCAACCATTTGTATAAGTGAAAACTTGTAATTGGCCATAATCTTTTTAAACACTTTGTCTATATCTTGTTTTTAGCTGTAAGTTTTCCGAATAAAATAAAAATAAAATAAAAGCTCAGAACATCGCATCTTTCATCGTCATTCAGTTTATGTCTTGACTGTACAGCCAAGGCATCATATTATCATATCAGCTCGTAAACGTCCAATGGTGCAATGGAACATGGGTCATGGGACACCCAATGACCGCTACAACGAACACTCATAGCAACTACGCTTGGCAGACGGTTCGGTGATTACCTACATTATTTCAATAATCCTTTTTCGTGTGGTTAGTGACTACCCTGGGGTCACAGTTTATGCCGCCCATGGGTCTCTGACTTGGCTTTACATGCCGTCGAGAAATATCTCCGGTTTCCTCACGATGTTTTCCTTTACCGTTTTTAAGCAAGTGATAACTATACAATACGCACATGAATCCGAAAAGTCAGAGGCGCGTGCCTTGGGTTCGAACTCGAGACCTATGACTTGGCAGTCCGATGGTCACACCACTAGGCTATCACTGCTTTCAATGTCAATATAAGCAGATAGTAGTTACCTACCTTCTTGGAGGGTTTTTTTTTTCTTTTTTTCATTTTGTCTGCTTTTAGATGGTCCTTAATGTTTCTATGTAACTGGGCAGTTATTGGCGATCCTTGAAGGGTCTCCAGCCAAAGGATTTATTTCCCATTGTCGCATTTTAAGAAGGTCAGAGTTCGATCTCGGCCTACACTTCTGACTTTGCCTTCATGTGCGCACACATTTTTAACCCCCGATAAAAAAAGGGGTGCTAAGTAAATAAATTTAAAAAAAACAATACAAAAAAATAATTTTGGTAAAGATAATTTACTTAGCGGTCCCCCGACGACGTGACGATCAAAATATTACTAGGTACTAATTAACGTTAAAGGGCCAACAAACACATTTTATTTTTAACTTTTTATAATTTATTTGTGTGTTGGGGGTTTTTTATGTCAGAACCAAAACAGTTTATTATTGCGCTGATAGGTATCCAGAAATTAAATTTCCAAGTAGGGTACACGTGTTTACGTTAAAGTAACTAACTTCTATAATATTGTTGAACCGAGAGTTCAAAACACGGCAAGGTTGAACTTATGAGTACCTACCTACATGATATTATATAACGTATGTTATAAGTCCTTCTGAGAGGTGAATGTACTTATTTAATAGTCAAAAACAACTAAAGAAACCGGAAATAATAATAGTTTTTTTTTTAAATCAAACGTTATGTCCCCTGAAATGAATTGGTTGCGCACGCGCCGCCACCGCCGCTATACCACTGTTGGCAGGTATTATTTAATGCCATTTTGGGGAGCATATTTCAGAACCATGATTATCCTAAAAAAAATAATTATGTATATTATTTATTATACATTATGTACCTATTATTTATACACACAAAATAAAAAGTTTAAAAGTAGGTACTGCTTGTTTCTACAGAAATTTCTGCCACCAATGGACCTGCGACAGGGTAGTGTGAATAATTATAAAAACGAAGACAGTGTGTATTTTTTTTATATGCAACTGTCGCGTGACTTCTGGCAGATGTGAAACATCGAAAATCATTTTATAAAAAAAAACTGGTTGTATCAAACCGAAGAGAGGCGAAGAGTTACGAAGGTCTGCCGTCATGTGTCTGCCATCGGGAGCGTCGCCACGCAACATCAAAACTGGTTGAATGAAGACTAATCAGCAAACCAGCCTTCTCCCAATTGGTGTCCGCTTCCAGTCTAACCAGATGCGGCTGCATAGGTACCAGTATTTTACACGGAGTGACTGCTATCACACCTCCCCAACCTGGTTACTGGTCACTGCCGATAACCTAAGGTTCGAGCCAGGGGCGTAGTCACCGCCGTATCTACCGTATCAATTATACGGGGCCCCCGCGCCACGGGGGCCCCCAATGTGCGTAAGCAAAAATTTATAAAAACGGTCAGACCTGTCACTATTGTCCATAGAGGCAGAAACTTTAGAAAAACTAAAGTCATCATCAGCTATAAATGATTTAATAAATCTTTTAATTTCTTTTGCCTATGCCTACGGATGGTTATTTTTTTTAATATGCTCACTTGCTTTCAGGGCACTTTGACATTGGCAGAATTGTCGACATCGGCATTGTTTGCCATCTAATAAAAATTGAATAGAATAGATTTAATAAATCAGTTTGCCGAAAAAGGCAAGGAGAGTGTATATTTATTTTGAATTGTTTGTAAAATTTTTGGAAAAAGTGACAGATAGATAATTATGATGAATAATTATTTCTTTTAATTTTAATGCAAACATGTTTTTTTTCTTTTGTGAGAAATCTTTACTCTTCCTAAGGGCCACCAATCAAATTTTTATACGGGGCCCCGCCAAGGCACGCTACGCCACTGGTTCGACCAGACTTGCAAGCTTCTGTCTATCCGTAACGGCTGGTATAGGTATTCGTATGACAACCGAGACCAATATTTTGTAGTTAAGGCTGATGTTCACCAACATTATTTCTCTGGTTAAGTTTTTCGAGTAAATGGTTGCTTAACCACAGATTTAATGTTGGTGAACACCAGCCTAAATTCTTTTTAGCGTCTCGATAGCAATCTAAATTGAGTCTGCCCAGAACTTAGCTACGAGTTTAGCGTTATCAGTAGCGTCCATTAGTTCCTGTAACGTGCAGGTATCAGGGCACGCAGGGCATGATGTCAGGTGACCCATTGTTTGTGGAACAGCACCACATTTACACTCCAAGCTGGAATCCTCTATGAATCCTGAAACCTGGGCAGGTTTTCCTTGCTTCGACCAAACTAGGTCCGGAGTCTGTTTAAAGACTTCCAGGTTAGCCAAGGCAACTCATGTCCTGGTGGGAGATTTTCAGCAGGTGGGATGATGTGCAAGGTTAACTGATTGGATTCCACCGGCTACCAGGTCGTCATATCACCAGCCCGTAAACGAAAGAAATATTATATGTAATGTCAATGTGCATTAAAATAGCCTGCTTTGTTGGTCTAGTGGTAACAAGCGCGACTGCTGAGCATGGGGTCCTGGTTTTGATCCCCAGGTCGGGCAAAGTGTTATTGGGTTTTTCCATGTGAAATTCCTCAGTAGTAGCCCGGAGTTTGGATTTGTGCCCGGTTGTTGGCAATACGCTCGCCCTCTATTACTGACTTAAACATAACGGAGAAATGAGGGTGTAACTATACACCTCTGCCCATCCCTTCGGGGAATACAGGCGTTATGTTATGTTTTTTTATCATTAAATTTTATATTTCACAAGCAAACCCGCGGCTACTAAGTAGTATAGCACAATCATATTGTTTTCCAGCGTATAATGGTCGCTCGCCTCATTGGCTAGAGTCGTTGATCTTTGCAAACAATCATAATAGAGATAGAAGTACTTTGTTTGTTTATTCAAATTAATGTATGTATGTGTTAATAGTGTGTGTAAATGTATGGTCTATTGGTGATTCGAAGTAACGTTTTATTGATAGCAATAAATAAAGTTAGTGTTTAACAATAACATTGGTGAGAAAAATCAGTTATCGTTACTTAAAAACTGTTTATTTTTATAATAACACCAGTTGTTCTCCCGCGACTCTGCCCGCGTAGTTAATTTGAATACAACGCCACCTATAGGATTCCAGCATAGCTACGAACTATCCGTTTGACAAAACAAATTGTGTAAATATGACCTCAATCGGTAAAGTTGTTCTCAAGTTATGGCGTGACCAGGGGAAATAGGGATTCATTTTTATATATTAGACTAGCTGTATCCTCACGGCTCCGCCCGTAGCCTATGTTACTCAGTGATAATGTAGCTTTCTAATGGCAAAAGAATTTTTAAAATCGGTCTAGTAGTTTTGAAGTTTATTCGTTACATACAAAAATCCAAAAATACAAATCTTTCCTCTTTATAACATTAGTATAGATATAGAAGTATAGATAATTCAACGTGCATCCAATTATAATTTGTATGTACCTAACGTTAAAAAACGTTGAAGAAATAACTGCTATATTTAAAAGCGGTTGCGCGTCGCTCCGCGTAAAAACAGAACCATGTCATAATGTACATAAGATAATCTATGATAAGCACCAGGATCTGATAAAAATATACGACAAAATAAAAATAAAGTATTGACATACATCACGCTTGTATTCCTCGAAGGGTTGAGCAGAGGTTATAGTAACACCCTCATTTCGCCGTTATGTTTATGTCCCATGTAATAGGGGGTGAGCCTATTGCCATCAACCGGACACAAATTCAAACTCCGGGTCACTACTGAGGAATTCCACACGGAAAAACCCAATAACACTTTGCCCGACCTGGGGATCGTACCCAGGACCTCACGATCAGCAGTCGAGTACTAACAGTAGATATTCCAATTCCTGTTTCTAAGTTACAGGACAAGATTATTCTATTCTTTAGACTAAAAATACACCTTTATTTACAATGTTTCAAGTCTTCATGCCAAAAATATCTCCTTGTTTCAAATAACATCGTTAAAAACGAAACAGATAATAATTTTGATTTAAGATCTTCAACAATACTTTGGTATCTTGTAAACCCATCCGAAAACAGCACAAACACGCTGGTACACATTGTCCATTGTCCTGTACAAACGACCAGTTATAATTGAACTCACACTGTGGTCAGAGTTTCTTATTAAACGAACAGTGAGGTAGCTCAGCTTATAATGGTGAATTAAGTTATGAAGGTTGTTTATATTGCAAGACTTTTTTTTAAATCGTTAGCGAATTCTAATTTTAAAATCAATCGATACTATCATGGTAATATCAATGGTAGTGGGGATGCCAAGGATAATATGAAAATGGAATCGACAGCTCGATGCCTCGTAGAGGGCGTCACAAACTGAGGCAACATAGGCTTCTGTAGCCAGCTGTGGACTGCGATGGGTAGCAGAGAAAGCAGAAATTGGTAAAGGCAATGCAAATAAGTATGCTGGCACATTGTGGTCCTGTATGGCTGTGGAACATATAATCATGCAACCCATTGTAGAAATGCTGATCATCAATGTTGAGACCAATCAGTTAATGATGTAAATAGGTCAAATAAGGATTTCGTGATATTAGAGAAACTAGGGGCTAGGAGGGGCTCGTGGCTAATTACCAAAGGTGCGGATCACGCGGTCAGTCCGTGGGTGACCTCCGTTGCGGAGGTTGCGGAGGTCTGATGGCAGCCGCTCCGTGTAAAATAGGGTAGTTGACTACTATTAAAAATGTACAATAATTTAGTATTATTTTAAAGAAAGTATAGATACAAATTGATACGTGAAAAAATAAATAAAGTCGATGAATAAATAGAGGAGCTACACGCTTGCGAAATTTGTGGAGGGGGCATTTTCTGTCCTTGTCGCTCGAAACGGATATTGTACGGAGTGGTGTCAAATAATTATGAAGTTTGCAAGGTATGACGTCATTTTGGCGTCATGTTGTCTCTGTCTAGTGAGCAATTTTCAATCGTTTATAACTTGGGCATTTTATTAAATATTTCAGTAGTTTTTTCACTGTTGCCTATCATTTTTGTAATAGTTTCGAAATTTGTAATAAAAAAAATATAGTCACATACCCTATTCTGGTATTCAGCCGCATTTGGTTAAACTGTAAGCTGACCCGAAGATAATTGGGAAAAGGCTAGAAGGAAAAAGATATTAGAGAAGCCAAAGGCATTTTACCTATCTGTTTTGTGATTTCGCGGTTCCTTTCAGAAAAACACAAAATAATATTTAATAATATTTTAAAAGAACGCGACATATAAAAGCACCAAAGGCTCGGACTGCATTCCCTATGACTCAAGCAAACTCAGGCGACTCGTCTGTGACTCATTTCCGAGTCGAATTCCTGCTGACGTCACGGGGTGCGCTTGCGCCGACACATCGCTATTTTAAACTACATTCCTTATTTGAATTGCGCGCTACAATTGGCCAGTGAAGCGCGAAAAAGGATACATACATAAAATGAAGGTTTAATATTGTCAGTTTGTTTATTATTGTTCTAATGATTCATTTGTTCATCATTGGTGGTTTTAATACTATATATGGCGATGCTAAATTAATCATACAAAATGTAGCATAAAATGCGAAAGGCACTTTTGCGTTAATTATTTTCTTATCCCATATTAATAAATAAATATAAATAGCAAAAAGAATAAATAGCTGTCGCAAGAGCGACTGCTCAGCATGGGGCCCTGGGTTTGATACCCAGATCGGGCAAAGTGTTATTGGGTTCTTCTATTAGGAATTTCTCAGTAGCAGCCCGGAGCCTGGATTTGTGCCCGGTTAATGGCAATAGGCTCGCCTATTACATGGGACTTAAACATAACTGGCGAAACGAGGATGTACTAAAACACCTCTGCCGAACCCTTCGGGAACACAAAGCGTATTGTTATTTTATGTTAAATAATAAATAACAAGTAATCTTTAGCTTTCTTTTGTCTGAGTGATGTGTACTATTTACCATTCTTACATAGCGTATACACTGTACGAATTGCGAATATCGAATAATTTTATTCGAGTAGAGTTTACCTTTTTCTGCAAGTTTAACGGTAGAAGGAGTCTCAATGTAAGATCGATTTATTAGAAATCTGCCAACTGCAATTTTCAACGATAGTGCTTCAGGGAAATTAAGAACATGGAAATATTCCGAAAATTACGAATTACTACTAGACCAGGCAATATTTTTTGCTCTGGCAATGTAATAATGCCAGAACGTGTAATGTAATGTTGCCAGAGCAAAAAATATTGCCTGGTCTAGTAGTAATTCGTAATTTTCGGAATATTTCCATTTTCGTAATTACCCTAAAGCACTATACAGGGTGTAAACGAAATAATGTAATTCCTTCAAACCTCGTGATGTAGGTACTGCTGACATAGATTTAACCCTGCACGGGATACTTTTGGATTCAATAAAAAATTATTACATTAACTAAACATGTGTTCTTAACGCAAGGCATTTTAGCGCCTCGAGCGAATAGCGCGGCTATCGCTCACCGCGCGGTCATTTAACTCGGAGCGCTAAAATGCCTCACTTTAAGAACACATGTTTACTTATTGTATTTTTTTTTATTGAATCCATATCTATCCCGTTCATGTTTAATCTATGTCAGCAGTACATCACGAGGTTTGAAGGAATTACATGATTTCGTTTACACCCTGTATATTATGCCAATCATTTTCACACCTTAAATCTCGCACTAATTTTAACTCTCAACCCGTTAGGGATCATAAGTGTAACATTAAAGAAAATATTGAACCAGACAACAATTAACCCGCCACCCGGAGCCCATCGGCGCGGGCGCCTAGAACAGGCTAGGCCAAGTGTAAATTGGCCATAAAGCAAAGACGTTTGCGTGCCCATCGCACTTTACAGCATTAATTAATAAGAAAAACGCGTCACGGCGCTGCAAGCGGCGCGCGCGCAGTTTTTGCAACCGCATACCCGCCCGGAAACGCACGCGCGATCGCCATTTTTTGCTGTAATGCATTAATTTTTAATGCGATCGAGAGCAATGGCCGGTTTGTAAAATGATCTAGCTTGAGAGAGCCAATTTGAAGGGTGTAAATGAGTAAATTCCTGTTATGTGTTAAGTTATGTTTATGGCTACTGAGAGTAGTCTTGGGATAGGTAGACATTATTTATTGATGCAGAATATACTGATCTAGGTATATACATAATATCACACCTGTATTCCCCAAAGGATTGGGCAGAGGTGTATAGTAACACCCTCAATATTGCCATCAACCGGGCACAAATCCAAACTCCAGGCTGCTACTGAGGAATTCCAAACGGAAAAACCCAATAACACTTTGCCCGACCTGGGGATCGAACCCAGGACCTCGCAATCAGCATTCGCGCTTTCCACCACTAGACCAACGAGGCTGTTATTAGGTATTATTATTGTAAAGTGATTTATAAGAAAAACCATTTTATATAGAACTAAGCGACCCGCCCCGGCTTCAAACGGGTGCAATGTAGATACTAATGTGGGGCATATAAACCTATCTCTTGAATCACTCTATCTATTGCTGAAAACTGCATTAAAATCCGTTGCGTAGGTAGTTTAAAAGATCTAAGCGTACAGACAGCGGGAGCGACTTTGTTTTATACTATGTAAAGATTGCGTTGTATTTTAAAGTTCTTGAAAGTCTTTGCATACATACATACATGCAGCCCCTTCAACATTGACAATAGTGACCCAATGCTAACCACAAACAGAGTACCGTACCCCTAGTATGAGTTTGAAATTTACGAATACGACAACTCGATAAATTGAATAATATATTTGTCTCTTTTTCTTTGCGGTTGTGTAAGAGAAAAGAGTTTCGCGAGTTAAAACTATGCCGATTTCGTAACTAGTAATCTCGTACTAGGGATAGTATCTTGAAAATTTAAATCCATATAGCTAGATTTTCTTGCATAACATAATTAGCCTATTACTGTCCCACTGCTGGGCACGGGCCTCTTCTCAGAATGAGAAAGGTTTAGGCCTTAGTCCACCACGCTGGCCTGGTGCGGGTTGGCAGAAACACACTGTCGAGAACTTTATGGAGCCCTCTCAGGTGTGCAGGTTTCCTCACGCTGTTTTTGCTTCACCTTTAACGCAAGTGATAGGTAATGAAATTCTGATCCGCACATGAATTCGAAAAGTCAGAAGTACGGGCCGGGTCGAACTCAGACCCTCTTGCATAGAAGGCAACCATTCAACCGCTAGGTTGTCGCTGCAATAAAATAATATTTCTGATGTCCTGCCTAGTGCATATTCTAAGACGTTCCTCCAAAACTTACTCGACTCGACTCCACCTCGACTCAGTCTTTCTCACTACCATCGGTAGTTATAGTTGACATAAACGTCATCGACTCGAGATTTTTCCTCAGTCGAGGTAAGGAATCATCTATTAAACTCAAGGTACAGGAAAGGAAGGAAGTGTCAAAGTTCGTTTGTAACAAAAATGAATTTTGAAGACTTTATCGAATATGCTTACGATAATCCTTACAACTATTTACCGCAGCGTTATTTGCGCGATGCAGATAATTCAAATTATGACGTAATGACTCCGTCGAGGAACCTCAAAGTTCACTCGAAATTGCGACTAAGAATACAATTTTGAAGGTGTTTTCGAGGCCGTTCTGAGTCGAGTAAGTTTTGCAGGAACGTCTTAGAATATGGGTGATAGTGTCAGCTACACTGAAAGCAACTGGGTCGCGCGCTCGGAAATGGTCGCGTGCTAGCAAGCGCGCGATCACTTCCTTCATTCGTGTTATGACGTACTTCTGGTTTAATATCGGAGTGACAGTCAACTGCCACCCTACTTTTCCTTTGCTGGGAAAATGGTTATTATCTACCTTTCTTCTATGCAGCTAAAGAAAGCGGGGATGGTTGAAGTCTTGCTGTGATCAAATACGACTGACTTGATAATACGGTTGGCGCAGTGGCTGTGTGGTTTGGTTCTGCGTTGCGTGTCGTGGGTTCGATTCCCGCATGGAACAAGTATTTGTGTGGCCTCTGGGTAGTGGGTGTCTGTGCACGTGAAGTTTTACACTCAACGTGGGGCAACGTTTTATTTAAATAGGTACTTCGAGTCCTACAAGCTTTTTTTACCACCGAAGAAGGGGTCTACAAATTGGGTTGACGCAGGGATAACCAACTTCCTTGCAAGCTTACAGACTTCAAAATTTTCGGGTGAAAACTGCTGCCTCGACCTTTGTTTTTTTGGGATACCTAGGCTATCATTCTACGCTTAACTGAAGACCACCCGATACATGTACAACTTGGTGCTATATAAAATAATAATAATTAACATAAGCAGATAATTTTACATGAAAATAAAATCTGCACAGATTATTTGCACTTATGTTTAAAGTCCCATGTAATAGGGGGCGAGCCTATAACCATAAACTGGACACAAATCCAAACTCCGTACTGCTACTGATTAATTCCACACGGAAAATCCCAATAACACTGCCCTACCTGGGATTGAACCCAGGATCCCACGATCAGCAGTCGCGCTTACCACGAACCAGCTAAAAATAAGTCAAAAAATCAATTAATTCGATATCTCTAACATCATAATAATGACCTGTAAGACAGTCCACCGTCGAACATAATTCATTTTCCATTGATTTCCATATAGTCGTTATTGAAATTACTTCTTTAACTGTAATCGAGTAATAAATGCAACAATTATCTGCTACTCGTCTGCAATCGATATTTGGGGGCGGAAACTAACGGCTGAGCAGTGCTGCGGGCATGGTACGTACTTATGTCTTTGTGACGATGCATTCCATTCGATTGTTCATTTGTTTCAAAATCAAAATATACTGGCCTGCAAAAATAAGTATCACACTTTTAAAATTGCAATAACTTTTTAGGTACACAAGATATATTTTCGAAACAAAAAGGACTCAAAAAAGAGTTTAACTTTGTTACTATAGTTTCAAAGAAAGCTGATAAAAATTGCTATAAAAGGTTTTTTATTTTAAATCTCTAACTTCTATAGTTTAGAAAAAAATGAAATTTTAAAAGTGTGATACTTATTTTTGCAGGCCAGTGTATTTTATTTGTAGAACATAGGTAGGTAATTACAGGTGGTATTATTTAGTGAGTGAACGCTATGTCTAACGTAATCGGCGTACAAATATTTTAACAAAACATGTTTAGTATAATTATGGTTAAAAATTATAAATATAAAAATATTCTTTTAAAATTAACAAACACTAATAAAATATTCTCACCAAAATTGTCAATAGGTAGTAGATATAATAAACTATAATTCAAAACAATATACCAATAATGAAATAAAATTATAATTTGTCAGCTAGGTATCCCAGTCTATCTATCATTAAGTACTCTTTACAATTTTCAGAAACCCTATGTTATTTAATGGCTTTTATATTCGATAAAAAATATGGCGTAGAACGTAGGTACTACGCCACACAATTTGCGTAAAACGAGACGAGGTTGCATTTAAAATCGATCACATCGCGTGGGGTGGGGGGGACTTGCTCTCACTTGCAGCTACGATGGTTGGAAGAAAATCGTTGCAATGAGCTGTTTGGTATGTCATATCTTGCTATCGACGGATAGTCAGTAAGTAGAAACAAGAAGATACATACACACATAAACTCACGCCTTTATCCCATGGGGGTAGGCAGAAACTATAGAACGCCACATGCTACGATCCTTACATACTCCTTTCACTTCATCCACATTCACACATCTTGTCATACACGCACGCCGGTTGAGAGTACTACGCACTTAACCTTTGTGAAGAACATCATCAATAACATCGATGTACCTACATCCTTCTGGGGTGTCCTCTACCGGCGTATCCAATGACAAGGAGATCTAGGTTCAATATACATAAATATTAACCATAACATCACGCCGGTATTCCCCGAAGGGTTGGGCAGAGGTTTACAGTAACACCCTCATTTCGCCATTATGTTTACGTCCCATATAATAGGGGGTGAGCCTATTGCCATTGACCGGCACAAATTCAAACTCCGGACTGCTACTGAGGAATTCCACACGGAAAAACCCAATAAGACTTTGCTCGAGGATCGAACCCAAGGACCTCACGATCAGCAGTCGCACTTGCCACCACTAGTACCACGAGGCAATCTATTTTTTGATATAGATTTCTATGGCCACACGATGCAAGGCGACATACATGAAAGCTGGATAGACCTCTCTCAAAAAAATCTGCCGGTAATCATGACACTGGAAAAACCAAAAAGTAATAACGTCGCTTAAGTTCTAACACCGCGTACTTAACTCGAAAAATAGTCGTTTTGAATTACGCACGTCATTCGATAGGGAATTGAAAAACGCATTGTTTGACCAATCACAATCAATGGTTAGATCAATAGCAACGCGTTATTACAAAAACAAAATCCACTGCGTATGTATAATATTTTTTCCATCAAGCTATGTAAACAGCTAAAACAGCATATAAGTCTGGTGAGTTTCATACTGAATCATGTCGCGAAAGTGCTCTGTCGAAAAAACCAAAATAAAATAGAATATTGTAAATTAAAAACAATTATTATGATAAGTAGAAAATTTTCTGCTCTCCTGAAAAGTTAACTAAGTAGGTATTTTGAGTTACGCGGTGTTAGAACTTAGACGACGATATGTGGTTAATATGGTTTAAAAAAAAGACTAACAGTATTAATTGCATAATTCTGAGAGCATACACTCATTGGGTACGGTTTTAATTTATTTAGGTCAATTTCTATAGTTTCGATATTCGATCCGGTCGATTGCCATTTGCCGATATCGCAAGATTTCATTCAAAATCATTAATATATTTCATCAATTAATAAAAAATGGAATACTATTGTTACTGAACGTTGAATAACTTCCTGAATCGATGGTATGTAGATTGTATAGTTAGATTGGACCTAGATAACTGCCTCGTTGGTCTAGTGGTGGCAAGCGCGACTGCTTAACGTGAGGTCCTGGGTTCGGTCCCGGGCAAGGTGTTATTGGGTTTTTCCGTGTGGACTTCCTCATTAGCAGCCCGGAGTTTGGATTTGTGCCCGGTTGATGGCAATAAACTCGCCCGCTATTACATGGGACTTGAGCATAACGGCGAAATTAGGGTGTTACTATACACCTCTGCCCAATCCTTCGGGGAATATAGGCGTGATGTTATGTTATGTTATGTTATCAAAGAAGCAACTCCACCACTGTCCAGATTTGGCCCCCTTGTCACTCTATTTAAATTTTTGTAGTGGCGACTGGGGACTAAGTAAACTTAGTCCCCATCACTTTTGAATTAACATTCCGTATCTGTGATTTGCAGAGAGGGAGAGAGAGAGGGGCTCGTGGCTAATTACCAACCGCGCGGATCATACGATTTACGAGGTTAGGTTGCGCTTCCCGCGGTCAGTCTGTGGATGGGTGACCGTTCGTTACACATCGAGATCCCTCTGTGCCTCGAACAGCACGTTAAACAGTCGGTCCCGGGTGTCATACGAATACCTATAACAGTTGTTACGGAGTGTCAAAAGCCCGAAAGTCTGACAACCGGTCTAACCTTAAGATATCGGCATTGCCCTGTAACTGGGTTGCGGAGGTCTGATGACAGTCGCTTCGTGTAAAATACTGGTATTAAGCTGCATCTGGTTAGACTGGAAGCTGACCCCAACATGGTTGGGCAAAGGCTAGGCAGAACCTGGGATTTACATATTTAAAAAAAATATAGATAGTTACCTGTCCCTGACGTATTAAGGTTCATTAGTATCGTGCCCTCGGCGCATCCCTGCAGTCTTTTCACTTAATATTTTGACCCCATAGGAGACAGGGTCGTCGCCCCGACTCACACACACATTCCTATTCCGATTAAACGTGGGACCATTGAATTTAATTAATTATAATGTTACCACAGACGTGAAAGAATTTTCATTATTTTTGGAAGAAAATTACTGTTTTCGAAATTGGAAAATGTGTCAGTTTTTTATTCAGAACGAGTAGGTACTTAAAATTAACTACGTGTAGTATAAAGGATGATTTCCACCAAACGGCTCATATCGCATCGGATCAGAAAGGATACAAACGGATGCGGCCACAGCCGATCTCGTCCGGCAGGATGTCGACGCATACGATCGGCTCCGTACCGTCGCTTGCGAACATATCCGTTTCTGCGCCTAGTCAAATAATTTCATTTCTACCGTGTTGACGTGTTCTAATTTTTGAAAGGATACGATCGGATACGACGACAGGCGAACGGAGCCGATCGCGCGTTGCAGTTGCAGCTTTCGGCTACGATGGCATGTCGTGGAAGACGCCCGCGGTCAAGCTGCTGTGCGCGGCTTGGTAATATAGACTTTAAATACTGTGTACACGATTTAATATCGTATAAAGATTATAAAATCCGATCCGATGCGAGCCGTTTGGTGGAAATCATCCCTAAGGCAGACAATAAGACCTCATACACTGTGTGGTTCAAAGCCGAATAGGTATGACCATAATCGACCCGCTGGGAGAGGAATTAGTGTTTACAATAATATTTATGTTTATTATGAAAAGCTGCTTGCTATGTAGGTACCTGTCCTCTTGATATACCTTAAACGCCGTATGCCCATGGGAAAAGATGGGAGTGGTTTGTTCTTCGCCGGAATACACGTGGGACTACTTCGGACTTCGTGGATCACAAACTTACTAATCTATGCTATATAGCAGTGATAGCCTAGTGTTGTGACCGTCGGACTACCAAGTCATAGTTTTCGAGTTCGAACCCAAGGTACGCACCTCTGACTTTTCGGATTCATGTGCGTATTGTATAATTACCACTTGCTTAAAAATGGTGCAGGAAAACGTCGTAGGGAAACCGGCATGCCTGAGAGATATTTCTCGACGGCATGTGAAGCCAAGTCAAAGGCCCATGGGCGGCATAAACTGACACTAGGTTGGTCACTAACCACATGAAAAGAAGATCTATGCTTCTTGCAACCTTGTTTTGTTCTCCTTTGAAAATAGATTCAGAACATGATCTAAATTAAGAACCACTAAAGAATTTAAAGCAGTAAATACTTTGATAGGCCTTTTTGCAGTAGGTATTGGACGTTTACGAACAACGGGATGATATAGTAGAATAAAATAGATTTTCCAAAGATCGCACCAATGCTGTTTAAAAAACATCACTACAATCGATTTAAACTACGCAGAGACAAGGTTTTATTGAAAAATTGTCGCTTGAATCGGATCGGTATTGCGTAGGTGCATCGCTGCTATAGGTAGGCATTTATCTTGTAAGGGTCACGGGCACAGAGTCGACGAACCGTTGACATTGAGTCCGCAAGGTGCCCTAAACATTAATTTATCTCGGCTCGCATTAACTCGCGAATGAATCGAGAGAATTCTTTTTTAGAAATGGTTATAATCGATTGCTGTTATCGATAGTATGAAAGTTGCGGTTGTGAATTTTAGAGCTTATTAGAAAAAAATGTTATGGAGTCATTTTGCCTGAACTAGGTACCTACATACTTTGGTAAACAATTTAATAACAAATAAAAAAGTCAACTTATGCGAACTGATTTATTCGACAAACCGATTTAAAAGAAGTATTTGAATGGTCTTTAGAGATAATAATATCAGATGTTCTCTTCTAATAACTATGCTCTGTTGCTTCAAGATCTTACAGACTCAGGCCAGGTTTTTATCAGCCCTTAATTGGAGAACATGGGTCTGATATTAAACTGCTAGTTACATGCAAGGTCGTCCTAGAATTTACACGGGAATAGATTGGATGCCTCATTATAAAATGAATAGATTTTTAAAGAACAGCATATTTTTCTTAGTTTTAGACCCAATATAAACCAGATTGCCTCGTTGCCTGATCGTCTAGTGGTGGAAACCTCGACTGCTGATCGTGAGGTCCTGGGTTCGATCCCCAGGTCAGGCAAAGTGCTATTGGGTTTTTCCGTGTGGAATTCTATAGTAGCGGCCCGGAGTTTGGATTTGTGCCCGGTTGATGGCAATAGGCCCCCTATTACATGGGTTTTAAACATACCGGCGAAATGAGGGTGTTACTATACACCTCTGCCCAACCCTTCGAGGAGTACA
This sequence comes from Amphipyra berbera, assembly GCA_910594945.2. Lineage (NCBI taxonomy): Eukaryota > Metazoa > Arthropoda > Insecta > Lepidoptera > Noctuidae > Amphipyra > Amphipyra berbera. The sequence continues at coordinate 18,320,551 of OU343126.1, read as the reverse complement.
TGGCGTGATGTTATGTATGTATCATAATATCAGTCCACAAAGTGAAACGTTTAATTTGAAAAGAAAAAAATAACAAGCCGCATCTACTTCGTGTTCATACACTACTGTTGTGTGTTACAAATGAAAATAATTGTGGACGTGAAGGCATTTGTTACTTTTTTTCAAATCATCTTGTCTATGATACCTGAGTTATTGCTAGGGTAAAAAATTCGCCTTGAATGTGGGTAATATTTTTGAATTATTGGATGTACCTAACTCTCCCAAAACGGACGTAACGTTGCAGTTCAAACCTGAAAAGCAGATTGGTAACCGCACAACCGGCCTCGCTAGCTGGTACGGCTGCTGCCTGTTAAAAGTCTCGGTCGCCAGAACCTCGTTGGTCACCAGCTGGACACAGCTCCCAAGTATAATTTGGAAGGATTTTTAAAGATTAAGTAAAGCAAGCGAAGCAGTGTTTACCAATTAGACGTATACTGGACATTCAATATGCTGACATGCACAATTACTAGCCATTACAACACCCTCAGAGTAAAGGAATCCTGAGGCTGTAAAGAATTTATCTTACAAGTCGATTTGTGGCAGGCAGAGTTAAATAACAGGTTTCTCATAATTAAATTTACCACCTGGCAACCCAAGATAGTTAGTGCTCGGCCGTCGGATGGCGCGCGCCACTAATTGCGATCATACCAAGCTCCATAATGCATCTGTGGTAATGTGGCGATACTTACCCACCGTATCGTAAAACACGCGATCGCCTTTTTTCATTGGTGCATCGGAGCGAGTGACGGGTGGAGAAAAACGCGAAATGAGGTTACTCGAGAACGGTATCGCGAAAAAAAGCTCGGGTCACCGTCCGCTTCGGCCGAGGGACAAGACAATACTACGAATAAGTTCATAACTACCAAAAAATTTGATTTTGGAACAAGTGATTTTAATGAGAAATTATAGGTGAATGATATACCCTTTACCTACCTATTTAAGTATCAATCCTAATGGTCCTTTCGTTGGCCTTAAGGACAGCCTGCATGTGTAAAGAAACCTACCTAGGTCCTACATTTCGGTACTTTAAATACCTATCTAAATGGGTAATTTTATATTGTGACGCTTTATTCCCCGGGGATAATGCAGAGCTGTGCGCGACCTTATCAACATTAACAAAACACAATTCCGAATTCCGAGCTGCGACTGAAAATATCCTATCACAAACCCGATTATTAGGTGAAATGAAATGGGATAAAAGGGAAGCCCGAAAAATCCAATTCCCTCAAAATGCAACCCGATTGACACGCTAAAGTAGGCACCCTTGAACTAGTGCGAAGACGGGCCGTAGCGTCTCTGGATCTGGAATCATCAATCGCTTGCGCATCGTCAAAAGTGTGGTCAGGTGCGGAGGCTTAGCAGTCCCTACCCTACCTATATTATACCAGGTTCACACGATTCGATTCTAGTTGATCAACTGCTAAATCGCATGCGATTTGAACCGTCTGAACAGACTTTTAATCAAATTGAATCAATTTGAAGGAACAAAACGTTCAACTTTTGTTGATCAACTAAAGTTAATCAACTAAAATCGAACCGTGTGAACCCGCTATTATAATCAGCAATACGAGAAGAGTGTCTTTTTCCTCATATTTTATATTGAAGTGTGGCATGCAAAAATAAATAGAAGAAACCATTATTGTATAAAGTATAGAAAACTATAAGGTCATTGTCAACCATTTTTGGGTTAAGTACCAATACTTGACCCAAAAGCAGTTGAGACAAAATTATATTTAATGAAAAAACGTCAAAGACTTTTGAAAACCGCCAGCTTCAGGCTTCAGCTGTCCGCGATAAATTATTCACAATGCCGCACTTTCTCTACGCTAACACCATCTATTAGAATGAATTCAAACTAAAATATTATTTTCTTACGTGGAATTTAAAATCATTTGTATCCTTCTAACTTGTTAATAAAATTATTATGTAAAAAATTACATACCGAAACAATAAAAGAAATAGTTTAATAAATTATTGAATGGCTTTATTGGATTACTGTTCTTGAATAGGTATCCAAACGTGTGCAAAAACGTCAAATTTTGACATTGACATTTTCAGTTGACATGACATATTTACTCGATTGCGACGTCAATAGAATTTTATAATATTTTTTGTCATGTAGGTTGTTTTCGTTTGTAGAAATATTACAGGATTGATGTTATTACTAACTACTTACTGAACAAAAAAGAAAGATAGTTACTTTTAATAAATAAACATGTGTAGTAAGATCCTAATTTCAGCTTTAATACTTTATTTAAGGTGAGCTTTTTTATTTTTTTCATACGATTTGAAAGTGATGTAAAAGTAAAAAAAAAACTACCTTGAAAAATAACCTTTTTTTTTAGCATTGACTATGCTCATCAACATCGAAGTTATCAACATAGATCCTATGGAATGGTGGACGAAATAAAACCTACGGAAAACGAGTGGGACTTCTTAATTTTTACTCAACTATGGCCAAGCTCCAATTGTAAAGTATGGACGCACAAAAAACCGCATCACCACTGCGTTTTTCCTAAGAAAACCGATGCATGGACTGTACATGGTATCTGGCCAACAAAAACAGGAACCAAAGGACCTTTCAATTGCAACAACACCTGGCTCTTTGATCCAGAACAGGTCAAACCTATTGAATCCGAATTGGAGCAAGCTTGGACTAATATTGAGAAAGGTAACTTCACCTTAATGATATCTTTCTTCTGATAATTTCATTAAGCTTCTTATTAAGGAAATATAGTTTAAATTATTAATTACCCATCCATCCTTTTAGCTTTACAGATATTAAGTTCACATGTAGAAACTGATTAACGAATTAAGGCACATTTAGTTTTGCATCATTTTTCAATTTCACTCGTTCCTTGAAGCAATGTAGAAGTAAAATCTTATATGAGTATTTAAACAGTTATAGTTGGCTGTTGCTTTTAAATCTGATCAGATGCTTTCAGGGAAAGAAGTATTGTCACTCATGGAGACAAGTAACAATATTTAAGTATTTTCGTCGCACCCTGGGCACCAAGGGCTAACTAGCCTCGCTACCAACCTTGCTAACTGGCTAGGCTTTTTTCCACCATATTGATGGCCAGCAGTGAAAATTACAATGCGTAAAATACAAAATTACACAGGAGATACAAAAAACTGTCTCCTGAAAAAAAAATGGTCGATCAATTGTTTATACAAGTTTCTCATCATACATCATAAATGGTGTTAGAAGTATTTGAATTGAAAGTTTGTTGAACTAATACATGTAGTGCAAGTTTATCAATCTAAAGAATAAACAAAATGCTTTTGAAGAAAATTGGATTTACGAGGTTTTCACTGCTGGGCATCGATATGACCTATTCTTATATAGCTCGTACTGACACGAGAGAATAAGAATAGCTTACTCTTCCTACCTAAATGTGTTATAAATGTGACGTCAGAGTAATGTCACTTTGTCAACTTCAACATAATTATTATTACTAACTAGCGGCCCATCCCGGCTTCGCACGGGTGGACATTTTTCCGTTTTTGCAACATTTTTCATTTATGCTCCGCTCCTATTAGTCGTAGCGTGGTGTTATATAGCCTATAACCTTCCTCTATAAATGGACTATGCAATGCAACACAAAAATATTTTTTCAATTCTAACCAGTAGTTCCTCAGATTAGCGCGTTCAAAGAAACAAATAAACTCTTCAGCTTTATAATATTAGTATAAATAACAACACCAATCTGTGAGCCATACAATTAATATTATCGATTATGGTATCCCAAAATACACTTGCGGACACCTGAATCGAGCTAGCCTGTATTTTGTTTGTATATTCCCACCAGACGGAAACTCCTCGCGCACTTTTTTGACGTCACTAAATAAAGAACTGTATCAATATTGCCTTTAAGTATAAACTCCGACGCAGACATCAAGCGTTCATGCACAAGAAAATAGTCTTTCATGTGAAAATGCATGGTGGCTCGAAATGTAGTTGACTATTACGTAGGTCATCTAAGGTCAGCTATGGACCAAAGTTCACCAGTTGGTATAGATATCAATGCTATAATAAGTTAGTAAGAAGCAACAGGAAAATAAACATAGGAGGAAATAAATAACTTTAAATACAGTTAAATGAAATATATCATACATAATATTGATCTTCAAATGCTTAACCTTTTGGACGCCATTGTCAAACGAAATATAAGGAAATATAACGAAATATAATATATGTCATATGTGACAAACGAAAGTTTACCCTGTACGCCAACATCACAAATATGTGACAAAAACGATATAATTACAGATACCTTGGCGTGAGGGGTACGACGATACATTTATGCTGTGGCGTTCAAAAGGTTAAAGATGATTTCCACCAAAGGGCTCGCATTGCATCGGATCGGATTTTACAATCTTCAAACGATATTAAAACGTGTACACAGTGTTTAAAGTCTATATTACCAAGCCGCGCACAACAGCTTGACCGCGGACGTCTTCCGCGACACGCGATCGTAGCCAAAAGTACGCAGCGACGCGCGATCGGCTCCGTTCGCCTGTCGTCGTATACGATCGGATCCTTTCAAAAATTAGTACACGTCAGCACGTTAGGAATGAAACTATTTGACTAGGCGCAGAAACGGATACATTCGCAAATGACGGTACGGAGCCGATCGTATGCGTCGACATCCTGCCGGACACGATCGGCTGTCGTATCCTTTCCGATCTGTTGCGATGCGAGCCATTTGGTGGAAATCATCCCTTATTATGCACGTTAAACCACCAGTCTTGAATGTCATATGAATACCTGTGACAATTGTTACGGCTAGTCAGAAGCCTGAAAGTCTGACAGACTAATCTTAGAATATCGGCATTGCTAAGTAACTGGGTTGCGGAGGTCTGATGGCGGTCGCTCCATGTAAAATACTGGTATTTATCTGCATCTGGTTAGACTGGAAGCTGACCCCAACATAGTTGAGAAAAGGCTAGGCAGAACAAATACTTATTATGTAATATCAATTTCAGAAACCCAACTCTACAATTTCTGGGCCCATGAGTGGAATAAACATGGCACGTGTGCAGCAATGATAGAACCATTTAACAGTCAGCTCAAATATTTCAGCAAAGGCATTGATTTCCTCAACCATTACCACATGACAGACATGCTCAATGCTGCCAACATCATCCCATCTGATTCTAAAGAAATAAAAGCTGAAGATGTAAATAGTGCTGTGGTATCGAAGATTGGTAAGAGACCATTTATAGCGTGTGTGTTTGAAGATGGAATACAGTATCTGATGGAACTCCGCATCTGCTTCGATAAGCAACTGAACCTTCTTGAATGTACCGGAGAACATGAAGTTAACGGTTTACTTACTAACTGTAATATTAATAAAGGCATCATATATCCGACACAGGCACCTCCGCCTAAGCGGTCCTTGGTGCAATTATATAAGTTTGTTAATTGGGTGCAATGGTTCACGTTGTAATTTTGTACTGGAGTGTTAAGCACAGAAGTAACCATTGATCCACGTGACAAATCCATGTCATTGAATGAGGAGGAAATTGTAATTATTGTACCCAATTTTCCGTGGTGTTGGTTACGAAACTTCTGTACAAGTAAACAAAATTATTTTTTTTTGGTTTGCCATTTTTTCTAGGACTCTTGTTCTAGCTTTTTTTTTTAGTAAGTATTGTAAAGGACCTTGTTTTTTCTTGATGTGATTTTTGGAATTTGTATGTACTTAATACAGTGCAATATTTTTTTTATTCAGTCATAAATAGTGAAACTACTTAAGTTAAATAAGTTTCTTATGTAGATAAGTCATTAAGTAGTCAGGTCAGTCAGCCTTTTGTGTACAGATGGCTAAGTCAGGCTGTATTAGCCAATTCAATGTGCCGTCCAAAAAGTATCACCTGACTTAATGAGCCAAACTAACAACAAATACTGTCGCAGTCCACAACTAGTGATAGATTCAACCGTAAAAATAAATGACCCGTGCTAGAAGAATTGGTTGGTGACTGCAGAGGTAGTCTTGTTGCACCGAATGACGCTGACGCCCATACCGTGTAGTTGCTATAGGTACAGTCAGCAACAAAAGTATGTTAAAACTTCAGTTTTTTAAATCATATAACTGAACACAATAATATTCAAATTTAATCGGAACACATGTATCAATAAAATAACAGAAACTCTTGACTATTATATGAAATTCTGAAAAGCAGTGTATCGAATCATTTTGTGTCTTTTATATGTTATGTAAAAGTGTGTGTGTGTGTGTCAACCAACTTTCGTTGTTGACCGTACCATATTATTATACCTATATAAAATGTACGCACGGCAAAATAGATAAGTAACCAGCGAACTAACGAACATCTATATGCAACAAAGGTAACTGTCCGGCTACACGCTTGATTTTAATTGCACAAATTCTAATTTTGCGCAAGTAAGCGTCTACGTTAAGACGGCAAAACGATAAACCGCGCAGTACCGTCAATACCAGTTGCGCAAACTTTTGCACAAGCTGTTTGCGCAAATTTCTACACAAGCTGTTTGCGTAAAATGTTGCACAAGCTGCTGGCACACATTTTTGCATAAGTTGTTTGCGCATGCACGTCACTGCATGTAGCCGGATCCATGGTATTCTCTTCCGAAGTTGACCCGTATTACGTCACGATTAGTGATATTTTCCCACCAATAACAAGAAAGTTTGACAACAGAAGCCGAAGCTTATTGGTTCATGAGTAGCTATGACGTAGTTATACGTCAGTCACGTGAGCTAGCTGTCACGGGAAGAGACTACCTGTAGTAACCATGGTTGGAACTTGGACTTTAATCTTATACCTTTAAACGAGCAATTCTTGTATATATATATATATAATTTGAATCTCGGAAACGGCTCCAACGATTTTCATGAAATTTAGTATCCAGGGGGTTTCAGGAGCGATAAATCGATCTAGCTAGGTTTCATTTTTAGGAAACGTCGTTTTATCCGTGTTTTCAGGCAATGAAAAACTGCTACAATAACATTAGAATATGAAGGTAAATTTCGCCGCTTTCTACAAGGTTAAAATAGCTCAAGTGGGAAATCGGGCGGTCCCGAATTCAAAAGACTCGGTTCGAGTCCAGCCGATTATTTTGTTCCCTTTTTTTTCAAGTTCCTTCTTTTTCCCTTTTTTTTCTTTCCAAAAACACGATTTACCAAAAAAAAACCGAGCAAAGCTCGGTCCTCCAGGTACTAACATTTTATGCACGACAAATTTGGTCTCTAAGCATACGTACAAGTTGGTTACTGGTATACTTGTCTCTTACCAACTATTGTGAACTGACTACTACAGCCTGTCTCTTTAATGTCTTATAAATTATCAGATCAGATGTTAGTAAATCAGCCATACTCAACCTTTTTTTATAGCGGCCACAAACACGTTTCAGTCATGGTGTCGAGGGCCGCAAGCAAAAATTATTTAGGTCTTAATTAAAACGTAATTCCAAGTTAACGATGTAGTCACTTTATTAATGAAAAAATCAGCCAATAACAAAGGCCCGGCGGGCCGCAGGTTGAGTATAGCTGCTGTAAATCATTGTTAGGTGTTATTTTCGTACCTAGTTATATTTTTCATTATTAGGATTTATGTAAATTTATTATAAAGGGGCATGTTTTTTTATTAATTATACTTTGCATAATTTTTTATGTGTATATTAAGGCTTTCTAAAGTAAAAACATTGGATTCAAGATATTATATTTTTAGACAATTTTAAAGTAAGTTTAATAAAATTAACTATATTGTGTAAATTGAGAATCATATAAAAAAATAAAATTGATAATGGTGTATCCGGGAATTTATGAAATAAACCAAATAGGAGGCTATTTTGTAACTTCTCTCTATAATTTTAGTTACCAAAATAAATACCGTATCAAATAAATTAAAACGTCCGAAAAAAATTAAAATTATTAATGTACGACGACAAATATAGCTATACCTTTCCAGTATAAGCTAACCTCATTTTATGTAAATTCCGTACAATGAGAGGTCAGCAAAAAGGATGACTCACGCTAGACCGTCCCGGGTCCGAGCCGGGACCGGGGCGGAGATCACCATCGCATACATTTTGTACCGAAGCAAGAGCTCCGTCGCTTCCGGGCTGGTCACTGACGCCAAATAACCAGCACTGAGCGACTGAGCTCTCTTGCTTCGGTACAAAATGTATGCGATGTTGAACTCCGCCCCGATCCCGGCACCCGGCACGGTCTAGCGTGTCATCCCTAAACTGGAAATGTGTAGCTTGATATTACGTCGTGTGTACACCCTATTCCTATAATTTACCGAGCGTTAAAATCACACCAATAAATGAATTTGTTATTGGTTAGGTAAGACTTGTATGTTTACCAATAATGAAGCAAAGACCCCATAACTTTGCATAGTATATACGCTCTTATACCCCAAACGTAAGTAGCAGGTAAAACTGGCTTAGGTACGGGGTGTCCTGCGTAAGCGCCAAACGTGACGCGACGTGACTCGACGTGGAACAAATACGCGTTACGACGCGTCTCGCTATTTAAGCCGCTAGTAGGGAATGCCTAGTGTAGTGTAAGTCGCTTGCGCGCTTTCGTTCGGCATCTTTTGGCGGGGCGGAGTTGAACAAAAGCCGGACAGGCCGGACTTGTATATATTTAGCCGGACACGACTAAAAAGCCGGACACCTGGCAACCCTATCTGTGAGTTACGCCTTGTACTCACGGTAAAAGAGTTAAGTAGGTACCTATGCAGCATATGAAGTACCTAAGTAATAGTTATGGTGTGCGTAACTTCATGCGACCACGTCACGAAAGCGCCCGATGTAGGAGTCCATATCCCGGTTACATTTTTCAAGGACCCTAATTCGGAGAATCCCAATAGGTAGTCGTAAAAAGTTAAAACAGATGAATTATATAACTCCACTTCCGTATTTATACTGGGTGTAAAAATAGTCTTAACGAAGCCGAAGTCTAGGTACGCATACTGTAAATCAAAGCAAGTAACACAGCAAAAATAATTGCTGGGAAACGACTTTTATTTTTTAAATTGTAGTGCGCTATGTAGGTATACACGCGTGCAGCAGACTGTGCCTACATTTCGATAATGTTTGTATAGAAGAATGTTTAATAATAACATTTAAACTTAGCTTTCATGAAAAATGTTCAAAAATATGATGACTTTGACCTTCAATATCTCCGTAACCGGTCGGTTCCCAGGTATGGCCGATTACCAAAAAATCTTCGTAATGGTGGGAAGAATACGTGGCTCTCGGCTTCGTCAAGGGTATTTTTACACCCGATATATGTGGTTAACATTTTTAATATTAAAAAACACGTACCTAATGGATAACTAGACCTTCCTATTAAAAAAAAGGCATTTACTAAGATATTTGTTGAAGCCCTGTTTAAGTTCGTAAGTGATTGCTATGTCGCATTTCTGATAACAACAATGTCTGTTATGCAAATTGATAAACAATAATTGCTGCGGAAAGTAGGTACTTACATAAAAATTTATACAATATAATTTTATTATTGTATCTTACCTACTTCTTTTTGAGTAGCAAGTGAGCGCGACGTTCGTTGTCTCAGAAACAAAAATGTGTAAAATAAGTTTCACATCAATTATAATTCTTTACTTAGGGTAGGTAAGTTATGCTAATACAAATTATTTATTTCGTTAGATTATGGATAAAGATGTTAAACCTACCGTCGTTTTTCGAGATGCCATATTTGTGTCCCAGCTAAAAAAATGAGGAATCCCTTGAGCCCTCTTGTCTATGGTGCCGGACGTAGAACCGGCGATATCACCGGGCCTACACAAGAACAACGGTGGTGTACTATTTTATATGTACCTACTTACCTTTGTCTACACGACGGATCTACATGCGGCAAAAATCTTATCCTACGTTGGGTTTTTCTGTGTGGAATTCCTCAGTAGCAGTCCGGAGCTTGGATTTGTGCCCTGTTGATGGCAATAGGCTCAGCCCCTATTACATGGGACTTAACAAAACGGTGAAATGAGAGTTACTATACACATCTGCCCAATCCTTCGGGGAATACAGGCGTGATGTTATGTTATGTTTCTGTTTAACTATATTTAAATAGTAGATTGTTAACTAAAGGAAGAAAATGATCAATGTGATACGAGATGATGAGATGCCTATAGTTCGAGTGGGAAATTGTTACTTTTACCTGAGATAAAACACTGCTTTTCATTACGAATGTGAGGAAAGTAAAAAGGACAAAAGGAAAGTAAAAGGCTGCTAAGATAAGACAAAGCAAATTGACAGACCGCGACTATTGTCTGCCATCGTGCTGCTCATACTTCAAGCGGTGACTAGCACTTGCGCGCGGACTATGTTTATAAGCCTTCCTACAGATAACTAATTTAAATAACACAACGTCCGCCGCCGCCGTATCTTCCTCGCCGACGAGGCCCATCGCGACGTCCCACCGCCGCCGTCCCTGATCCACCGTGCTCACGCGCCGCAGCCACGGAGCCGGTCGCCTTTTCTGACTCCACATTCACACCGTCAATTCAGCCCTCATCAAGCTGTCTCCCTCCCAGTCCTCTCGCAAGCAACGCCCTAAGGCCCGGTATCCACCAAAGCGGAGACGAGAGGAGATGTGCTGCGAAGCTGGCAGGTTATTTCCACCAAAGCGGAGAGGAGATGTGAGCTTTGTGTAGCAGAGATGTGAGCTGTGAGAGATCGAAACCAGTCAAGTTCTGTCTTCGAAAAAAAGACGGCCGCCGGACTAGACATTTCTCCGCTCTGCCGCGCCGCTTGCTCGCTCGCCGCACAAAATTCTATAGAAAAATGAGACATCTCTTCTCCTCTCCGCTTGATCCATTTCCACCCAAGCTAAGCGGAGAAGAGATGTGGAAACAACGAAATCGGATTGGTGTATTCAAAAACACATCTCCTCTCGTCTCCTCTCCGCTTTGGTGGATACCGGGCCTGAGCCAAGGTTCAAGTCCCCCCTAGGGGACGCCCTTAGTGGTGTTGTTGCTATCTAGTCATGATGTTAGTAGTAGACGTAGTAATAGTAGTTAGCTTAGGTTAAGTATTTTACTCTCGTGTTGGTTGGAGATCCTTCAGGTCTCACCAATAACTCCCCGGCTACGTAGAAACGGTCCGCAAGACCATCTACAAGCAGTCGAATAGGAAAAAAAACGAATTTAAAAAAGTACGTTTATTTTCAGCTTGGATTATGCTCATCAATATAAAATCGCAGATGTAGAAGAACTTGATTTCGACACTGTTATGCTCTCACAAGATTGGCCGGTAACAATGTGCAAAATCTGGGTTGATGTCAATGCTAGTCACCAATGTTCTTTTCCTGATAAAAAGGATCGGTGGACTTTACACGGTATTTGGCCAGTGAAATGGGAAGGCGAAGAAGGTCCTTCTTTTTGCAACGACACATATGGTTTAAGAACTTTATTTCTCACAAGAATTTACAAAATTCACTTATTGAGAAATGTAGGTATATAAACATTAAATTATAGTAAGCTTATTAAACATACATTAAAATGTTTACACATAATCCACAAGTATTATAAATTGAACGGTGGGTAACTATAAAACAAAATGTTTGGTTCTTTGCCGTAACAACACGGATGAAGTAGTAATAAAGGTTGCGTCTTACTGGATGTGGCATACGTGGTGATCTTAGGTGTAAGAAAGTTGGTTGGAGTGCGGGGAATAAATACATTTTTTTAATAACGGTTTCGATATAATATATTTATAATGTATTTATACTTTGTAGTTTTATATTTTAATTTATGTGATTTATATTTATTTATCGTCTACCGTATTAATGTCACACAAAAAATATGGAATCGGACGTTTAGTTTTTACTATTATTATTTAGACATGTTAGTTATATGTAGCTTCAGTAATTTTTTAAAAATTAGCATAGTTTTAGCTTCTATTATGTTAGCTGGCAATTTATTGTAAATTTTAACCCCTTCAAATTCGATATTCTTTTTTCTGTAATTAGTTCTGGGAGGGCGTGTTACCAAATAACTAGGATTTCTTAATTTCATTTTATGTGAAGTTTGTTTATTGGAAAAGGATAAGTTGGTGTGAATAGCCTTGTCTAGTATTTTGCGTATTAGTATACACGTGTAATACATATATGTTTGTGTTATGTTCATCATTTTCGTATCATCATATATCTTTTGAGTCGACGTTCTAAATTTATAGTTAAACAACACTTTTATCAATTTATTTTGTGCTTTTTGTATGACATTTAAGCTAGTTTTAGCTGCGATTCCCCAGATTTCCGTTAAATAATCGATATGTGGTTTAATCAAAGAATTGTAAATTATATATCGTACTTTTCTTGGTAGAAATTTTCGTATACTGAAAACACACCCTGTTAAAGATGTTAGTTTAGATTTGATTGTCTCGATATGCGGTTTCCAATTTAATTGACTGTCTATTATAAGGCCAAGATATTTTTCTTTTGTTTTCCTATGAATAATTTGATTATTTATCGTCAGTTGTATATTGTTACTAATTTTTTTATTTTTTGCTGCAAATATAACATAATTCGTTTTTGCAGTATTTATGGTAAGCAAGTTAGATTGGAACCAATCATTTAATAGATTAAGATCATTTTGGATAACGGGTATCATAGCTTCGACTGAGTGTCCAAAGTAAAAAAGACTAGTGTCGTCTGCATAGAGTGAAATATCTCCTTTTAGGTCAATTTGGGATATGTTATTAATGTATACCAGGAAAAGAAGTGGTCCTAATATTGATCCCTGGGGAACGCCGTACGTAATAGGTTTAGCTGAACTTTGGTATTGGCCTATTTTTACTATTTGTTCGCGATTTTGTAAGTATGATTTAATAATAACTAGAGCTTTGCCTTTAATGCCGATGTAAAATAATTTCTGTAGTAATATGTCCGGACTAATTGTATCAAATGCTTTCTTGGGGTCAATAAAGACTTAAGTGCTAATTGTTTTTGATCAATTTTATTTTTTATTTTTGTAACTAAATCAATTGTAGTCGAGAGTGTATTTGACTGAGGTCGAAAACCGTATTGTTTTGAGTACAAAAACTTTTTTGATTTTAAGAATGTTTCTAAACGAGTGTAAATTACCTTTTCAAAAACTTTTGATATCACCGGGAGAACAGAGATGGGACGGTAGTTAGAGGGGTCAGTCTTACTTCCAGTTTTGAAAATCGGGACGACTTTAGCAATCTTTAGGGTATCGGGGAATGTACCATGTTCCAAGCACACATTAATGCATGCTGTTAGTTTAGAAGCAATTAGGTTTTTGACGCATTTAACGGATTTAGTACTAATACCTTCGATGCCAGAGCCAGTATCTGAGTCTAAATTATCAATAATTCTATTAACCTCATCCGTATTTGTCGGCACGAACTGCTGTAGCTCCGTTACATCATCAGTATCAGGTAGTTTAAGAGTCAGAGATCTTTTAAACTTGTCAGGAATAGCATTAGCTAGACTTGATCCAATACTAGAAAAGTAATCGTTGAATTGTTCACATATCTCAGTTTCATCAGTAATAGTTTTTGTGTCAATTACTAACTTTTCTGGTCCAGTTTTATCCCTTATTTTATTTTTCGACAGATCGTTAATTATTTGCCACATTTTGCGTGGTTTAGTCATGTGATCTTGGAAGCACTTAAGATAATATGTAGTTTTTGATTTTTCTATGTTGTTAGATATTCTAGCTTTTGTAGTCTCATATTTGTTTTTTAAGTCCATACTTATCTGTATTATTTGTCTTATATTTTTGCCAGAGTATGTTTCTGCTGTTTATATCTTGAATGATTTCTTTCTTGATCCAGTCTTGCTGTGGTGGATTTATAATTTTTGTTTTATTAATTTGGCTCTTAGATAAGGATATTAGTAATTTATCTTCCAACTTCTCGTATAGTTGTTCTTCGTTATCTTTCATCATGGCTTCGAAGTGTGAATACAGTTTTATATAATCAACAGCAGTATACCTTACTTTCTTGATAGGAGCTGGTTGATATCGTTTAATTTCTAGAAAAAATTGTTTGTGGTCAGACATCGTGGAATCAACCATCGCAAAATGAAAGTTATTGTCTTTTAAGTTGGTACATACATGATCTAGTATTGTCTTTGTTGTTGACGTTTCACGAGTACAGAATTGTTGATCGATTTTGTTCAAAATTTTGAAATTGTTTCCTTTTAATGCGTCCTTGTAATTACGAGTTGTTCGGTCTGGTTTAAGGATGTCAAGATTGAAGTCACCAAACACTACTGCTCTCTTCGTTTTGTGTAGTTGTTCCGAGAAGATATCAAGAAAATTATCCATGTTAGCATTATTCGGTTTATAAATTACTGCAATATCCAACGAAAACTTTTTTACATGTATCCAGAGGTAGTGAGTATTGTCTATACAATATTCCTCAATTAGATGGTGTTTTAAATTATCGTGGACAAATATTGAGACTCCTCCTCCTCTTTTATTTTGCCTAAAATTGTAATAATGTGTGTAGTTAGGGATCTGAAGTCTTCTGGCTTCGTCTTCATTTTTAATCCATGTCTCGGTAATTAATATGATGTGCGTAGTTGTTTTAAGAGACGCAATTACACATCTTAACTTATCAAATTTGCCTGGACTAACTAAGCTACGGGCGTTAGCATAGAGATATTTAAGAGAGTTTTTTGTACAAGTTATATTAGTGTATTTTTTTGTAATTTGGTAAGTTATCTTTTCTGGATTGGTAGTTAGTTTTTTGTTGTTATTTCCATAGACTTAGACTGTTTTTCTGTAGATGTGATAATTTTAGGTATACCTTTAATATATTTAATACTGAGGTCTACTTCTCCATCAGCAGTACGTTTATCGAGCTCTTTTATTAAATTTTGCATATAATTTCTTTGGTAAGAAGTTTGATCGGGGAAAATTTTGATGTGTTCAATATTATGTGCATTTTTGTTGCGCAGGATTGTTTTCGCTATATCAGGCGATGTGTAACATACCTTAATTACACGGGTACGATCAGGTTTGTATTTTCCCAGGCGGATACATTTATCTGGTTGAGGGCATTCTTTGTGAATTAGTTTTGTGATTTTTAATAATTCTTTAATTTCGTACTCCTGCTGTTCTGTTACTGATTTAGATGTAGATTCAGGAATTCCCACTACTATGACGTTTTTGGCTCGCATGTCTCGTTCCTGCATTTCTGTGACTATTTCTTCATACGTTGTAAGTGTTTGAGACTCTTGAGTTGCAGAAATATGGGTAGAAGTGCCTATAAGTTTATTGAAGTCGGCTTACAAACGGTTAATTTTCATCTCAGTGTTTTCCGTGACAGTAGTTAAGCTTAAAAGTTTAGTTTTTAAATTATTGTTCTCTAATATAATATTTTCCATGGTACTACTGAAATTGACCACTTGTTTCTTTATATCGGTTATGTCTTGGCAGAGCTTACTGATGCTGGCTGCTTGTTCATTTTTAGACAACGTTAAAAGAGAAATCATATCTGACAGCTGCTTGCGTAATTCAGATAATTCAGTTCTGATAAAGTCGTTATCACCAGTATGCTTTCGTTTGTTACGCATTGTAATTTGTGGAGTAATTTCAGATTGTAGATCTGACAAATTTGGTTGGGAACCTCCAAGTCTAGAATCACTGCCACATCCAGTCGGTGAGCGTAGTACACTCATTGTATATCCGTGTAATATGATTAATCACGTGGACGGTGCGTGTGCCTCGGCGTACGACGGATGCAGAAAACAATGACATGGGTTTTTGATCCGAAAGAGATTAAATCTATTGAGGGTGACCTGGAGCAAGCTTGGACTAATATTTTCAAGGGTGATTATCTGTATTATTTTTTTAACATAACATCGGATGCATTGACCGGATTGCTGCGTCGAGCAATCCCCTCAACGCTGCTGTACGTGTCCAGACTGCACCACTCCACGAAGGTTGAGGAGATCATGGAATACGTGCGTGTGAAGACTAACTGGACTTTGAGGGTAGTGAAGTTGGAGTCGCGTCTCAACACGAACTTCAAGTCGTTCGTGGTGCGTGTCCCGACACGTCACCTCGACAAGTTCCTCAAGGAAGAGTTCTGGCCCGAGGGTGTTGTGTTTCGCCGGTTTCGTGGCCAGCTACATGACACCAGTCAGCGTAACACGGCGCAGACACTTCGTGTATGTTAGTTTTAATAATTATAATGGTGTATGTATTTATAATATTTATAAGTTATTTTAATATTGTATTGTATGTGTTTATATGGGCCTTGATGCCTGAAATAAATAAATAATAATAATAATCACGCCAGTATTCCCATATGGGTTGGGCAGAGGTGTATAGTAAGTAACACCCTCATTTCACCGTTATGTTTAGACCCATGTAATAGGGGGCGAGCCTATTGCTATCAACCGGGCATTATATTATATTACTTACTATTTTTTTATTAAAAATAAATGGTACCTACCTACCTATCGTCATCAGACCAATCGTATCCGTCAGTCTCCACATGTGCCCTATTATGTACACGATGGTGAGATGATACAGCGTGTCCCTGGATAATGTGTACAAACGAAAATGGGTGAAAAAAGACCGCAATTTATCGACAATTTAAAAAAAAACTATTTTTTTATAAAAGACGTATTCAAAAATCACAAAAAAAGAAATCTTCAAAGAAACGCATTTTTTATCTTGGTGACTGGTTATTAAATGTTTCTATTTATTTGCTATGCAACATCAACTCCTTTTTTTATCGTTGGAAAGTCCTCATGGATGTCCCTCGCCCAGGGAAGGCGAAGGGGTCTGCCGGACTCTTACCGGCTAAAAACCAACGGTGTCCCTCCTGACCTAAGGCCGGGGTCACGGGATTCGCTATTGCATGCACTGCAACCCCGGCAGATGCAACATCAACCCCTTGCCTTCATTGTTGTTTTTATTTAAACGAAACCTACATGCAATAAATAAAGCTTCGACACTTATAAAAAAAGGATATTTTTTCCATTTATTTGGTGATAAGTTGTGATCTAGGTTTACCCATTTTCATTTGTCCAGGGACCCACTTTATTGCTTTTATTTATGTTCGATTGGATTGATTCTCGCACCTACTATTTAATCTACTGCAGTAGATACCCAGCTGGACACAGGGCTCTTCCAAATTGCGCCGCAACGCTCGGTTCTCAGCCTTCCACTACCCTTCTTGACAATTCCTTAGTCGCCTTAAGGTAACGACGAAGATTGACTGGGGCACAATTTCTACTAGCAAAATTGTTGTCAAACCGCAAACAAACCACATTCGTCCGTCAAAACATTTGGTCTTGTTTTTGTTTCAAACAATTTGACAGTTTTTGTAAACGTTAACTGTTCTAACTAGTTCGACTTCGGTTCGATTGCGATTGATAAACGTTTCTGTTAGTAGAATTGGCCCACTTTCATAAGTTATCAGCCTAGCCTCTTCCCAACATTGTTATGATCCGCTAACATTGAATTAACTCGAGTGATGACACTTAAGTACGTTCGTCGCACCCTGGGCAATCAGTATCATCATTATAATATGTTTTATATATATATATTTTTTAAATTCATTAGTACCTAACATCTACAAACTTAAATTTCAGGAACAAACCCCTACAAATTATGGAAACATGAATGGACCAAACATGGTACCTGCAGCGCAGTTCTGAAACCTTTGAACTCGCAGTTCAAATACTTCAGCAAAGGTATAGAATGGAACCAGAAATATTCATTATCGGACATGCTCAGTGCTGCTAAAATATTTCCTTCTGACACTAGAGAGTTAACTGTCGAAGATTTGGGAAATGCAGTGAAAGCTACAACTGGAAAACAACCAATGGCCTTATGCACATTAGAAAAAGAAGTGCAGATTATTCGAGAACTGATCATATGCTTTGATACAGAACTGAATCTCATTGACTGTGACGCAACAGAAGGAACTTGTGATCTTACTAAAGGCATCATCTATCCGGTTCATGTTTAACCAATCGTAGTTTACCCTCAACGTATCGTACAGCACCAGAGTGCCAATTCTACTAAAAAAACAGTCGTCAATTGAACCGCAAACAAACCACAACCGTCAGTCATTTTCCGTTTACTGTCAAAATGTTTACGTTTGTATTTTTGTCAAATAATTTGACAGCTTTTTTAAACGATTACTATTAATAATTATTATGCCTTTTAATGTTCAAGATACACATATACCTACCTCAATAAATTAAATTTTATGTTGTATGTTTTAACCGTAGAGAATTATTTTCTGCTACCGTTATAACTAGAAAATAAGTTTTACAAGTACCTAACACCTCTATCCCTGCTGTGTCTCCTTCCTGAAATAAATGTTAATTTGGCTACACGCTTGTGTTACAATTATTTTATTAGGTACCAAATTACCTAATTACAAACAAACATTAAGACAAAACCTACAACATGGATTTACATACATGTTGTGCTGACCCCACCTGGAGTGGGATAAGGGCAAGGAGATGATGACTTACGTTTCATGCTGGAACGATGTATTTAAATACCTTGTTGATCTAGCGGTGATAAGCGCGACTGCTGATCGTGAGGTCCTGGGTTCGAACCCCAGGTCGGGCAAAGTGTTGTTGGGTTTTTCCGTGTGGAATTCCGCAGTAGCAGCCCGGAGTTTGGATTTGTGCCCGGTTGATGGCAATAGGTTCGCCCCCTATTACATGTGACTTAAACATAACGGCGGAATGAGGGTGTTACTTTTACACCCTGCCCAATCCTTCGGGGAATACAGGTTTGACAATATAATCTTCCAACCTCAAATCCCGATGATGCAGAATAATGTGGCTGCCTAAATATGATTAGTGTGTGTGTGGTTGCCTAAATATGAGTAGTGTAAGTCGCTTGCGCGCTTTCGTTCGGCATCTTTTGGCGGGGCGGAGTTGAACAAAAGCCGGACAGGCCGGACTTGTATATATTTAGCCGGACACGACTAAAAAGCCGGACACCTGGCAACCCTATCTGTGAGTTACGCCTTGTACTCACGGTAAAAGAGTTAAGTAGGTACCTATGCAGCATATGAAGTACCTAAGTAATAGTTATGGTGTGCGTAACTTCATGCGACCACGTCACGAAAGCGCCCGATGTAGGAGTCCATATCCCGGTTACATTTTTCAAGGACCCTAATTCGGAGAATCCCAATAGGTAGTCGTAAAAAGTTAAAACAGATGAATTATATAACTCCACTTCCGTATTTATACTGGGTGTAAAAATAGTCTTAACGAAGCCGAAGTCTAGGTACGCATACTGTAAATCAAAGCAAGTAACACAGCAAAAATAATTGCTGGGAAACGACTTTTATTTTTTAAATTGTAGTGCGCTATGTAGGTATACACGCGTGCAGCAGACTGTGCCTACATTTCGATAATGTTTGTATAGAAGAATGTTTAATAATAACATTTAAACTTAGCTTTCATGAAAAATGTTCAAAAATATGATGACTTTGACCTTCAATATCTCCGTAACCGGTCGGTTCCCAGGTATGGCCGATTACCAAAAAATCTTCGTAATGGTGGGAAGAATACGTGGCTCTCGGCTTCGTCAAGGGTATTTTTACACCCGATATATGTGGTTAACATTTTTAATATTAAAAAACACGTACCTAATGGATAACTAGACCTTCCTATTAAAAAAAAGGCATTTACTAAGATATTTGTTGAAGCCCTGTTTAAGTTCGTAAGTGATTGCTATGTCGCATTTCTGATAACAACAATGTCTGTTATGCAAATTGATAAACAATAATTGCTGCGGAATGTAGGTACTTACATAAAAATTTATACAATATAATTTTATTATTGTATCTTACCTACTTCTTTTTGAGTAGCAAGTGAGCGCGACGTTCGTTGTCTCAGAAACAAAAATGTGTAAAATAAGTTTCACATCAATTATAATTCTTTACTTAGGGTAGGTAAGTTATGCTAATACAAATTATTTATTTCGTTAGATTATGGATAAAGATGTTAAACCTACCGTCGTTTTTCGAGATGCCATATTTGTGTCCCAGCTAAAAAAATGAGGAATCCCTTGAGCCCTCTTGTCTATGGTGCCGGACGTAGAACCGGCGATATCACCGGGCCTACACAAGAACAACGGTGGTGTACTATTTTATATGTACCTACTTACCTTTGTCTACACGACGGATCTACATCCGGCAAAAATCTTATCCTACGTTGGGTTTTTCTGTGTGGAATTCCTCAGTAGCAGTCCGGAGCTTGGATTTGTGCCCTGTTGATGGCAATAGGCTCAGCCCCTATTACATGGGACTTAACAAAACGGTGAAATGAGAGTTACTATACACGTCTGCCCAATCCTTCGGGGAATACAGGCGTGATGTTATGTTACCTATGTTTCTGTTTAACTATATTTAAATAGTAGATTGTTAACTAAAGGAAGAAAATGATCAATGTGATACGAGATGATGAGATGCCTATAGTTCGAGTGGGAAATTGTTACTTTTACCTGAGATAAAACACTGCTTTTCATTACGAATGTGAAGAAAGTAAAAAGGACAAAAGGAAAGTAAAAGGCTGCTAAGATAAGACAAAGCAAATTGACAGACCGCGACTATTGTCTGCCATCGTGCTGCTCATACTTCAAGTGGTGACTAGCACTTGCGCGCGGACTATGTTTATAAGCCTTCCTACAGATAACTAATTTAAATAACACAACGTCCGCCGCCGCCGTATCTTCCTCGCCGACGAGGCCCATCGCGCCGTCCCACCGCCGCCGTCCCTGATCCACCGTGCTCACGCGCCGCAGCCACGGAGCCGGTCGCATTTTCTGACTCCACATTCACACCGTCAATTCAGCCCTCATCAAGCTGTCTCCCTCCCAGTCCTCTCGCAAGCAACGCCCTAAGGCCCGGTATCCACCAAAGCGGAGACGAGAGGAGATGTGCTGCGAAGCTGGCAGGTTATTTCCACCAAAGCGGAGAGGAGATGTGAGCTTTGTGTAGCAGAGATGTGAGCTGTGAGAGATCGAAACCAGTCAAGTTCTGTCTTCGAAAAAAAGACGGCGCCGGACTAGACACTTCTCCGCTCTGCCGCGCCGCTTGCTCGCTCGCCGCACAAGATTCTATAGAAAAATGAGACATCTCTTCTCCTCTCCGCTTGATCCATTTCCACCCAAGCTAAGCGGAGAAGAGATGTGGAAACAACGAAATCGGATTGGTGTATTCAAAAACACATCTCCTCTCGTCTCCTCTCCGCTTTGGTGGATACCGGGCCTGAGCCAAGGTTCAAGTCCCCCCTAGGGGACGCCCTTAGTGGTGTTGTTGCTATCTAGTCATGATGTTAGTAGTAGACGTAGTAATAGTAGTTAGCTTAGGTTAAGTATTTTACTCTCGTCGGCATTGGTTGGAGACCCTTCAGGTCTCACCAATAACTCCCCGGCTACGTAGAAACGGTCCGCAAGACCATCTACAAGCAGTCGAATAGGACAAAAAACTAATTTAAAAAAGTACGTTTATTTTCAGCTTGGATTATGCTCATCAATATAAAATCGCAGATGTAGAAGAACTTGATTTCGACACTGTTATGCTCTCACAAGATTGGCCGGTAACAATGTGCAAAATCTGGGTTGATGTCAATGCTAGTCACCAATGTTCTTTTCCTGATAAAAAGGATCGGTGGACTTTACACGGTATTTGGCCAGTGAAATGGGAAGGCGAAGAAGGTCCTTCTTTTTGCAACGACACATATGGTTTAAGAACTTTATTTCTCACAAGAATTTACAAAATTCACTTATTGAGAAATGTAGGTATATAAACATTAAATTATAGTAAGCATACTAAACATACATTAAAATGTTTACACATAATCCACAAGTATTATAAATTGGACGGTGGGTAACTATAAAACAAAATGTTTGGTTCTTTGCCGTAACAACACGGATGAAGTAGTAATAAAGGTTGCGTCTTACTGGATGTGGCATCCGTGGTGATCTTAGGTGTAAGAAAGTTGGTTGGAGTGCGGGGAATAAATACATTTTTTTAATAACGGTTTCGATATAATATATTTATAATGTATTTATACTTTGTAGTTTTATATTTTAATTTATGTGATTTATATTTATTTATCGTCTACCGTATTAATGTCACACAAAAAATATGGAATCGGACGTTTAGTTTTTACTATTATTATTTAGACATGTTAGTTATATGTAGCTTCAGTAATTTTTTAAAAATTAGCATAGTTTTAGCTTCTATTATGTTAGCTGGCAATTTATTGTAAATTTTAACCCCTTCAAATTCGATATTCTTTTTTCTGTAATTAGTTCTGGGAGGGCGTGTTACCAAATAACTAGGATTTCTTAATTTCATTTTATGTGAAGTTTGTTTATTGGAAAAGGATAAGTTGGTGTGAATAGCCTTGTCTAGTATTTTGCGTATTAGTATACACGTGTAATACATATATGTTTGTGTTATGTTCATCATTTTCGTATCATCATATATCTTTTGAGTCGACGTTCTAAATTTATAGTTAAACAACACTTTTATCAATTTATTTTGTGCTTTTTGTATGACATTTAAGTTAGTTTTAGCTGCGGTTCCCCAGATTTCCGTTAAATAATCGATATGTGGTTTAATCAAAGAATTGTAAATTATATATCGCACTTTTCTTGGTAGAAATTTTCGTATACTGAAAAGACACCCTGTTAAAGATGTTAGTTTAGATTTGATTGTCTCGATATGCGGTTTCCAATTTAATTGACTGTCTATTATAAGGCCAAGATATTTTTCTTTTGTTTTCCTATGAATAATTTGATTATTTATCGTCAGTTGTATATTGTTACTAATTTTTTTATTTTTTGCTGCAAATATAACATAATTCGTTTTTGCAGTATTTATGGTAAGCAAGTTAGATTGGAACCAATCATTTAATAGATTAAGATTATTTTGGATAACGGGTATCATAGCTTCGACTGAGTGTCCAAAGTAAAAAAGACTAGTGTCGTCTGCATAGAGTGAAATATCTCCTTTTAGGTCAATTTGGGATATGTTATTAATGTATACCAGGAAAAGAAGTGGTCCTAATATTGATCCCTGGGGAACGCCGTACGTAATAGGTTTAGGTGAACTTTGGTATTGGCCTATTTTTACTATTTGTTCGCGATTTTGTAAGTATGATTTAATAATATCTAGAGCTTTGCCTTTAATGCCGATGTAAAATAATTTCTGTAGTAATATGTCCGGACTAATTGTATCGAATGCTTTCTTGAGGTCAATAAAGACACCTAGTGCTAATTGTTTTTGATCAATTTTATTTTTTATTTTTGTAACTAAATCAATTGTAGCCGAGAGTGTATTTGACTGAGGTCGAAAACCGTATTGTTTTGAGTACAAAAACTTTTTTGATTTTAAGAATGTTTGTAAACGAGTGTAAATTACCTTTTCAAAAACTTTTGATATCACCGGGAGAACAGAGATGGGACGGTAGTTAGAGGGATCAGTCTTACTTCCAGTTTTGAAAATCGGGACGACTTTAGCAATCTTTAGGGTATCGGGGAATGTACCATGTTCCAAGCACACATTAATGCATGCTGTTAGTTTAGAAGCAATTAGGTTTTTGACGCATTTAACGGATTTAGTACTAATACCTTCGATGCCAGAGCCAGTATCTGAGTCTAAATTATCAATAATTCTATTAACCTCATCCGTATTTGTCGGCACGAACTGCTGTAGCTCCGTTACATCATCAGTATCAGGTAGTTTAAGAGTCAGAGATCTTTTAAACTTGTCAGGAATAGCATTAGCTAGACTTGATCCAATACTAGAAAAGTAATCGTTGAATTGTTCACATATCTCAGTTTCATCAGTAATAGTTTTTGTGTCAATTACTAACTTTTCTGGTCCAGTTTTATCCCTTATTTTATTTTTCGACAGATCGTTAATTATTTGCCACATTTTGCGTGGTTTAGTCATGTGATCTTGGAAGCACTTAAGATAATATGTAGTTTTTGATTTTTCTATGTTGTTAGATATTCTAGCTTTTGTAGTCTCATATTTGTTTTTTAAGTCCATACTTATCTGTATTATTTGTCTTATATTTTTGCCAGAGTATGTTTCTGCTGTTTATATCTTGAATGATTTCTTTCTTGATCCAGTCTTGCTGTGGTGGATTTATAATTTTTGTTTTATTAATTTGGCTCTTAGATAAGGATATTAGTAATTTATCTTCCAACTTCTCGTATAGTTGTTCTTCGTTATCTTTCATCATGGCTTCGAAGTGTGAATACAGTTTTATATAATCAACAGCAGTATACCTTACTTTCTTGATAGGAGCTGGTTGATATCGTTTAATTTCTAGAAAAATTTGTTTGTGGTCAGACATCGGGGAATCAACCATCGCAAAATGAAAGTTATTGTCTTATAAGTTGGTACATACATGATCTAGTATTGTCTTTGTTGTTGACGTTTCACGAGTACAGAATTGTTGATCGATTTTGTTCAAAATTTTGAAATTGTTTCCTTTTAATGCGTCTTTGTAATTACGAGTTGTTCGGTCTGGTTTAAGGATGTCAAGATTGAAGTCACCAAACACTACTGCTCTCTTCGTTTTGTGTAGTTGTTCCGAGAAGATATCAAGAAAATTATCCATGTTAGCATTATTCGGTTTATAAATTACTGCAATATCCAACGAAAACTTTTTTACATGTATCCAGAGGTAGTGAGTATTGTCTATACAATATTCCTAAATTAGATGGTGTTTTAAATTATCGTGGACAAATATTGAGACTCCTCCTCCTCTTTTATTTTGCCTAAAATTGTAATAATGTGTGTAGTTAGGGATCTGAAGTCTTCTGGCTTCGTCTTCATTTTTAATCCATGTCTCGGTAATTAATATGATGTGCGTAGTTGTTTTAAGAGACGCAATTACACATCTTAACTTATCAAATTTGCCTGGACTAACTAAGCTACGGGCGTTAGCATAGAGACATTTAAGAGAGTTTTTTGTACAAGTTATATTAGTGTATTTTTTTGTAATTTGGTAAGTTATCTTTTCTGGATTGGTAGTTAGTTTTTTGTTGTTATTTCCATACACTTAGACTGTTTTTCTGTAGATGTGATAATTTTAGGTATACCTTTAATATATTTAATACTGAGGTCTACTTCTCCATCAGCAGTACGTTTATCGAGCTCTTTTATTAAATTTTGCATATAATTTCTTTGGTAAGGAGTTTGATCGGGGAAAATTTTGATGTGTTCAATATTATGTGCATTTTTGTTGCGCAGGATTGTTTTCGCTATATCAGGCGATGTGTAACATACCTTAATTACACGGGTACGATCAGGTTTGTATTTTCCCAGGTGGATACATTTATCTGGTTGAGGGCATTCTTTGTGAATTAGTTTTGTGATTTTTAATAATTCTTTAATTTCGTACTCCTGCTGTTCTGTTACTGATTTAGATGTAGATTCAGGAATTCCCACTACTATGACGTTTTTGGCTCGCATGTCTCGTTCCTGCATTTCTGTGACTATTTCTTCATACGTTGTAAGTGTTTGAGACTCTTGAGTTGCAGAAATATGGGTAGAAGTGCCTATAAGTTTATTGAAGTCGGCTTCCAAACGGTTAATTTTCATCTCAGTGTTTTCCGTGACAGTAGTTAAGCTTAAAAGTTTAGTTTTTAAATTATTGTTCTCTAATATAATATTTTCCATGGTACTACTGAAATTGACCACTTGTTTCTTTATATCGGTTATGTCTTGGCAGAGCTTACTGATGCTGGCTGCTTGTTCATTTTTAGACAACGTTAAAAGAGAAATCATATCTGACAGCTGCTTGCGTAATTCAGATAATTCAGTTCTGATAAAGTCGTTATCACCAGTATGCTTTCGTTTGTTACGCATTGTAATTTGTGGAGTAATTTCAGATTGTAGATCTGACAAATTTGGTTGGGAACCTCCAAGTCTAGAATCACTGCCACATCCAGTCGGTGAGCGTAGTACACTCATTGTATATCCGTGTAATATGATTAATCACGTGGACGGTGCGTGTGCCTCGGCGTACGACGGATGCAGAAAACAATGACATGGGTTTTTGATCCGAAAGAGATTAAATCTATTGAGGGTGACCTGGAGCAAGCTTGGACTAATATTTTCAAGGGTGATTATCTGTATTATTTTTTTAACATAACATCGGATGCATTGACCGGATTGCTGCGTCGAGCAATCCCCTCAACGCTGCTGTACGTGTCCAGACTGCACCACTCCACGAAGGTTGAGGAGATCATGGAATACGTGCGTGTGAAGACTAACTGGACTTTGAGGGTAGTGAAGTTGGAGTCGCGTCTCAACACGAACTTCAAGTCGTTCGTGGTGCGTGTCCCGACACGTCACCTCGACAAGTTCCTCAAGGAAGAGTTCTGGCCCGAGGGTGTTGTGTTTCGCCGGTTTCGTGGCCAGCTACATGACACCAGTCAGCGTAACACGGCGCAGACACTTCGTGTATGTTAGTTTTAATAATTATAATGGTGTATGTATTTATAATATTTATAAGTTATTTTAATATTGTATTGTATGTGTTTATATGGGCCTTGATGCCTGAAATAAATAAATAATAATAATAATCACGCCAGTATTCCCATATAGGTTGGGCAGAGGTGTATAGTAAGTAACACCCTCATTTCACCGTTATGTTTAGACCCATGTAATAGGGGGCGAGCCTATTGCTATCAACCGGGCATTATATTATATTACTTACTATTTTTTTATTAAAAATAAATGGTACCTACCTACCTATCGTCATCAGACCAATCGTATCCGTCAGTCTCCACATGTGCCCTATTATGTACACGATGGTGAGATGATACAGCGTGTCCCTGGATAATGTGTACAAACGAAAATGGGTGAAAAAAGACCGCAATTTATCGACAATTTAAAAAAAAACTATTTTTTTATAAAAGACGTATTCAAAAATCACAAAAAAAGAAATCTTCAAAGAAACGCATTTTTTATCTTGGTGACTGGTTATTAAATGTTTCTATTTATTTGCTATGCAACATCAACTCCTTTTTTTATCGTTGGAAAGTCCTCATGGATGTCCCTCGCCCAGGGAAGGCGAAGGGGTCTGCCGGACTCTTACCGGCTAAAAACCAACGGTGTCCCTCCTGACCTAAGGCCGGGGTCACGGGATTCGCTATTGCATGCACTGCAACCCCGGCAGATGCAACATCAACCCCTTGCCTTCATTGTTGTTTTTATTTAAACGAAACCTACATGCAATAAATAAAGCTTCGACACTTATAAAAAAAGGATATTTTTTCCATTTATTTGGTGATAAGTTGTGATCTAGGTTTACCCATTTTCATTTGTCCAGGGACCCACTTTATTGCTTTTATTTATGTTCGATTGGATTGATTCTCGCACCTACTATTTAATCTACTGCAGTAGATACCCAGCTGGACACAGGGCTCTTCCAAATTGCGCCGCAACGCTCGGTTCTCAGCCTTCCACTACCCTTCTTGACAATTCCTTAGTCGCCTTAAGGTAACGACGAAGATTGACTGGGGCACAATTTCTACTAGCAAAATTGTTGTCAAACCGCAAACAAACCACATTCGTCCGTCAAAACATTTGGTCTTGTTTTTGTTTCAAACAATTTGACAGTTTTTGTAAACGTTAACTGTTCTAACTAGTTCGACTTCGGTTCGATTGCGATTGATAAACGTTTCTGTTAGTAGAATTGGCCCACTTTCATAAGTTATCAGCCTAGCCTCTTCCCAACATTGTTATGATCCGCTAACATTGAATTAACTCGAGTGATGACACTTAAGTACGTTCGTCGCACCCTGGGCAATCAGTATCATCATTATAATATGTTTTATATATATATATTTTTTAAATTCATTAGTACCTAACATCTACAAACTTAAATTTCAGGAACAAACCCCTACAAATTATGGAAACATGAATGGACCAAACATGGTACCTGCAGCGCAGTTCTGAAACCTTTGAACTCGCAGTTCAAATACTTCAGCAAAGGTATAGAATGGAACCAGAAATATTCATTATCGGACATGCTCAGTGCTGCTAAAATATTTCCTTCTGACACTAGAGAGTTAACTGTCGAAGATTTGGGAAATGCAGTGAAAGCTACAACTGGAAAACAACCAATGGCCTTATGCACATTAGAAAAAGAAGTGCAGATTATTCGAGAACTGATCATATGCTTTGATACAGAACTGAATCTCATTGACTGTGACGCAACAGAAGGAACTTGTGATCTTACTAAAGGCATCATCTATCCGGTTCATGTTTAACCAATCGTAGTTTACCCTCAACGTATCGTACAGCACCAGAGTGCCAATTCTACTAAAAAAACAGTCGTCAATTGAACCGCAAACAAACCACAACCGTCAGTCATTTTCCGTTTACTGTCAAAATGTTTACGTTTGTATTTTTGTCAAATAATTTGACAGCTTTTTTAAACGATTACTATTAATAATTATTATGCCTTTTAATGTTCAAGATACACATATACCTACCTCAATAAATTAAATTTTATGTTGTATGTTTTAACCGTAGAGAATTATTTTCTGCTACCGTTATAACTAGAAAATAAGTTTTACAAGTACCTAACACCTCTATCCCTGCTGTGTCTCCTTCCTGAAATAAATGTTAATTTGGCTACACGCTTGTGTTACAATTATTTTATTAGGTACCAAATTACCTAATTACAAACAAACATTAAGACAAAACCTACAACATGGATTTACATACATGTTGTGCTGACCCCACCTGGAGTGGGATAAGGGCAAGGAGATGATGACTTACGTTTCATGCTGGAACGATGTATTTAAATACCTTGTTGATCTAGCGGTGATAAGCGCGACTGCTGATCGTGAGGTCCTGGGTTCGAACCCCAGGTCGGGCAAAGTGTTGTTGGGTTTTTCCGTGTGGAATTCCGCAGTAGCAGCCCGGAGTTTGGATTTGTGCCCGGTTGATGGCAATAGGTTCGCCCCCTATTACATGTGACTTAAACATAACGGCGGAATGAGGGTGTTACTTTTACACCCTGCCCAATCCTTCGGGGAATACAGGTTTGACAATATAATCTTCCAACCTCAAATCCCGATGATGCAGAATAATGTGGCTGCCTAAATATGATTAGTGTGTGTGTGGTTGCCTAAATATGAGTAGTGTAAGTCGCTTGCGCGCTTTCGTTCGGCATCTTTTGGCGGGGCGGAGTTGAACAAAAGCCGGACAGGCCGGACTTGTATATATTTAGCCGGACACGACTAAAAAGCCGGACACCTGGCAACCCTATCTGTGAGTTACGCCTTGTACTCACGGTAAAAGAGTTAAGTAGGTACCTATGCAGCATATGAAGTACCTAAGTAATAGTTATGGTGTGCGTAACTTCATGCGACCACGTCACGAAAGCGCCCGATGTAGGAGTCCATATCCCGGTTACATTTTTCAAGGACCCTAATTCGGAGAATCCCAATAGGTAGTCGTAAAAAGTTAAAACAGATGAATTATATAACTCCACTTCCGTATTTATACTGGGTGTAAAAATAGTCTTAACGAAGCCGAAGTCTAGGTACGCATACTGTAAATCAAAGCAAGTAACACAGCAAAAATAATTGCTGGGAAACGACTTTTATTTTTTAAATTGTAGTGCGCTATGTAGGTATACACGCGTGCAGCAGACTGTGCCTACATTTCGATAATGTTTGTATAGAAGAATGTTTAATAATAACATTTAAACTTAGCTTTCATGAAAAATGTTCAAAAATATGATGACTTTGACCTTCAATATCTCCGTAACCGGTCGGTTCCCAGGTATGGCCGATTACCAAAAAATCTTCGTAATGGTGGGAAGAATACGTGGCTCTCGGCTTCGTCAAGGGTATTTTTACACCCGATATATGTGGTTAACATTTTTAATATTAAAAAACACGTAGGTAATGGATAACTAGACCTTCCTATTAAAAAAAAGGCATTTACTAAGATATTTGTTGAAGCCCTGTTTAAGTTCGTAAGTGATTGCTATGTCGCATTTCTGATAACAACAATGTCTGTTATGCAAATTGATAAACAATAATTGCTGCGGAATGTAGGTACTTACATAAAAATTTATACAATATAATTTTATTATTGTATCTTACCTACTTCTTTTTGAGTAGCAAGTGAGCGCGACGTTCGTTGTCTCAGAAACAAAAATGTGTAAAATAAGTTTCACATCAATTATAATTCTTTACTTAGGGTAGGTAAGTTATGCTAATACAAATTATTTATTTCGTTAGATTATGGATAAAGATGTTAAACCTACCGTCGTTTTTCGAGATGCCATATTTGTGTCCCAGCTAAAAAAATGAGGAATCCCTTGAGCCCTCTTGTCTATGGTGCCGGACGTAGAACCGGCGATATCACCGGGCCTACACAAGAACAACGGTGGTGTACTATTTTATATGTACCTACTTACCTTTGTCTACACGACGGATCTACATGCGGCAAAAATCTTATCCTACGTTGGGTTTTTCTGTGTGGAATTCCTCAGTAGCAGTCCGGAGCTTGGATTTGTGCCCTGTTGATGGCAATAGGCTCAGCCCCTATTACATGGGACTTAACAAAACGGTGAAATGAGAGTTACTATACACATCTGCCCAATCCTTCGGGGAATACAGGCGTGATGTTATGTTATGTTTCTGTTTAACTATATTTAAATAGTAGATTGTTAACTAAAGGAAGAAAATGATCAATGTGATACGAGATGATGAGATGCCTATAGTTCGAGTGGGAAATTGTTACTTTTACCTGAGATAAAACACTGCTTTTCATTACGAATGTGAGGAAAGTAAAAAGGACAAAAGGAAAGTAAAAGGCTGCTAAGATAAGACAAAGCAAATTGACAGACCGCGACTATTGTCTGCCATCGTGCTGCTCATACTTCAAGCGGTGACTAGCACTTGCGCGCGGACTATGTTTATAAGCCTTCCTACAGATAACTAATTTAAATAACACAACGTCCGCCGCCGCCGTATCTTCCTCGCCGACGAGGCCCATCGCGACGTCCCACCGCCACCGTCCCTGATCCACCGTGCTCACGCGCCGCAGCCACGGAGCCGGTCGCCTTTTCTGACTCCACATTCACACCGTCAATTCAGCCCTCATCAAGCTGTCTCCCTCCCAGTCCTCTCGCAAGCAACGCCCTAAGGCCCGGTATCCACCAAAGCGGAGACGAGAGGAGATGTGCTGCGAAGCTGGCAGGTTATTTCCACCAAAGCGGAGAGGAGAAGTGTAGCGGAGAGGAGATGTGAGCTTTGTGTAGCAGAGATGTGAGCTGTGAGAGATCGAAACCAGTCAAGTTCTGTCTTCGAAAAAAAGACGGCCGCCGGACTAGACATTTCTCCACTCTGCCGCGCCGCTTGCTCGCTCGCCGCACAAAATTCTATAGAAAAATAAGACATCTCTTCTCCTCTCCGCTTGATCCATTTCCACCCAAGCTAAGCGGAGAAGAGATGTGGAAACAACGAAATCGGATTGGTGTATTCAAAAACACATCTCCTCTCGTCTCCTCTCCGCTTTGGTGGATACCGGGCCTGAGCCAAGGTTCAAGTCCCCCCTAGGGGACGCCCTTAGTGGTGTTGTTGCTATCTAGTCATGATGTTAGTAGTAGACGTAGTAATAGTAGTTAGCTTAGGTTAAGTATTTTACTCTCGTCGGCATTGGTTGGAGACCCTTCAGGTCTCACCAATAACTCGCCGGCTACGTAGAAACGGTCCGCAAGACCATCTACAAGCAGTCGAATAGGAAAAAAAACTAATTTAAAAAAGTACGTTTATTTTCAGCTTGGATTATGCTCATCAATATAAAATCGCAGATGTAGAAGAACTTGATTTCGACACTGTTATGCTCTCACAAGATTGGCCGGTAACAATGTGCAAAATCTGGGTTGATGTCAATGCTAGTCGCCAATGTTCTTTTCCTGATAAAAAGGATCGGTGGACTTTACACGGTATTTGGCCAGTGAAATGGGAAGGCGAAGAAGGTCCTTCTTTTTGCAACGACACATGGGTTTTTGATCCGAAAGAGATTAAATCTATTGAGGGTGACCTGGAGCAAGCTTGGACTAATATTTTCAAGGGTGATTATCTGTATTATTTTTTTAACATAACATCACGCCAGTATTCCCATATGGGTTGGGCAGAGGTGTATAGTAAGTAACACCCTCATTTCGCCGTTATGTTTAGACCCATGTAATAGGGGGCGAGCCTATTGCTATCAACCGGGCATTATATTATATTACTTACTATTTTTTTATTAAAAATAAATGGTACCTACCTATCGTCATCAGACCAATCGTATCCGTCAGTCTCCACATGTGCCCTATTATGTACACGATGGTGAGATGATACAGCGTGTCCCTGGATAATGTGTACAAACGAAAATGGGTGAAAAAAGACCGCAACTTATCGATAATTTAAAAAAAGAACTTTTTTTATAAAAGACGTATTCAAAAATCACAAAAAAAGAAATCTTCAAAGAAACGCATTTTTTATCTTGGTGACTGATTTTTAAATATTTCTATTTATTTGCTATGCAACATCAACTCCTTTTTTTTATCGTTGGAAAGTCCTCATGGATGTTCCTCGCCCAGGGAAGGCGAAGGGGTCTGCCGGACTCTTACCGGCTAAAAACCAACGGTGTCCCTCCTGACCTAAGGCCGGGGTCACGGGATTCGCTATTGCATGCACCGCAACCCCGGCAGATGCAACATCAACCCCTTTCCTTCATTGTTGTTTTTATTTAAACGAAACCTACATGCAATAAATAAAGCTTCGACACTTATAAAAAAAGGAAATTTTTTCCATTTATTTGGTGATAAATTGTGATCTAGGTTTACCCATTTTCATTTGTCCAGGGACCCACTTTATTGCTTTT
Source organism: Amphipyra berbera (assembly GCA_910594945.2). NCBI lineage: Eukaryota > Metazoa > Arthropoda > Insecta > Lepidoptera > Noctuidae > Amphipyra > Amphipyra berbera. The sequence goes on along the minus strand of OU343126.1, from coordinate 18,287,607 downwards.
ATTTATATTCGATTGGATTGATTCTCGCACCTACTATTTAATCTACTGCAGTAGGTACCCAGCTGGACACAGGGCTCTTCCAAATTGCGCCGCAACGCTCGGCTCTCAGCCTTCCACTACCCTTCTTGACAATTCCTTAGTCGCCTTAAGGTAACGACGAAGATTGACTGGGGCACAATTTCTACTAGCAAAATTGTTGTCAAACCGCAAACAAACCACATTCGTCCGTCAAAACATTTGGTCTTGTTTTTGTTGCAAACATTTTGACAGTTTTTGTAAACGTTAACTGTTCTAACTAGTTCGACTTCGGTTCGATTGCGATTGATAAACGTTTCTGTTAGTAGAATTGGCCCACTTTCATAAGTTATCAGCGTAGCCTCTTCCCAACATTGTTAAGATCCGCTAACATTGAATTAACTCGAGTGATGACACTTAAGTACGTTCGTCGCACCCTGGGCAATCAGTATCATCATTATAATATGTTTTATATATATATATTTTTTAAATTCATTAGTACCTAACATCTACAAACTTAAATTTCAGGAACAAACCCCTACAAATTATGGAAACATGAATGGACCAAACATGGTACCTGCAGCGCAGTTCTGAAACCTTTGAACTCGCAGTTCAAATACTTCAGCAAAGGTATAGAATGGAACCAGAAATATTCATTATCGGACATGCTCAGTGCTGCTAAAATATTTCCTTCTGACACTAGAGAGTTAACTGTCGAAGATTTGGGAAATGCAGTGAAAGCTACAACTGGAAAACAACCAATGGCCTTATGCACATTAGAAAAAGAAGTGCAGATTATTCGAGATTTGATCATATGCTTCGATACAGAACTGAATCTCATTGACTGTGACGCAACAGAAGGAACTTGTGATCTTACTAAAGGCATCATCTATCCGGTTCATGTTTAACCAATCGTAGTTTACCCTCAACGTATCGTACAGCACCAGAGTGCCAATTCTACTAAAAAAACAGTCGTCAATTGAACCGCAAACAAACCACAACCGTCAGTCATTTTCCGTTTACTGTCAAAATGTTTACGTTTGTATTTTTGTCAAATAATTTGACAGCTTTTTTAAACGATTACTATTAATAATTATTATGCCTTTTAATGTTCAAGATACACATATACCTACCTCAATAAATTAAATTTTATGTTGTATGTTTTAACCGTAGAGAATTATTTTCTGCTACCGTTATAACTAGAAAATAAGTTTTACAAGTACCTAACACCTCTATCCCTGCTGTGTCTCCTTCCTGAAATAAATGTTAATTTGGCTACACGCTTGTGTTACAATTATTTTATTAGGTACCAAATTACCTAATTACAAACAAACATTAAGACAAAACCTACAACATGGATTTACATACATGTTGTGCTGACCCCACCTGGAGTGGGATAAGGGCAAGGAGATGATGACTTACGTTTCATGCTGGAACGATGTATTTAAATACCTTGTTGATCTAGCGGTGATAAGCGCGACTGCTGATCGTGAGGTCCTGGGTTCGAACCCCAGGTCGGGCAAAGTGTTGTTGGGTTTTTCCGTGTGGAATTCCGCAGTAGCAGCCCGGAGTTTGGATTTGTGCCCGGTTGATGGCAATAGGTTCGCCCCCTATTACATGTGACTTAAACTTAACGGCGGAATGAGGGTGTTACTTTTACACCCTGCCCAATCCTTCGGGGAATACAGGTTTGACAATATAACCTTCCAACCTCAAATCCCGATGATGCAGAATAATGTGGCTGCCTAAATATGATTAATTTCATTGCGGGTTCCAAGACAGTTCAATCATCTTCCCGGTACTGGTCGAGCTTCATTGTTTCGGCGTTTTTCTGGTTGGTCACCAATGTAAATCCTGGCTTACAGAAGTTGCTGGAAAGCAACTTCTGTAGACACTTCGCGCCCGAATTTCTTACGCACACCCGTATGTGCGCCCGACACTTGACGGGTTAAGTGTAAAATCATAAGGTGAACAAGAAAGTCGTAATGATGTTGATACTAAAATATAGTTCGCACCAAAACAAAACATAAGATGAATTATTATCAACTGTATAACGTATCTAAAAAACTAATAGTAGATTTGGTAACAATTAGGGGATCAGAAGGGTTGGGCAGAGATATAAACGGTGTAAAAAGAACCTAACGAAGCCGAAAGGCACTTATTCTCCACTTCATTGCGATGATTTTTTTGTTCTGGACTATGCCTGGGAACCTTCTAGTTAGTTACGGAGATATTAGAGGTCAAAGTTCCAACTTTTTCAGAACTTTTTTTTTAAATACTAGTTTTGAAGGTTGCAAATGTACTTGAAATACCTCCGTTACCCGTTTACTACTCATTGCATCTATCAGCATAGTGTTTTGAGTGCGTTACATTGAGCTTTACAGTAAAACGAAATTTTTCACCCAAAAAAAAAGTCGTTTCCCAGCGATAATTTTTGCGTAGGGTTACTTAGTTTGATGTACTGAATGCATGGTTGACGGCTTAGTGAAGGGTCTTTTTACACCTTGTATAGTAGGTAGGTAACATCCTCATTTCGCTGTTATGTTTAAGGCCCATATAATAGAGGGCGAGCCTATTGCCATCAACCAGGCACAAAACCAATCTCCGGGCTGCTACTGAGAAATTCCACACGGAAAAACCCAATAACACTTTGTCCGACCTGGGGTTCGAACCCAAGACCTCAGGATCAGCAGTAGCGCTTGCCAACACTAGACCAACGAGGCATTTAAATACTGTGTTAAAATACATCGTTCCAGCATGAAACGTTGTAAGTAATTTGGTAATAAAAGAATTGTAACACAAGCTTGTAGCCAAATTAACATTTATTTCAGGAAGGAGGCACAGCAGGGATAGAGATCTTAAGTACTTGTAAAACTTATTTTCTAGTTATAACGGTAGCAAAAAAATCTCTATGGTTATAACATACAACATAAAATTTAATTTATTGAGGTAGGTAGGTAGAGATAAACTACGATAACATGTCCCGCCCCGCCAAAATTCAAAACGCTTCAATGTATTTGTGAAAGTATATATAAAGCACCACCAAGACTCCCAACGCATGTGTGCGTGTTGATCGGCCGTCAAACAAAAAAAAACAACTACATATTATACACTCTTTTGTAAAGATGTGACTAAACAAATTGAAATAGTAATTTGGAGGGGCGGGAATCGTAGTTTACCTCTATATGTGTATCTTGAACATTAAAAGGCATAATAATCATTAATAGTAATCGTTTAAAAAAGCTGTCAAAATGTTTGACAAAAAAAAAACGCAAACATTTTGACAGTTTTGGTAAACGGAAAATGACTGACGTTTGTGGTTTGTTTGCGTTTTGGCAATAGTTTCGATACGTTGTCGGTAAACTACGATTGATTAAACATGAACAGGATAGATGATGCCTTTAGTAAGATCACAAGTTCCTTGTGCTGCGTCACAGTCAGTGAGATTCAATTCTGTATCGAAGCATATGATCAGTTCCTGAATAATCTGCACCTCTTTTTCTAATGTGCAAAAGGCCATTGGTTGTTTTCCAGTTTTAGCTTTCACTGCATTTCCTAAATCTTCGAAAGTTAACTCTCTAGTGTCAGAAGGGAATATTTTAGCGGCACTGAGCATGTCCGATAATGAATATTTCTGGTTCCATTCTATACCTTTGCTGAAGTATTTGAACTGTGAGTTCAAAGTCTTCAGAACTGCGCTGCAGGTACCGTGTTTGGTCCATTCATGATTCCATAATATGTAGGGGTTTGTTCCTGAAATTTTAGTTTGTAGATGTTATTAATGATTACCTAAAAATAAATGTAAAAAAACATATTCATTAATGATCGGTCGATCTACGGGATTAAGCTGCACTTGCCACGGTCAGTCCGTGATAAGTGACCTTTCTTTAGGCATCGAGACCTTCCCCCCCGGTTGGGTTCCCGCATTGTCGTTGCGGGGGGGCTTAGTAGCCGTGGCATTGATCCCCTACGGTGCCACGGTGAAGCGAAGAGGAACCCAAGGAGGGGCCGCTCGTCGGGGCTTGGGTCTGGTAGCCCTCGATGTAGCGGCCAAGTAAGTTGCGGTGTCGCTTCGGCGACATCGCAACTGAGGCGGGCCGCGATGTCGTTTGGAACGCATCGCGGCTGAGTGCGGGAGGCCGCGGTGGGAGAGGAGTGCCGGTATTACGGTGCGCAGTTCTCCCTACCTTCCGCGGCCTTGACGGGGGCGCCACCGTCAGATGGCGGACGCGGTGGGGCCGCAGGGGAAGAGGAGTGGCGGTGTGTACCTGGCCGCCCTTTCTATCCTCTGCGGCCGAAAAGTGGTAGGCGGCGGGGCTTCTAATCTGACCCGTCGCAGGGGGACCAGGGGTGCCCAGACACGGGGTAGTCTGGCGCCCATGTACTTGTTTGGTCCCCGGGGTGGTCACGGCGTACCATGTGTTCTGGTGCGCCGGTGATGTGGGGTGCCCCCCGCGCCTCTCAGAAGGTTGTGGGGTGGGGCCCTACAGTGGAGAGGTCCACCAGCAATTGGTGGACCAAGACCTGCCGGGGGGTTGCGGTGCATGCTTAGGCGAATCCCGCGACCCCGGCCGATGGTCAGAAGGAGGAACACCGTTGGTTTTTAGCCGGTAAGAGTCCGGCAGACCCCCTCGCCTTCCCCGGGCGAGGAACATCCACGAGGATTTTCCAAAGCAAAAAAAAAAAGGAAAGGCATCGAGACCTTTCGTGTTTCGGAGAGCAAGCTAAACCGTCGGTCCTAATGTCATATGAAAACCTATAATGGGCAGTCAGAACCTAGAAAGTATCGCAACCGGCCTATAAGCTTGTGTGGGATACATCACTACCACCCAGTAATTGGGCTGTGAAGATCAGATAGATATTAGGCCGCATTTGATTAAATATTACGTTCTTAATAATTGCGGCCTTCTCTCGTGTCGACCAGAGCTAATTGAGAATAGCTCATGCCATGGTGAGAAGGTAGCAAGGTTAGAAGCGGGGCTGACTGCCCAGGGTGCGCCAGACATACTTAAATATGGTAATTCGAGAAGACTCTTTTAATGCACCCCAAAAATTCAATGTTAGCGGATCTTAACAATTTTGGGAAGAGGCTAGGCTGATGACTTATGAAAGTAGGCCAATTCTACTAACGGATTCTACAAACAGAAACGTTGATCAATCGCAACCGAACAGAAGTCGAACCGTTCATTCAGTCAGTTAATCGATCAACGTCGACCGATGCCATCGACCGGCAGTCGATCGATTGGTTAGTCGAACGGTATCCGACGAACCGTCGAACAGCCAAAGCTACCACACTAATCGATCGATCGATTGATTGAAGAGCCCTGTGTCCTGCTGGAAACTACAGTAGGTAAATTGAATGGCGAGAATCAATCCAATCCAACATAAATAATAGCAATACAGTGTATTCCTGGATAATGTGCACAGATGAAAATGGGTTAAACTACACCACAATTTATCGAAGAAAAATATGAAAAAAAAAAACAATAAAGAATTATACTGATGTTTTATTCATTGCATGTATTTCGTTTAAATAAAAATAATAATGATGGGAGAGTTCATGTTGCATAGCAAATAAAAAGTAAGCCTTAATAACCACTATCCAATTTAAAAAACGCGTTTCTTTGAAGAAATTTTAAATTTTGTGTGATTTTTTTAATAAAATTTTAACAACAGAAAATGTTTTTTTTCTATTTTTTTTGTCAATAAATGTGATGTAGTTTCACCCATTTTCGTTTATGCACACACTATATGTCTAGGGACACACTATATTATCTCACCAACTTTTACATAATATGGGGTACACGTGGAGACTGACTGATACGATTGATCTGATGAAAATAGATAGGTATCACTTATTTTTAATTAAAAAAATAATAGACATAATCACCCTTGAAAATATTAGTCCAACCTTGCTCCAGGTCACCCTCAATAGATTCAATCTCTTTTGGATCAAAAACCCATGTGTCGTTGCAAAAAAAAGGACCTTCGCCTTCCCATTTCACTGGCCAAATACCGTGTAAAGTCCACCGATCCTTTTTATCAGGAAAAGAACATTGGTGACTAGGATTGTCGTCAACCCAGATTTTGCACATTGTTACGGGCCATTGTTGAGAGAGCATAACAGTGCCGAAATCAGGTTCTTTTACATCTGCGATTTGATATTGATAAGCATAATCCAAGCTGAAAATAAACGATGTTTTTTTTTTAAATTAGCTATCTTTCTTTTCTTTTTACCAAAACGTTGCCCCACACTAGGATTTCTCTTGTATCGTGGATGCGTTTACAGACACAAATCATTATATTATACACAAATACCCAGACCCGGAACAACTATCTGTAGGCCATACAAATATTTGTACCGTGCAGGAATCGAACCCACGACCCGTAGCGCAGAAGCCAATCGCTCAGCAACTGCACCGAACGTGTCGTCAAAAGGTTTTATACATAGTCCGCGCGCAAGTGCTAGTCACCGCATGAAGTATGAGCAGCAGGATGGCAGACAATAGTCGCGGTCTGTTAGTTTGATTTGTCTTGTCTTAAGCGGCCTTTTAGGTACTTTCCTTTTTTCTTTTTTACTTTTCTCACATTGGTAATGAAAAGCAGTGTTAATCTCTGGTAAAAATATCAATTTCCCATTCGAACTATAGGCACTCTCGCTACGCTCGGACGCTATAGTGTGTCGACTCAAATTGATCACTTTGTTACCTTGATTAAAAGTCTACTATTTAAGTATATATAGTTAAATAATAAAGTATAATGACACGACACGACTAATACATTATAAAAAAACCTTTACGGGATTCCTCATTTTTTTGACTGGGACACGCATAAATGTCACCTCGGAAAACGACGGTATGTACCTACCCTTACATCTTTAAGCGCAGGCCACACTTACTTCGATTCACATCGTTTGAATCGCTGAAGTAGCTAGGCTCGGTGAAACGTTGCTCGCCCGCCAGCTCGCGGTGTGGCCTACGCTTTATTCATAATCTAGCGAAATAATGTATTTGTATTAGCACAACTTACCCTAAGTAAAGAATTATAATTGATGTGAACCTTATTTTACACATTTTTGTTTTTGAGACAACGTCGCCCACTTGCTACTCAGGAAGAAGTAAGGTACAATATGAAGGGCCCAGTCGCAGAAGTCCCTAAGTCCAAAAATCGAGTTTTACAATAGAGAGAAAATGTCTTAGAAATAGGCTGGAAATATTATATATGAGAAAAGGGTTAAAAATGAAACTTGAGTGTATTGAGAATCAATAAACTGATATTTGAGATCAAGAAACAACTTAATATGCTCACTTATTTTCGTAAATCAACTTTAAATATGATGGACTTGGGTCCCAACGACTGGACTTAGCCTATTTTTACACCTATTCTACGGACTTAGGTTTATTATTTATTGGATTTAATACTTAATCTCCTGCATTTTTATGGAAATTTGAAATAAACACAAAGAGTTCAAATTTTTCACCGATAAACTCGTTGATTTTTTTAGGTTATGACATAGGACATTGAAAAAAAAGTTGGCATACCTATGTCATAGGTATGCCAACTTTTTTTTTCAAGAATCTTAGCTTTGGAATCGTGGTTTATTAGCTCTTTCTTTACAAAAATTAGTTGGACTTAGTGATTTTATGAGGTAAAATGATGATACATATAAGATGTACATAGCGACTTCTTTATGACCAAGGGACTTCTTGTAATCAAAATCCAAAATAAAAAAAGGTTATTTTGGGACTTAATGACTTGTAAGGTAAAATGAAACAAATAGATTATATTATTTTTGACATGCTCTACACGTTGGTGGTATCAGATTAAAAAGTCCCTATATGGACTTAGGGTCTTTTGCAACTGGGCCCTTCATATATTCTATTTATGTAAGTACTTTCAGTAACAATTATTATTTATCAATTTACATAACAGACATTGTTGCTATCAGAAATGCGACATAGCAATTTCTTAGGAACTTAAACAAAGCTTTAACAAATATCTAAGTAAATGCCTTTTTAGGGTTCCGTACCCAAAGCATAAAACGGGACCCTATTACTAAGACTCCGCTGTCTCACCGTCTGTCACCAGGCTGTATCTCATGAACCGTGAGAGTTAGATAGTTGAAATTTTCACAGATCATGTATTTCTGTTGCCGCTATAACAACAAATACTAAAAAACAGAATAAAATAAATATTTAAGGGGGCTCCCATACAACAAACGTGATATTTTTTGCTCGATATTGATAACAGCAACAGGTAGACGCTTAAAATATTCACAGAATATTGAATTATATTATTCACTTTAAAAATAAATAAATAAAATAAATATTTAAGGGGGGCTCCCATACAACAGACATGATTTTTTTGCCGTTTTTATAGATAATGGTACGGAACCCTTCGTGCGCGAGTCCGACTCGCACTTGGCCGGGTTTTTATTTTGTAAATAGGTAGGTACCTACCTATTTACAAAATAAAAACCGGCGGCTAGAGTACCTACCTACTCTAGCTATCCATTTCGTGTATTTTTATATAAAAAATGTTAACCATAAATATAGGTACTTAATTATAAATATAGAGGTGAAGTTTTACAATAGGTATGGAATTAATGAGTATTGAGTATTGATTCGAAGGGTATGGGTGCCGGTGGGATTACAGGCATATGAGACGTAGATTGGCGACGCATCAGCAATCTTCTTGGGTTTGTAGGTGTAGATATATGTATAGGCAGCGGGAACCACTTACCATCAGAACGGCCCGTTTCCCAACCTAATATTTACACCCATATTCTAAGACGTTCCTCCAAAACTTACTCGACTCAGGACGGCCCCGAAAACACCTTCAAAATTGTATTCTTAGTCGCAATTTCGAGTGAACTTTGAGGTTCCTCGACGGAGTCATTACGACATAATTTGAATTATCTGCATCGCGCAAATAACGCCGCGATAAGTAATTGTAAGGATTATCGTAAGCATATTCGAAAGTCTTCAAAATTCATTTTTATTACATACGAACTTTGACACTTCCTTCCTTAAGGTAGGTTCCGAGGTACCTTAAGTTTGACAGATGATTACTTACCTCGACTGAGAAAAAATCACGAGTCGAGGACGTTTATGTCAACTATAACTACCGATGGTAGTGAGTCGAGGTGGAGAAGAGTCGAGTAAGTTTTGGAGAAACGTCTTAGAATATGGGTGTTAGAAAAAACAATTGTTTTACAGAAAAAGCTGAGATTTTTGTTGAGATGTAACTTATTTGATGTGCAAGTACTCGTAATAAAATTAAAAAATAAAAATAAAATAAAATTTTCAATGACTGCCTTGCTAGTCTAGTGGTCGCAAGCGTGACTACTGAGCGTGGAGTCCTGGGTTCGATCCTCAGGTCGGGCTAAGTGTTATTATGTTTTTCCAATAAACAATTCTCAGTAACAGCCCGGAGTCTTGATTTGTGCCCGGTTAATGACAATAGGGTCGCCCCCTATTACATGGGACTTAAACAACGCAACGAAGGTGTACTAAAACACCTCTGCTGAACCCTTTGGGGAATATAAAGCGTGATGTTATGCTATGTTCAATAATAACATGCAGACGTTCCAGCGTCAATGAAACGCAAAGTTTAGATTATAAAAGTTTAATAGGTAATCGAGAACAATACAATTACAATATAATTAAAGAAACTGTTTCAGGAGAGAACAATAAAGGAGAATGGGCGAAATGTTTAGAAGTTGGTCTACTCCTCCTCTAGCAATGAGTGATATGTCATTAGAAAGGTCTTTTTAAGCGAAGCATTTGGTACTAACACAACTATAGTCAATTGTTATCTAGTATTTTCGGAGTTATAACACCTTTAAATTGAAAAATCGTTTATATCCATACTATCACAATTTCTTCTTTTTTTGTTGCCAATACTAAAGTATCGCTACGTTCTTATCATATTATTTGCAAATAATGTGTGAAGAAAAAGAACTTAAAAATAACTGGCGAAACGTGGGTGCATTAATATACACCTCTGCCTACCCCTTCGGGAAATTCAATGTTACGTGTGTTACTTAGGTAGGTATCTTAAATAATTATTACGACAAAGATCTTATGGCAAAATGTGTAAAAAAGATAATAAATAGCAATATTTGAGCGTTAACATAGTTTTTAAATGGTTACATTTAATGACCTTTAACTCGATAAATGCTAATAATTGATAGTAGCTGTAATACAAAAAAATGTTCTACTTAAAATAACCTTTCTATTGATATACACTCATTGCTAGAGGAGGGGTAGACCAAAAGGCCCATTCTCCTTTGTTTGTAAACGACGACATATTGAGTCATTAGATTGACTTAAGATTCTTCTTGTATCAGGTCATAATGAACATCAGGTTCGTCAATAAAATTCCATGTCAACTGAGGTAAGTTTAATACCATACGAGCGTCTATGATGAAACCAACTCCAAGCAAGGTTTTGGTATCGAGAGCTTCAGGGAAGACCATAAACGTAGTTAATATGCAACGATCATGCACTTTGACTGGGACACGGCCAGTCAAAACATCCTGGGTCTTCGCAATCCCATCAGCCAAGGTTATAGTAGTGTTTTCCTCTTGGAAGTGGAAGCCAATATTCTTCAAATAGCTATATAATTTGAAAGATGCAAGGCTCGATTTGGCACACGAATCTAGGTATGCTAATTCTTTAGTGGTGCCAATACTTATTTCAATCATTGGGCGACGTCTCACAAGGGAGTGATCGAATGACCCTCTGCTAACATTATCGTTTTCAACGGTAACTTTGTCGTTAACCTTGACTTCTGGAGATATTAACGAGGAGGGAGCAGGTGCCTGGGTGGCAGCAGATTCAGACGTAAGTATGGAAGGCATTGCTGTACTCTCTGTCTGCTCTAAGATGACTTTCTGCTTCTTCTTGCAAGAATCAGCCACATGGCCAAAGTTTCGACAGAAATTGCAGCGTACCCGTTTTCTACCAGCTCGATTTTCTGGTACGGGTATCTGTGGTTCTGGTTTATCTTTGATCTGTTTCTGTTCTATCTCTCTCGCGGCCTCCAACAAGCCATCGAATGTTTCGATACATTCTCTAGGAATCTGTTCTTGGATTTTGGAATGCAAGAATCCGTACATCATGTCCAGTTGTTGAACTTCAGTGAAACCCGGACTGGGTAACTGGTTGAATAGTGCCCTTTGTTTGGCTACAAATCTTTCTGTTAGTTCATCGGCTTGCTGCCTCAATGCAGCTATTTCTTGGAATATGACGTATCCCGGCTTTTTTGGCGCGAAAGCTTTTCTCAATTGGGACTCAAAATCTTTCCAAGTGGTAACCCCATCCTTTGTTCCACTCCACCAGGTGGTAGCATCGCCCTTCAGAATGAGGGGCAAACTTCTTATGGCATCAATATCTCGTATGTTCTTTATGGATTTGTATTTCTTAGCAGCCGCCAAGAAAATTTCGACTTCTTCGTAGTCCCGTGTGCCATCATAAGAAAATGTAGCTTGTGCAAACGACCTAGAACGTTGATTCTGCGAACCAGTCATATTATTTCCGGTAGCCATCTTCGTAGGTTGTTTCGTCGTAAGCCGTATAGATGTCAGTATGTGCAGTAGTTGACTTCGTTCCGAGTTACTCCAGGCTCTCGTGCGCTAGCGCAAGCGGTCGGGCGAACGTCTTGTTTGTAGTCAAAAAAGCGCCTACGGAATACACTACTTCTAGTAGCAACACAGCACGTCAGTATGTTCTTTGTCTCAGGTCTACAATTCAGTCACTTACGGTATGTTACTTTTAATTACACAAAGTCGCACAATAATGTCACATTCACAATCACCAACTATTTAGTCACTTACTCCATATGATCCGGATTTGTACAGAGAGCCACTTCACTGTCTGCTACTGTACATAATGCGTGAAGAACTTGATGATCAACAAAACGAAACCGCGACAGGTCATTATCTGACGGAAAATCTTAACACCGCGATTCAGCGGACTGTACAACGCCATCTAGAGAAGCTCGTGTTAAACTGTAACCACTTGATTTTTTTACTTATAACATAAATAAATTGCGGAGTCTTTGATCAAAGTAAATAGTATTCTTAGTAGTGTTCTATTTAATGACATTTTGTTAATAAAATAATTAGCAAAAGTACAATGTGTCCTCTTATTAGTGCCATAAGTTTATTAATAAAGTAAATGCCGGTCACGGAAACGCATACATTTTACATAGGACTATGCCAGTAGTGGCGTAACTATAGGGTGGCAGGGCTGGCAAAATGCCACGGGCCCCCGGCCCGACGCGGGGCCCCCGGTCCGAGAGGCCGCGAGCTCAGAAGTAACCTAACATTTTTAACAAAATTAAGTAAAAATTATAAATTAGCAATTCTGTTGAGTAACTACTTCAGTGATTTATTAAAATTAAATTACAACGTGACGATTTATACTGGGGCCCCATCCAATGAATTTGCCACGGGCCTCTGATGGTATAGTTACGCCACTGCATGCCAGTACTATCACCAAAGACTACAATAATATGCTGGTCACTGTCACAAAATCGAGATCATCGTACAAACAGAGTAAGATATAAGAAGTTAACAGGTGATATAAAAGGTTCTGGCGACTTCACTGCCACAATCCTATTTGACAGATCTCGTGTACGAGAGGCGTACTGCTGCGCGATTCATAAAAGCAGTAAGTAGCATTTTGGTCAAAAATGAGTTGATCATATATTCGTAATCACCATAGGATTGTGGTTACGAATATACAACAACAAACTTTTGACCAAAATGTTACTTACTGCGTTTATGAATCGCGCGGCAGTGTAGCTACCGCTGTATCAATAACACGGGCCCCCCAGGGCTACAGGGGCCCCAACGTGTGTAAGCAAATATTCGTCAAATGTTATCCATAATCTCACTCAAGCTCTTAGGCCGTACCTACTCCAAATGATAAATGATAAATGATTTTTATTTCTGTAAATATATCTGTTACAGACACTTTTACAAGTCAATGTAATGTTTTTTTTTTAAGACTAGATGGCGCCGGCATTTCCTATCTGACTAGCTCTGAGAAGAAAAGCCGAAACAAACTCAGAGGTCAAAGTCTCTTTTAAAGTCCAGACATTGTAGTACACAAACTATGCGAGTGAAACGATGTAGGGCAACGTCGGGAATGGCCTTTTGAGTAAAGTGCCATAGGAGGTTCGAGTTGACCTGTCCTAACTGACGGCACATCTGCATCAGTCATCGCGGAGCTCAAACCTATTCTAGGGAGCTCAACAACCCGACCGCTGCACGACGCAATCAATCAGTTTGACATTTGTGTGGGTCACAAAAAAAAATATATACTCAAGAACCGCCAAACGTTTACAAAATTCGTGTATAAAGCTACCCTACATGGTACTAAACTCTTATGCTAAGCTCAGCTCACCCCAGACCCTCCATACAACCGTGGTTTTTAACCGACTTCCAAAAAGGAGGAGGTTACTATGTTCGTCTGTATTTTTTTTTGTTTTTTGTGTATATTCATCGATATTTTCGCCAATTATGAACCGATTTTAATGATTCTTTTTTTAATGGATAGGGCATACTTTGAAGTTGGTCCCATTTAAATTTGATCAAGATCTAATGAAGAACTTCGGAGATAGACAATGGAACTCCTCAATGACGAACAGTACGCATATTGTGAATATGTGATTATGTTACGAGCAGCGTCTTTAGTAGGTCCAACCAAGCTTTAATTAAGGCCACTAAAATGAAAAAAAAACTTTTTTACAAAAAATTTAAACCGACTTCAAAAAAGAATAAAATAATTACCATAAAATTAACAGTTTCAGAAGTCGGTGCTGATCCACGCTGAACCAAATTGAAGGAAACTGTTAATTTTATATGGTAATTATTTTATTCTTTTTTGAAGTCGGTTTAAATTTTTTGTAAAAAAGTTTTTTTTGGTTTGGTTCTCTCCAATTAGGCTTTGCCGCAATCGGGTAGAAGGGCCCCCCGACAAATCGTGATACAGAGCCCGTCTAGGGCAAGCTACCCCACTGTGTACGGTATTACATAAGAGAAAACACTCGTGATCTGGTTTAGCCGCGGTGTAGATTTGAACGGGCGATTTTATCTATACAAGGTTAGTCGGAAAGAGGGTACTAAGCCGAGAGGGTGTTAAAGTACCCATAATAAGGGATAACTTTTGTTCTACAACTTTCCCCAAAACTCGCTAGTTTAAGAGAAATAGCTTTTCAAAGATTTCGAAAAAAATATGCTAAAATCTATCTATCCATAGCTATGATCAGCTGTTTTTACAATTTAGGTCATATTTGGGGTCACGGATTAGAAAATTAATTTTCTGAATACATAACTAAAGCAGGTATCATTTTTTTTTTGAAAAAACTTAAATAAAAATCTTTTTGCACGCAAATAAAAATTATCGAATTTCGACATTTTAACACGCTTTAAAATTGATACTTTAAGTGGCCCGCGGCTTAGTACCCCCTTTCTGATTAACCTTGTATATGACTTCATATAAAATTAAAATAAGTATTGACAGCTGTTCCTCCCAGTGACGACATCAGTATATTAATACGGAATTTAAATAAAATAATGTAGTACACAACACAGACTTTATTTCCACCAAGTCTTCTTCAAGAATTAATATATAATTGAACTTTTGTGCCTCCCCCACCCCATACAGTATACATTACAGACATCAGTACAGTCGGCATGTTAGTAAATAATTATAATTTATTATTATTTGGATTTTTACTGCCCTCGCGACACTATGATTACTGCTGATGGTACCAGACCTGAAAAAAATGGAAAATATAAATAGTTAATTACGTGTACAATGATAAGGTGAACAAGAAAGCCGTGATGATGTTGATGTTAAAATATAGTCCGCGCCAAAACAAAAGATAAGATGAATTATTATCAATTGTATAACGTATCTAAAAAACTCATACCGGTAAAATGTGGCTATTTGAGAACCACGAGGTTAATTGGAATTCAGTTATGGAACGTACTTCTTATACGTATTTACGATTTCAATGAAATTGTATATTTATAATTATAAAAATAAATATTAAAATTGAAATTATTCATAGTTTAA